>CM077151.1:230673871-231097388 GCA_039583875.1 Platanthera guangdongensis | reverse complement strand
ATCCCACACATGGTCTTTCCCCATGTTGGAACACCCTATTACTAATTTGGGTCAGATCACTATTGTCTCTAGATTTAATGTTTGAGACTTCTGTATAGAATACTAGGTCAATTAGAATTAGTCTAAGGGATCAGGAGTCCCTATGTCTGGAAGCTGCCCTGTATAGACCAATTAGAATTGAGTCTAAGGGATGATATTTCTTGAGACCAAGTCCAAATCGTCGTCGCTCAGCACGACGTTACGTCGAAACTCCGGTCGACGATCGTCTAGCTCAACTTTGCAGATCGTCGAGCTCCATTCGACGATCGCTGAGCTCAGGTCGACGATTTTGACTCTGACTGATCCTTATCTCTGAGCTCAATCGACGATCTTTGAGCTCAGATCTGACGACTTCTTTGCTGCTTGCATTTTCTTTTTCGCTGAGCTCAGCTCGACGATAGCAGAGCTCAGTTCGACGATTTCAGTTGACCTTCAGAATTCTAATTCAAAATCAGATAGAAGTTATTCTGCATTAATTCAGAAGATCTGCAGCCGTTTTCATTTACTTCTGGAGCAAGTTTCAAGGATTTTTAAGGAACAAATCAGTGGACTTTCCTTCAGAACATATTATGCAATTAAGGCTGTAATTAATTCAGACCAACGGCTATCTTTGACAGAGCAATTTTCTATTCAGACTCAGAGAATAAAAGATAGAATGTTTTTGAATCAGACAGAAGACAGACAATAACAAGAGAAAGAGAAAGACAAGAAAGGACACCTCTCTATACACAGAGACTCTCTCAATCTTCTGTCAACAAAAATTCAGAAGAACACTCATCAAAAAGAGATCAAGCTTTCAAATATCTTCAGATCTCTTCAGCTCTCAAGTGTTCAAGGCCAACATCATCTCAAGACTCCAGACACTCAACATTTCAGCTTGCTGAAATCATCATCTGCTGGAGATCTATCTTGAAGGCCTATCACCCTCAGCAAAGCTCATCTTCCTGAAGACTTCAAGGACTCAGGGGGAGCTTTGAAATCAATCCACATAGTCTTCTCAGTTGCTTGAGAAAGAGAAGACTGCCATCACTCTCTCACCCCCAATCTGTAAAGGGTTTTTCAAACTCCCTTCAAAAGTTTGAATCTGGTTTTTGAGCACCTTGTCAAAAGCTCATTGGTGGCAAGACACCTGATCAAAAAAATCTGATTTGGTTTTTGAGCACCTTATCAAAAGCTCATTGGTGCCCAGGACACCTGATCAACTCATCCTGCAGTGGATTCCTACCTAGGGTGGTAGAAGAGTGGATGTACCCAAGTTGGGGAACCACTATATTTCCTTGTGTCATCTGGTTGTGCATGTTTTCTTTTTGTTTCTGGCCTAGATTTTCTTGTGCTTAGTTCTGCATAGCTTAGTTTGTGGTTAATTTTATTTCTGCTTCCCTGCTTACACTCATTACAACAATTGTTGTAAAAGCTTTGCAAAAGTTTCTTTTGTGTTTTAAAAAGCACCATATACTCTATTCACCCCCCCCCCTAGAGTATATCAGATCTAGTTTCCCCTTTCAATTGGTATCAGAGGAGGTTGGTTAACATACCATATCTGTTTGGTTGTACAGGCTAACACCTGAACCCAAAGATCCCAAACTAGATCCTTCTTTTGTTTTTCTTATTATATTAGATTTAGCTTGCACAAATCATGGCCCAAAACAAAGATTATGCTAGCACCAGACCTCCAGTGTGCAATCTATCAAAGTTTGCACTTTGGAAGGCAAGGATTAAACTCTACATGAATTCTATTGACGAAGATATTTTTAATTCTGTTTTTTTGACAGTGTGTCCAAGACCTCCAGAGAGCACAAGCACAAATGCTGTTCCACCTCCATCAGGAACAGATGCTGACATTAAAAGATGAAGTAGCTGATGCCAAGGCAATGAACATTCTAGCTCAGACAATGTCAGATGACATTTTTCAGAAGGTAGCTGAATGTAATTCAGCCAAGGAGATCTGGGACAAGCTTTCAGAAATTGTCTCTGGCTCAGCTGATGAGAGAAAGGACAGAAGATCTCATCTCATCTCCCAATATGAGAACTTTAAGAAGGGAGAAACTGAGTCAGTGGGAGACATGTACAATAGATTGAGTCTAATTGTCAGTGAACTGAGGACATTTAATAAAGAAATCTCACTGACAGAACTCAATGACAAGATCCTAATGTGCTTCCCCAGCACTTGGGATTCAAGAATCTGGCCAATTAAAGATGCCAGAAGCCTAAATGAGATACCACTGAAGCCTTGTTGGGTAAGCTCAAATCTTATGAGCTACTCATCAAGAACAGAGAGAAGAACAGAAGGCTGCTTCTCCAGCCACAGAAAGGAGAAGACTATAGCATTCAAGGCAGCTGAGGATCTGCCTGAAGAAAAGGCCACAAGCAATGATGAACTTCTCAGCCTATTGGCCAAAAGATTCTATAAGATGGCCAGAAGGACTTCAGAAGAAGATCATACAAGGAGCAAGACAAGCCAAGGTATGACAAGTCCACTGGCAATAGCAAAGACATTATTTGCTTTGGTTGCAGGAAACCAGGGCATATGTTCCTGACTGTCCAGAAAACAAGAACAAGGACAGAAGGGACAGAAAAGAAAGAAGAAAGGAGAAGGACTCCAAAAGGCAATGGAATAACAAACCTTCCACCAGCAAAAATAAGCACACAAGGAAAGGATTTGTTGCTGAATCCTGGAGTGAGACTGAAGAGGAGTCACAGGCCTCTTCCAGCTCAAGTGATGATGAGGATGATGCAGAGGAAAAAGAATTCTGCATGATGGCAATCAATGCCTCACAACACAACTCAGAGGAAGAGGAGTCAGAGTCAGACTCAGAAACTCAACCTGAAGAAGATCAGGTAATCAACTCTTTTGATTTCACTTCAGAAGATTTTAAACTTGAATTTAAAGCACTATGTTTAGACCTGCTAAAGTCTGAGAAAGAGATCATCTCTCTCAGAAATCAATTATCTGAACACAATGCTTTAAAATCAGAAAACCAAAACTCTCTCAGGAGTTGGAGAACCATAGGGAACAGATAGCTTCACTGAAGAGTGAACTCTCTGAGGCCAAGAAGCTTGAAGAATCTCTCAATGGGAGAAGCATCAAGCTGATGGACATCACAAGCACAGTGAACTCAAGATTCAACAGTACACTGGGCTTGGGTGCCTCATCCAGCCAACCTATTGTTCTAACAACCCCTATCAAGTTCATTTCTGACAAGGGAAAGGGAGTTGTAGAGGTTGCCAGGAAAAATTCTGATCTGCCTCAGAAAACAAAAGTCCAGTACAAATCGTCGAACGAGATCGACGATCGCCGAATGAAGATCGACGATCGCCGAACGCAGCTCGACGATCTCAGGACAAATCGTCGAACGCTGATCGACGATCTAAGCCAAGATCGTCGAACGCTGGTCGACGATCTCATATACCTGACCTCAGCCATAGTCGACCGTCGAACGGAGCTCGACGATCTGACCCAAGATCGTCGAACTCAGCTCCAAGATCGTCGAACAGAGGTCAGAGCTCTGGAAACTTTTTCAATGGCAAGTCAAAATTGAATCCTGAGGGTTTCTTCATCCAAACATTTAACCCTTATACTGAATGGATTTTACCTCCAAGGAGATATCATCCTGAAGGATATAAGAGTCAGCCAGGGATGTCTTTCATTTCTGAATTTAAAGGTTATCAACCTAGGCCCAAGGTAAACTGGGTCAAAAACAAGTAAATTGCTTAATGTGCAGGTGAAGACCTATCCAACATCTAACCAGCAATGGTATTTGGATAGTGGATGCTCAAAGCACATGACAGGGAACAAGGACAACCTCAATTCCTTTAAAGCCAAGCTTGGACCCAAAGTTATCTTTGGTGACTCCAACTTTGGACAAACTAAAGGATATGGAGCAGTCCAGATTGGTTCTGTAACCTTCAAGAAGGTAGCATATGTGGAAGGACTGAAGCACAACCTAATCAGTATCAGTCAGCTATGTGATGAAGGCTACCAGGTGATCTTCAGCAAAACTCTATGCAAGATCAAGTCAGAGGACAACACCACTGTGTTGACAGGTAAAAGGAAAGGTAACATCTACCTTGTAGATTTTCTTTCAACTTCTATAGATATCTGCTTATTCAATTCAGTTTATAGACCAAATGTTTTATGGCATAAGAGACTAGGACACCTAAACCTTAGAACTATTGCTAGGCTCTCCAAGGACAATCTTGTTAGAGGACTACCTTCTGGCCCCTACAAGAAGGAAGGACTCTGCAAGGCCTGTCAATTAGGCAAGCAAACTAAAAACAGTTTTAAGTCACTTAATAAGAGTGATTCACCTAGGATATTGTATCTGTTACACATGGATCTATTTGGACCCATCACAGTACAAAGCCTAGGAGGGAAATCCTACACTTTGGTGATTGTAGATGACTTCTCTAGATTCACTTGGGTGTTCTTTCTAAGGAAGAAGTCTGATAACTTTAAGTGTCTGACAGAGTTTCTCAAATATGTAAAGATTGAGTTCAATACTCACATTGCCCTGATCAGAAGTGATCATGGGACAGAGTTTGATTCTCTTCTTATGCAAGAGTTCTGTCAGAGTGAAGGGATCAGGCATACTTTCTCAGCTCCTAGAACTCCTCAACAAATGGGGTAGCTGAAAGGAAAAATAGAACCCTTATTGAATCTGCCACTACATTGTTGTCAGATGCTCATCTACCTCTATCCTTTGGGCAGAGGCAGTGAACACCTCCAACTATGTGCTGAATAGAAGCCTGATACATAAACTGAAGGGAAAGACTCCCTATGAATTACTCAAAGGGAAGAAACCTAAAGTTGACTATTTCAAAATTTTTGGTTGCATTTGCTATATTCACAATAATGATAAGAAACATCTAGCAAAATTTCAAGCCAAAGCTGATGAAGGAGTGTTTCTGGGATACTCCATGATCAGCAAGGCCTATAGGGTTTATAATAAATCATCATTGAAAATTGAGGAATCTGTTCATGTTTCTTTTGATGAAACTAACATGTCTTTCAAGGAGAAGATTTCTTCTACCATAGAACCATTGCAGGAACACTCTCTAGTTGAAGATATGAACAAGCTACAGGTTGCTCAAGAGGATGAAAGCAGTGAAGATGAGAGCAATGCTCAACATATTGAAACTCAACCTGAAGAGCCAGTTGTTGTACCACAAGAGGAAACAACAACACAGGTTGGTGAACAATCAACACCCCCTGTTGATTTAGTAACATCAAGAGACCATCCAATTTCCCAATAATTGGAGAACTCTCAGCTGGTGTGCAAACCAGAAATCAGGTCAACCAAAACCTGTTGCACACCTGCTTCCTTTCTCAAATTGAACCTCAGTCCATTCAAGATGCAGAGCAAGATCCACACTGGATCATTGCATGCAAGAGGAGTTGCATCAATTTGAGAGGAACAAAGTATGGGAACTAGTGCCAAAGCCTAAGGATCATTCCATTGTTGGAACAAAATGGGTATTCAGAAACAAACTGGATGATCAAGGAGTAATAATAAGGAACAAGGCAAGGCTAGTTGCCCAAGGATATTCTCAAGAAGAAGGAATTGACTACGACCAGACCTTTGCACCTGTTGCAAGATTAGAGCCATCAGGATATTCTTAGCTTATACAGCTCACAAAGGCTTCAAAGTTTATCAAATGGATGCCAAGAGTGCCTTCTTAAATGGAGACATCAAAGAGGAAGTCTATGTCAGACAACCTCCAGGTTTTATCTCTCCAACTCATCCTGATTTTGTTTTTAGATTAAATAAAGCATTATATGGTCTCAAGCAAGCTCCTAGAGCATGGTATGAGACCCTAGCATGCTTTCTTTTGGAAAATGGTTTTATAAGGGGTAGAGTAGACCAAACTCTTTTCATTAGAACCCATAAGTCCCACACCCTACTAGTACAAATTTATGTAGACGATATCATTTTTGGTTCTACTGACTCAAAACTATGCAGAAGGTTTTCCAACCTAATGCATTCTAAATTTGAGATGAGTAGCATGGGTGAGCTATCCTTCTTCCTAGGATTGCAAGTCAAACAACATGCTGAGGCATCTTTATTTCTCAAACCAAATATGCTAATGAGCTGGTTAAGAAATTTGGATGTCTGAGGCATCTTGTATGAAAACACCCATGCCTACCAATGCTGTATTGGATGCTGATGAACATGGGAAACCTGTTGATCAGACAACATATAGGGCAATGATTGGCTCTTTACTGTATCTTACAGCTAGTAGACCAGATATAATGTTTGCTACATGTATATGTGCCAGATTCCAAGTTAGCCCTAGAGAGTCACACCTCACATTAGTAAAGAGGATTCTCAGGTATGTTAAAAGTTGTCCAAATCTAGGTCTCTGGTATCCAAAAGATTCAGCATTTGAGTTAACTGGATTCTCTGATGCTGATTATGCTGGATGCAGAATTGACAGGAAAAGCACCAGTGGAACTTGTCAGTTCCTTGGTGATAGACTTGTCTCCTGGTTTTGCAAGAAACAAACATCTGTGTCAACCTCAACTGCTGAAGCTGAGTATATGGCTGCAGGCAGTTGTTGTTCACAAATACTGTGGATTCAAAATCAACTCCTAGACTATGGTTACAACTTAGAAAAGTCAAAAATCTTTTGTGACAATACAAGTGCTATCTCCATAGCTCAAAATCCAGTCCTCCATAGTAGGACAAAACATATAGAGATTAGGCATCATTTCTTAAGGGATAATGTTGAGAAAAATAAAATTGAATTGCAGTATATCCCAACTGATTTACAAAGGGGAGATATTTTCACCAAGCCTTTGGATGAAAAGAAACATACCTTCTTCCTAAATCAGTTAGGAATGTTAGATGGAGGAAGTCTTAAATAAAACCCAAGATTTTGAAAGCTAAAAATGGACCAAGACTAGGCAAAATTCTGATTTTCCTTAGTGTCTAGGATTTCTCTGATCTCTGAACTGCGCTCGACGATTTCCCCACAGATCGTCGACCGGAGTTCGACGATTTCCAGAATCGTCGAACTGAGTTCAGCGCTCCTCAGACAGCATGAACTGTCTCCTTCGGTCAACGATCGTCGAACGGCGCTCGACGATTTTGTTCACTGAACGATCGTCGAACGGAGCTCGACGCCTTTCCAGATCGTCGAACAGAGATCGACGATTTTGGAGTCTCTTCAGATTCCTTTAGAAGCCTCGATCGTCGAACTGAGTTCCACGATCTTTCCTTTTCTGCGTCGAACCCTAATATAAAACTCATTTTTCGCCGTCGTTCTCTCTTGTGCTTTCAATTTCTCTGCAAACTTTTCTTCCCTCCAAACAGTTCTACACTTGGTCGTTTTGTTTGTTGATTTTTTGCAGGTACCATGGCCATTTCTGTTGCTGTGCTCGCTGCCATGAAATTTGATGCCGGCTTTGACATCGATTTCGATTCCTTCAACACAACCGATCAAATCTTCCAGGATATTCTCAGATTGTTCAAAGATCAGCATCTGTCTGCCCTTATGTCAACAAGAATCAAATTGGCCTCAGATGAAATTAAAGAATGGGTTTATACTGCCCACAACCTGGACAACAACACCATAGTTGGTTCCATTGGTGGCACCCAGGTACCTCTGACTCCAGCAGTATTGACAGAAGTTTTTGGCTTCAGGAATGGTGAAGACTCTGCTGACCTTTCTGGAGAAGAGTTTGCTGATGTTCTTGCCAGGATGGGTCATCCTGAGGGGAACCCTAGCAAGCTGTTTAAGAGAAACCTGTCTGTGGAATACAGGTTTTTGGCTGATGTAGTAGGCAAGGTCCTTTTGGCCAAGCATTCTGCTCATGATACAATCTCTAGATACCAGCTCTGCCTTATGGGAGCTCTTGTGGACAGGAAAAGCCTGAACTGGGGAGAAGTACTCTTTGACTTGTTGAAGAAAAAGATAAATAAGACTTTTGTGAATTTTGGAAGAATACTGGGAATCTTCCTCCAGGCTAAATGCCCTGCCCTGCTAGTCTCCTCTGGAGTGCACATCAATGCCTCTAAGAGACTCACATGTGCCCTTTTTGGGAAATGGGACAGGCAAATCTCCAAGCCCAGCAGGCCCTCTTCTTCTGGCCCTTCAGGCACCAGGACTCTAAGAGTCACTCCACCCCAGGCCTCTGCCCCTGCAGAGGACCTGCCTGCTAGTGCTGCTGCTTCTCCTCCTCCAAGCTCAACCCTACCTCCACTTCCATCCACCTCTCCAGCCACCTCCACAATTACCATCTCCAGCCCATCTCCAACATCTACTCCATCTCCAGCAACAATTTCCTCTCCACCAGCAGCCCACTTCCACCCTCTTTTCTCCTATCCACCTCCAGATGTCACCTCATCCCCATCCCTTCCAACTTTCACTCTCCTGGATGACTCCTACATGGATGATTCCCCCTCTTCTCCTCCAGATTTGCCATCCTCCTCCACATCTTTCCAAGACCTTCTCCACCAGATTCTTGATCAACCCACATTCACTCCCTCCATTTCCATCCCTGTACCCTCTATCTCTACCATACCCTCTCCTGAGCCATCCCTTCCACCCTTCAGCCCTCCACCTCCAGCTTCCTCAGCCATCCCAATGCCCTCTACCTCTGCTCCTCTCATTGAGCATGTCGATCTCCCAGCCCTTGCTGATCAGTTGTATGAGCTCCTTGCACCTAGGCTCTCCCTTCTCATGGAGGCCTCCTTAGCTCCTCTGCAACAATCAGTGGCAGCTCTCTCTGCCAGGCTGTCCTCTTTCCTTACCCCTATAGCAGCACCCCCAGCAGTGTGCCTTGATGCACAGGTTTCTGCATCCAGGCAGGGGGAGATGCCCTATGAAGCCAGCTTCCAGGCTGCTGATGCTGCTGCTGCTTCTGCTACTGCTACTGCTGCTGTGTCTGTTTCTGCTGCTGCTATTCCTGTCATAGCACTAGACCTAAGGTCTCTGCTATCTATTTTTGACACTGCTTACTTCAGCTGCCTCCCAGAGCCATATGCTGCCCAGCCCTCAGAAGATATGTCCAAGGCCCTAGTGCCCTTCTCTTGCTGTGACCCCAGAACCATTTCTGATTTCTTCTGTCAGTGACTGCTACTTTTGATGTTCCTGCTGCTGCTGCTGCTGCTGCTACTGAAGACACTGTTGTGTCTACCTCTGAAGTTGTATCTGCTGCTGAAGAAATTGTTTCTGATGAGCCTATTTCACAGGATCTTTTGATGACAGAGGCTGTTGATTGTGAGCCTGCTGTAGAAGTTGTTAGTTCTGAAGCTGCTGCTGCTGCCCTCATTTCTGAAGTAATTTCTGTTGTAACATCTGCTGCTCCAGTACCTATAGTTACATCTGTTGCTCCTCCTGCTTCTGTATCTTCTGCCCCATCAGCTGCTGTTAAACTAAAAGAGGATTTGATGAAAAGGATTGATGCCTTGTATGATGCACAAAGCTCTGAATCTGAGGATTATAATACTGCTTCTGATGACTCATCAGCCACAATTGCAAAGAAAAGAAAGGCAAGAAGTAAGGCCTTGAAGAGAGTTCCTCCTGCCAAAGTCAGAGATGACAATGATGTTCCATATTATATTCTGCACAATTGCCCAATCTCTGAGCATTGGATGCAATTCTCTAAGAACCAGTTGAAGGCTATGAAAAAGAAGAGGAAATATGAAAAAGATTCCACTCAGTTCAAGCACCCTCATCCTCCTCCACCACCTCCACCTGATGCAGGTGCAGGTGGCAGCTCTGCAAGCTCAGGCCCTGCTAGAAGCCAGGCTCCCTACCAGCCTCATGCCAGAACATATCAAAGGGAAGGCCATTCTAGGGGCTCTTACTCTAGAAGGGGAGGATATAGGGGAAACCAAAGAGAAACTCAGGTTTACTCTAAAGGACACTCCAGGCAGCATCCTTATCCTAGGGGAGGACATGTTCCATCTGACACATCTTCTGGTCCTTTTCCCTACAAGCTCAAAGATACAGTGACTGCCAGGACCCCTCAAGAAACTACTTCCAACAGGTATGAGCCACCTGTTCCATTTGAGGATCCTGAGAAAAATCCTATGGCTTGGGCTGCAAGGATGAAAGAACTGGCTGCTTTGGATCAGATAAAGAAAGCAAAAGAACAAGGGCTAGACACTTCCAACATATCAACAATGTCAGAACAAAGGCAAAAAGAATTAGAGAGATATGCCTCCAGCAAATTTTTTGATGCAGACAGATACATGGAGTTGCATCCAGCTGCAGTGGTTCCCAGGGCTTCAAAGCAAATCTATTTGGGTGCAGCTGATGATACCAGATCAAAACAACAAGCTTTAGATCCTAACAGAGAAATTAAAATGGTAAAAGGCAAAGAAAAGGAATAACTCTGTAAGGTGATAATTCTTGACTTCTGTGACTGCCTTCTGGATATCATGTTTATATATCTCTGAGATGGTTCTGTGATGTTTAGCTGTGTTGTTTTTTATGTTTCTGTGACTGTATTCTGTTGTTTGTTTTTCAAAATCTGTAAATAGTTTTCCTAACCCAAATAGGGGGAGATTGTTGGAACACCCTATTACTAATTTGGGTCAGGATCACTATGTCTCTAGGATTTTATGTTTTGACCTTCTGTATAGATTATAGGTCAATTAGAATTGAGTCTAAGGGATCAGGAGTCTAGGTCTGGAAGCTGCCCTGAAGACCCAAGTTTTTCTGGAGACCAAGTCCAAATCGTCGAGCTCAGCACGACGTTTCGTCGAACTCCGGTCGACGATCGTCTAGCTCAACTTTGGCAGATCGTCGAGCTCCATTCGACGATCGCTGAGCTCAGGTCGACGATTTTGACTCTGAACTGGATCCTTATCTCTGAGCTCAGTTCGACGATCTTTGAGCTCAGATCGACGACTTCTTTGCTGCTTGCATTTTCTTTTTCGCTGAGCTCAGCTCGACGATAGCAGAGCTCAGTTCGACGATTTCAGTTGACCTTCAGAATTCTAATTCAAAATCAGATAGAAGTTATTCTGCATTTAAGACAGAAGATCTGCCAGCCGTTTTCATTTACTTCTGGAGCAAGTTTCAAGGGATTTTCTAAGGAACAAATCAGTGGACTTTCCTTCAAAACATATTACACAATTAAGGCTGTAATTAATTCAGACCAACGGCTATCTTTGACAGAGCAATTTTCTATTCAGACTCAGAGAATAAAAGATAGAATGTTTTTGAATCAGACAGAAGACAGACAAGAACAAGAGAATAGAGAAAGACAAGTAGAGGACACCTCTCTATACACAGAGACTCTCTCAATCTTCTGTCAACAAGAATTCAGAAGAACACTCATCAAAAAGAGATCAAGCTTTCAAACATTCTTCAGATCTCTTCAGCTCTCAAGTGTTCAAGGCCAACATCATCTCAAGACTCCAGACACTCAACATTTCAGCTTGCTGAAATCATCATCTGCTGGAGATCTATTTTTGAAGGCCTATCACCCTCAGCAAAGCTCATCTTCCTGAAGACTTCAAGGACTCAGGGGGAGCTTTGAAATCAATCCATATAGTCTTCTCAGTTGCTTGAGAAAGAGAAGACTTCCATAACTCTCTCACCCCCAATCTGTAAAGGGTTTTTCAAACTCCCTTCAAAAGTTTGAATCTGGTTTTTGAGCACCTTGTCAAAAGCTCATTGGTGGCAAGACACCTGATCAAAAAATCTGATC
Organism: Platanthera guangdongensis; assembly: GCA_039583875.1. Lineage (NCBI taxonomy): Eukaryota > Viridiplantae > Streptophyta > Magnoliopsida > Asparagales > Orchidaceae > Platanthera > Platanthera guangdongensis. The sequence goes on along the minus strand of CM077151.1, from coordinate 231,085,684 downwards.
TGGTTTTTGAGCACCTTATCAAAAGCTCATTGGTGCCCAGGACACCTGATCAACTCATCCTGCAGTGGACTCCTACCTAGGGTGGTAGAAGAGTGGATGTACCCAAGTCGGGGAACCACTATATTTCCTTGTGTCATCTGGTTGTGCATGTTTTCTTTTTGTTTCTGGCCTAGATTTTCTTGTGCTTAGTTTCTGCATAGATTAGTTTTGTGGTTAATTTTACCTCTGCTTCCCTGCTTACACTCATTACAACAATTGTTGTAAAGCTTTGCAAAAAGTTTTCTTTGTGTTTTCAAAAAGCACCATATACTCTATTCACCCCCCCCCCCTTTAGAGTATATCAGATCTAGTTTCCCCTTTCACCCACGTAACGACCCAAACGAGTGAACTCCTGAACATACTCGTCCACCGTTATCTCGCTGCATCAAGTGCAGAAATTGCCTTTAAAGAGCCAACCTCATTGAAACAGGTATGTACTTCTTTAGGAAAGCATCCCCAAATTCTTCCATGGACGGGGTGCGTCCAGGAAATTGGCGGCCGCTATGGCTCACCCACCACAACTTTGTGTATCCCTCCAACATGAAATCTGCAATCTCAGATTTCTTCTCCTCTGGCGTCTCTATCGCCCTCAGAAGTTCTTGAATCCGCGCCCACCAATCCTCCGCATCAGTCGGAGTACCGACTACCTTGAACGTCGGGGGATGGAAGCTCAGAAAATACTTCATCTGTCGGTCTCCATGCTCGACAACCACTTTTTCTGCCAAAGGCTCTACTCGCTTGGCTTCTCTGCCCGGCACGGCCGTCGCCGTATCTAGTGTAGCAGGGGTTGCTACCTGAGTTGTCGCTGCAGCTTGGGCTGCCACTATTGGTTCTGCTAGCATACGACAGAAGTCGGTCGGGTTTACACCCATGCTTAAAGGACCCTGAGTAGTGGCGCTGCTCGCCGAAAGCTCTTCTCTTGGTCTCGACGTACCTGCCTCGTTGCTTGCACTCTTAAGAAAAGCAAGAAAACAAGCAATCAGTCTCTAATCACAAGACTCAAACACAAGGTCACTCATGGTCCCGCATTTCTCTTATTTGGATAACTTCTATACGTACTGACCTTTAATCGAACCTCACTCTGATACCAAATTGTAACACCTCCCATTTAATAACCGTATAATATGGGTCCGGCCGGGGCCCCACAACATACATACGCCACAGCCTTAGTATTAAAAGATGATATAACTACCCAATCTCAAAACTCATAATCAAACCACAGCGTAAACATCAACCAAGACTAGAAGTTATCCACATACACAAGAGTATCAAAAGAAGCCAGAAGCCTCAATGAGATATCAACCGAGTCTCTACTAGGCAAATTAAAGTCCTATGAGCAGTTAATCAAATCAAGAGAAGGATCGGAACAGAAGGCAACAACTCCAGTGAGAAAGGATTACAGCATAGCCTTCAAAGCATCTGAGGAAAGTGAGACCTCAACTTCAAATGAAGAACTCATGAGCCTCTTTGCAAAAAGATTCTATAAGATGTCTAGGAAGGATTTCAGAAGGAAATCATCTAGGCAGGATAATAAGCCTAATTATGACAAGACACCAACCAAGGAGGTTGTGTGCTTTGGATGCAGAAAGCCTGGACATTACATCTCAGAATGTCCAGAAAACCAGAAGAAGGACATGGGCAGAGAAAATGACTCCAGGAGAAAACACAGCAGCAGACCCTCCTCCAGCAAATACAAAAAGAAAGACAAGGGCTTTGTTGCTGAAACATGGAGTGATACAGATGAAGAATCATCCTCCTCTACCTCAAGTGAAGAAGAGGAAGAAGCTAGATCCAAGGAGGTTTGCCTAATGGCAATTGATGCCTCCAGGAGCTGTTCTGGATCAGAAGAAGAATCTGAAGATGAAGTAGCCTCAGACTCAGAGGCAGATCAGGTTCTTTCCAGTTTTGATTTTAATTCTGATTTATTTAAAACTGAATTCAAAACTATGTGCTTAGACATAATCAATTCAGAAAAAGAAATAAAAACTGTTAGAGAAAGACTAGGAAATCTTGAATCTGTTAACTCAGAAAATATTAAATTAACAGACCAACTAACCTTAGCTAATGAACAAATAATTAAATTAAAATCTGAATTATGTGAGGCGAAACAACTTGAGCAATCTTTCAATGGGAGAAGTCTCAAGCTGATGGACATTACAAGCACAGTGAATGTCAGATTAAATGGCAAGCTGGGCTTGGGTGCATCATCAAGTTTGCCCCCCATAATTAAGAAAAATATTCTTACAATCCCCATCATGTTTATTTCTGCTAAAGGAAAAGAAAAGCTAATAGACAAACCAATGTGAGAAAACAATCCAAAACCTATAGATAAGAGAAACAGAAATCAGAGAACAGTTAATAAAAACAAGGTTCAGCAGCATTCGTCGAACTCAGATCGACGAAATGTGGCCAGTTCGTCGAACTCAGATCGACGAACGCTGAATGCAAACTTTAGTAACAACAATTCATCTAACTGCGATCGACAAACTGTGTTTGGTTCGTCGAGCAGAGGTCGACGAACTTGGGGCGCAGAAAATGACTACTGTCATTCTCTGAGCAGACATCGACGATCTCATCCCTATTTGTCGAACTCTGGTCGACAAACTTACAATAATTCCTCGAACCCAGAAGGACCAAACTTAAATCATTTCTCATACAGAAATTTTAAAACAGCTAATAAATCATTTAATCCAGTAGATGAATGGGTTATTCCACCTAGGAGATATCACCCCTTAGGTTATAAATCTCAACCTGCATTATCAGTTATATCCAGTTTCTCTTTTCAACAAAATAAAGGACCTAAGGTAACCTGGGTCAAGAACAATTGAGTTTTGTTTTTCATTACAGGTACAGGTGAAGAGCTTTCCAAGGGTGAGTCAGACCTGGTACTTGGACAGTGGTTGCTCCAAGCATATGACAGGCAGCAAGGCAAATTTATCCAATTACAAGTCCAAGCTAGGACCAAAGGTGATTTTTGGAGATTCAAATAGCGGCCAATCAGAAGGATATGGGACAGTAAAGATTGGAGCAGTTACCTTCAAAAGAGTAACATGGGTAAGAGGACTCAAACATAACCTAATATCCATAAGTCAATTATGTGATGAAGGTTATCAGGTACACTTTAACTCTACCTCTTGCTCTATTATTAATAGTGAAAACCAAACTGTTTTAATTGGACTTAGACAAGGCAACATATATCTAGTAGATTTTATTTCTGCCAAAATTGATGTTTGTTTACTCAATATCTCTAGTAATCAAAATGAGTTATGACATAAAAGATTAGGCCATGTAAACCTTAAGAATATATCTAGGTTATGTAAAGACAACCTTGTTAGAGGTTTACCTTCTGGCCCCTACAAGAAGGAAAACCTATGCAGGGCTTGTCAATTAGGCAAGCAAACTAAAACTAGTTTCAAATCCATTAATAAAAGTGATTCACCTAAGATTTTGTATTTTCTTCATGTGGATCTATTTGGACCCATTGCAGTACAAAGTCTAGGAGGGAAGTCTTATACTTTAGTGATTGTTGATGACTTCTCTAGATTCAGTTGGGTAGCCTTTCTGAGAGCTAAGTCAGATACATTCAAGGTTCTTACAGATTTTCTCAGGACCATACAGATTGAGTTCTCTACTTATGTTGCATTGATCAGAAGTGATCATGGCACAGAGTTTGAGTCTCTTCTTATGCATGAGTTCTGTAGAAGGAAGGTATCAGACATGGCTTCTCAGCTCCTAGAACTCCCCAACAAAATGGGGTTGCTGAAAAGAAAAATAGGACACTCATTGAATCTGAAGGTACATTATTAGCAGATGCTTACATGCCTCTATCCTTTTGGCAGAAGCTGTAAATACTGCTAACTATGTCCTGAATAGAAGTCTTATACATAAGCTGAAAAATAAGACCCCCTATGAATTACTTAAAGGGAAGAAACCTAAAATCACATATTTTAAAATTTTTGGCTGCATTTGTTACATTCACACAAATAACAAGAGATACATTAGGAAGTTTGAGGCTAAGGCTGAAGAAGGGATTTTTTTAGGATACTCCCAAGTAAGCAAGGCATATAGGGTGTTTAATAAATCCACTCTTAAAATTGAAGAATCCGTCTATGTATCTTTTGATGAAGCTAACATGTCTTATAACAAGAAAGAGTTTTCTACCAATAACTCCTTGCAGGTTCCACCACTGTGTGATTCTATGGATGGACTAAACCTTACCCAAGAGGTATCAACCCATCCTTCTCCACAGGTTGCTAAAGACAGTGAAGAAGAACTTTAAGTGGAAGTGGCTGAACTTCCCTCAACAACTAGTATCATTCCTCAAGAGGAATTAATTACAGAAGTTGTTGCTCAACAAACTCCACCAACTGATCTTGTCACACTTAGAGATCACCCCAGCTCTCAAGTGATTGGAGATGTACAACCTCGGGCTCGCAACGAGCCCTCAAGAAGCAAACAGGTCGAGATGGGCAAATGGGACCAGGGGGCCCACTCGCAAGCGGCGAGATGATGGACTCTCCAATGGGCGAGATACCCCATCCAGGGGCGAGAGGGCCTCCAAAGGCGAGAGGGCCTCCATGGGCGAGAGAGCCTCTAGCAGCTAGGAGATCTCGCAGCAAAGGGCGAGAGGTGCCGGCGAGACGGGCAGTGGGGTCCCTCTCGCCGGCAGGTGCTTTTCCACTCGCTAGGGCAAGAAGAGGCCTTTTTTATATTTTCCTGTCAAACAGGGGTTTTTACTCTTCTACCCCGGGTATTTTTACCCTCTTACCCTTAGTGGACTGCATATAGCTCCTCAGAACAGCGGAGTTTGGCTGTTGGCAGACCCAGCCAAGGGTACCCCGGTAATTTCAGACCGGTGCAGTTTTGTTATTGGCAGTTCAGATTCTGAAATCTATAAATAGGCCCATAGGAGTTCTTCAGAGGGGACTTTTTTCAGACTCCTAAGAGGAATCATTGGCACTGTCTTCTGAGGAACTCCAAGCCCAGCTTTTGGCTTTGGAGGGGAAGCTCTCTGTGACCTTTCGGGTAAGCGGTGGGACCTCCCTGCTGCGGCTTTGGGCCAGTTTTTCTTAGTCCTTCACGACTAGTCGGAGGTCGGAGCTTAGGCCAAGTAGGAGCCGGCTACGCCCCTATTTTGCGAACATTCGTCGAAGTCAAATTTTGGCTTCAACAGTTCTGGTGCGGTGAGCATGGAAGTAGCCGGTTCAAGAAAAGTTTGAGTTTGGTCCTATGGCAGGAGGTGAAGGAGAAGGATCTGGTTCTGGAGGTTCCCCCTCCCAGGTAGAAGAGACGACGAGGAAATTGTTGGAGGACTTCAGGCGAGAGGTCATGCAAACCATAAGCTTGGCCTTCTCGGCAAGGAGCTAGTGGGCGACGCCTCAGGTCCCGATCGAGGTGGTCCCGCCCTTAGGCGAGAACGCCCCTGGTCAGCGCCCGAGGAAGGAGGTCCCCGCGGAGGCGGGCGAGAGGGACGTGGCGGCGCGAGAACTCTTCCCAGGACAGCGTCCCGGGAAGGAGATCCCTGCAGAAGACGACGAGAAGGATGCAGCTGTGCGAGAGCCCTTCCCTGGGCACGGTCTCACAGATCGGGCCAGCCAGCCGAGGCCGCGAGACGTGCCCTCTCGGCAATCAGTCGGCGAGAGCCCGTTCAGTGAACTCGTCATCTCGGCTCCGGTGCCAGAGGGGTTCCGGGAGCCCGACATGTCCTACTACTCAGGGAAGGATGATCCTGTACATCATTTGCAGTGGTTTGAAGATGTGGTTTTGATAAGGCAAATGACGGATGCGTTTAAGTGTCGTCTATTTGCCATCACCTTGAAGGAGAAGGCGCGAGATTGGTTCCACCAGTTACCAGCAAGGTCGATTTATTGTTTCGAGGATCTGCGGAGGGATTTCTTATTGAGGTTTTCAACATCGAAGAAGCGTAAGAAGGAGGCGGAGTGCTTGTTCTCGGTAAGGCAGAGCCAGGATGAAACGTTGGGACACTAAGTAGATCGGTTTCAGGAGGATATCCTCCAGGTCCAGGAGGTCCCTGGGTATACGCTGATGCTTGCATTCACCCTGGGACTGAGGCCAGGCTTCTTTAGCATGGAGTTGAAAAGGGTGCCCCCCTCTCTTTTGAGGAGCTTATGGAGAGGGCAGCGAAGGAGACAGATTTTGAGAGGGCCAATCCGGCGTTTGCAAGGAGGTTAGCCAGATTGGCGGAGGACGATGCAAAGGAAATAGGAGCGGGAAAGCAAAAGGAGCAAAGGGAGCAGAGGGAGCAGATGGAGCAGAGAGAAGAGAGAAGGAGGGAGGAACCCCGAGGCCAGGGACACCAAGGATAGAATCACCGGGGGGCCCGAGAGCCGAACAACCGGATAGGTTGGAGGCCTCATGAGGGTCCCCCCCAGGAGTTAGGAGGAGTCTTCCAGGGAAGGGATAACTTCCGGGAGCCAAGGAGGTTCGATCAACCGGCATGGAGACAGGGAGTGAGGGATCGTTTTCAGCATCAGCAGGAGGCAATGGGGATCGGTCGAGGAAGAGGAGCTCGAGGAGGAGGAATAAGAGGAAGAGGAGAAGGAAGAAGGGGTGGGGTGGCGTTGCTTTTCTGTGACTTCCATCAGGAGGGAGGTCACGCAACAGCCACGTGCCCAGAGTTCTTGGAGATGAGAGAGGCCAGAGGATTGAGGAGGCAGGATCCTCCGGTAAGGATCGTGGAAGTACAGCAAGGGGAGGCGGAGGATAGGTGCGAGGACCGGGTGGAGGTGGGAACCCGGGGGGAATCGGGGCCATCCATGGGGGGATTGGGATCGAGGCCACCCGGAAGGGGAGCCTCCAGACCATTTTCCGGAAAGGGGTAGCCTCAGCCTCCCAGACCCCACCCCGCTAGAAAAAATTACCTTCTCTTTAGAGGATATGCCGGAGTATGAGGACTCGTTCTGCGATGCCTTGGTAATCCAAATGGAGGTAGAGAACTTTACGGTCTCCAAGATCCTAGTGGATAATGGGAGCTCCGTAAATGTGATTTTTAAGAGGGCCTTCGATGAGATGCAGGTGGAAACCAAAAGGATCTTGGCCTCGGATGGACCGTTGTTCGGATTCTCCGGGGAGAGAAAGGAAGTAGCAGGGGGAGTAGGGCTGCACGTAAGGTTGGGGGGCGTGTCACGGAACTGCCGATTCGTGATTGTGGACGCCCCGAGCAGCTACAATGCCATCTTTGTGCGTCCCCTCATCAGCGCCTTTCGCTGCGCCCCCTCCTCTTTCCATCAATATCTCAAGTTCAATAATGGAGGGGTGCAGGTCAGGGTCAGGGGGGATCCAAAAGTGGCAAGACAGTGCTACGTCACAGCGTTCAACACCATATCTTGGATGGCAGAAGCAGAGAGGTTGGAAAAAGAGATAGCAGCGCGTGAAGAAGCTGTCGGGGAAAAGGAGGTGAGCCTAGAGGAAACGAGAGAAGAAACTGAAGAGGAAGTCTGGGGAGAGGAGACTGAGAAGCAGCAAGGAGGAGATGTGCAGGAGGCCCAGGGGGTGTAGAGGTCGAGCAGCAGCAAGAGAGCCCGGAGGGGGCCATGGAGAGGGAGGAGGAGCAGAGAAGAGGAGATATGCAGGAGGCCCAGGGGGGTGTAGAGGTCGAGCAGCAGCAAGAGAGCCCGGAGGGGGCCATGGAGAGGGAGGAGGAGCAGAGAAGAGGAGATGTGCAGGAGGTTCGGAGGAGCGGGGAGTTGGAGCCATAGAAGGGAAGACAGGAGGAAGTGGAAGGAGAAGGGGCTTAGGAGGAAGCCTGAAGGGGCATGGAAATTGAGCTGCTGCAGGACGAGGTGATGGAAGTTGAGGGAGCAAGAGGGGAGGAAGAGCCGGAGCAGGAAGAAGAAGCAAGGGATGACTGGGAGCAATTGCGGCTAGAGGTGGCCGAAGAAGTGGTGGAGTTGGAGGTCCACACCACCCGGGGCAAGTACAAAGGGTGCGGATCAGCGGGGGCTTGAGCCTCGAAGACCAGGAGCGAATGCGGTCCTGCATTCAGAGCAACGTCGACATCTTCGCTTGGAGCACGACGGACATGTCGGGCATTAATGCGGACGTAGCCTGCCACCGCCTACATCTGGACCCTCGGACGCGCCCCATACGTCAAAAGATGAGAACAATCACCACCAAGCTGTAGGAGCCCATTCGCGAGGAGGTCAAGAAGCTCCTGGAGGCGGGCTTCATCTCAGAGATCCAGTATCCATGCTGGATCTCCAATGTAGTAATGGTGAAGAAGGGGGGAGGAAAATGGAGAATGTGTATTGACTTTTCGTTATTAAATAAATCGTGCCCTAAGGATTGCTACCCCCTGTCTCGAATCGACGCGCTGGTTGATTCAGCCGTTGGTTTTTCTGTTATGAGTTTTCTGGATGCTTTTTAAGGTTACCATCAGATCCGGATGCACCCTCCTGACGTCAAGGACGTCTCCTTCATCACAAGAGAAGGGTGCTTTAGTTATAACATGATGCCCTTTGGTTTAAAAAATGCGGGAGCGACGTACCAACGGATGATGGATCGAGTTTTCCAGGGCCAGAGGGGTCGGAACCTAGAAGTCTACGTTGATGATCTCATGGTAAAGAGCAAGGGAGTGAACTCGCACCTCCAGGATCTGGAGGAGACGTTCGCCACCTTGAGAAAGTTCAAAATGAGGTTGAACCCCTTAAAATGTGTTTTCGGGGCAAGTCGTGGGAAATTCCTTGGGCACCTTCTGACCCCGGTAGGGGTAGAACCTAATCCTGATAAAGTAAAAGACATTCTGGAGCTGGAACCACCGCGAAACGCTAAGGAGGTGCAGCGCTTGACAGGAAAGCTGGCCGGGCTTAGCAGATTCCTCTCCAGGTCAGGAGAGAAGTGCTCACCTTTCTTCAAAGTGCTACGAGGGAATCAGAGATTTGAATGGACAACGGAGTGCGAAGAAGCTTTTCAAAAGATGAAGGAGCAACTCTCCCTGGCTCCTCAGCTTCAAAGCCCAAAAGAGGGGGAAGATCTGACCTTGTACCTAGGAGTGAGAGCAGAGGCGGTGAGCTCTGTCCTAGTCAGAGAAGAGGGAAAGAAGCAGCTGCCCATTTATTATGTTAGCAGGATCCTAAGGAAGGCGGAGCTTCGTTACCCTATCCTAGAAAAGCTGGCATACGCCTTGGTTATTTCAGCCAGGAAGCTCCGGCCATATTTCCAAGCACATTCGATTAGGGTGGTGACGGACCATCCTCTCCGAAAGATTTTTGAAGGAGTAGAGCACTCGGGTAGGCTGGCCAAGTGGTCTATTGAGTTGAGTGAATTCAACATTTCGTTCGTACCAAGGCTCTCCATTAAGACATAGGTGGTGGCCGACTTCTTGGCAGACTACGTCGCGGAGGTCGGGGCCGAGGAGCCGCGGCCACCAGAAGTATGGAAGATAATGGTCGACGGGGCCTCGGGAAAGCACTCCCTTGGAGCCAGGGTGGTACTAACAAGTCCTCAGGGGGTGACCATAAGATAAGCGGTCGCCTTGCATTTCCCCACAACCAACAACCAAGCAGAGTACGAGGCAGTGATAGCCGGCCTTCGCTTGGCTAAGGAGCTCAAGTTTAAGGACGTTGAGTTTTTCACAGATTCATTGGTGGTAGAATCATAGATACGTGGAGAGTTCGAGGCTCGGGAGCCCACCCTTGTGAAATAATTGTCCAAGGTGAGGACGATCATCGGGGGGTTCCGGACGTTCTCCATCCAGCACGTCCCTAGAGAAGAGAACACTGCTGCCGATCAATTGGCCAAGTTCGGACCTTGGGAAGGGGGTGCCCTGACTGATTTATTCCATCCAGCGATCGAAGAGGGGGAGCTAATGGAGGTGGATCGGCGGCCCTCGTGGGTAGATCCTTTCGTTACCTTCTTTCTAACAGGAACCCTCCCTGAGGGGGCCAAGGAGGCAAGGAGCTTTCGCCACAAGGCGGCTCATTATCTCATGCATGAAGGAGGACTTCACCGGAGGATGCTTTCGGGTCTCCTAGCTCGATGCGTAACAGAGGAGGAGACCAGACACATTCTGGAGGAGGTGCACTCCGGGGAATGTGGCAGTCATTCCGGAGGAAGGACGTTGGAAGCAAGGGTGGTCAGGCAGGGGTACTTCTGGCCCACCCTGAGGAAGGACGCGACAGAGTTTGCAAGGAAATGCGAAAAATGCCAGCTCTGCGCCCCCCTCCAGCTCTTGCTGGCTAAAAGGCTCTGAAGCATCACAGCATCATGGCCTTTCGCCATTTGGGGAATGGATTTAGTTGGGCCTTTCCCTCTAGCTAGTGGACAAAGAAGATTCCTCCTGGTTATGTTAGATTACTTCTCCAAGTGGCTGGAGGTTAAGGCGCTAGCAAAGGTGACCTCCCAAGTCATCAGGAACTTCGTCTGGGGGGAAATCATCTACAGGCACGGGCTGCCTCAGGCCATCGTCACGGATAACGGCCCCCAGTTTGCTAGTGAAGAGTTCATCAGCTTCTGCACTCAGTTGGGCATCGACCTCAGGTTTGCCTCCGTCCACCACCCCAGGAGCAACGGTCAGGTGGAGGCGGCAAATAAGATTATCTTTAACTTGCTAAAGAAGAAGGTGGAGAATCTAAGAGGGAATTGGGTAGAGCAGCTCCCCTCGGTCCTGTGGGCTCTGAGGACAACCCCGAACACGGCCACTGGCGAGTCCCCTTTCAAGCTTTCCCATGGTTGTGAGGCGGTACTACCGGTGGAGTTCGAGGTCCGATCCCCACGAGTTGCGGCTGCAGGTGATGGTGACGAGGCATGGAGGATGGAAAACGAAGAAGGCATGCGCCTCTCACTAGACCTGGCAGAGGAGATGCGAGACGTAGCAGCCATCAGGCAGGAAGAGATCAAGCGTCGAATGGCAAAGTACTTCGACAAGCATATCAGGATAAAGCAATTCGCGGAAGGAGACCTAGTACTAAAAAAAGGTTGATGCGGCAGGGAGGTCCGCCCCGGTGGGAAAGCTCAATCCAAATTGGGAGGGACCTTATATTGTAGAGAGAGTGTTGAAAGTGGGGGATTACTACCTCCAGGATGTGGAGGGTAGGACCTTGAACCATTCCTAGAGTGGGGATGACTTAAAACGCTTCTACCCATGAGAAGGGAGAGCAGAAGATATGTACTCGAAGCATAATTGATATAATAAACTTCTCAAATTATTTCTTGTTCATTATTTCTCGAGAAGTCCTAATGACAGGAAGAGAGATCTTCATCATCACCACGAGCTCGGCTCGGCCCCAGGTAGACCCGCTGCACAGGCTCCCATCTAGCTGGCAGGTCCGAAGGCTCGCCTGTGGGGGATAGGTTTTGGTTTGAGATCTTCATCGGCACCCCGAGCTCGGCTCGGCCCCAGGTAGACCCGCTGCGCAGGCTCTCATCTAGCTGGCAGGTCCGAAGGCTCGCCTGTGCGGGATAGGTTTTGGTTTGAGATTTTCATCGGCACCCCGAGCTTGGCTCGGCCCCAGGTAGACCCGCTGTGTAGGCTCTCATCTAGCTGGCAGGTCCGAAGGCTTGCCTGTGGGGGATAAGTTTTGGTTTGAGATCTTCATTGGCACCCCGAGCTCGGCTCGGCCCCAGGTAGACCCGCTACGCAGGCTCTCATCTAGCTGGTAGGTCCGAAGGCTTGCATGTGGGGATAGGTTTTGGTTTGAGATCTTCATCGGCACCCCGAGCTCGGCTCGGCCCCAGGTAGACCCGTTGCGCAGGCTCTCATCTAGCTGGCAGTTTCGAAGTCTCGCTGATGGGCCCGCGAACAGACTCTTACTGTGGTTGGTTTGGTGAGTCGATCGCCGCGGGCTTGCTCGGGTAGGCAAGTGCACATATCGCAAGTAGTACTCGATATTCGGGGGAATACCGAGGTCGTATTGTTCTCGGGGTCGTGTTGACTATTCTTACTCCTCCGGGAGGACTATTATTTTACTGAAAGTAAGGTGGATTTTTTTAGTAAAGTAAAGATGGAAAAAGTAAAGGAGCGAAAAAAAAAACGTTTTTTAGAAAATATTCGATGAAGGGTTAACGCTCGGCATCGAATCGGATTAAGAATAAAACAATTTTTAATAATTATAGGACTTAGTTTTCAATTTAATAAAAGGCAACTTGGCCGTGGAGGTTCCACAAATGTGAGCGCACTTATCTCTAGGAATATTGCTCACCTAAACGTTTTGACTATTCGACCGAACGTTAGTCCGACGAAGGATTCCTCTTAACGCCCGCTTTACGCTAAGAACCCCGCTATTGGGTGGGGAACCCAATCTGGTAGAATTACGCTTGTCCTCTCTCGAGGGTATGCACGCAACTCTATTTACCCAGGGGTGATCGGTCCATATGCACGGCCTCTCAGCTAGCTAGCATATGGACTACGGAAATAGGGCCCACACATCGATATGTGGTCCTACGCGTCGTAAACCCGAGGTAAACCTTAAGTCCTTAAATTAAAATGAAAATAAAGAGCTTCAATTATTAGAAATCATTTTAAATGTCCCAATGCTCTTCGATGTCGAGGCTAATAGCGATTAGCCACACATCGGTATGGGGACGGCTTATAATTTAGTGAGGCGCAAGTTCGAAATTAAACGCTAAACAATTATAAGAAGGGGACATAAGAAAAATAACAAACATTTAGAAAACTGAAAAGTTATCTAAAACAAGAACTCACGCACACTCCAAATTATAAATTAAACAGAAACTAAGTTACACATAAAAGAAATTTGCATAATTGAAATTTGCGAGTCCCACTCAAATGAGTGGGGGCGGGAAATAAAAGCTGAAAATTGCAAGTCCTACACAAACGAGTAGGACTGAAATGAAAGCGAGTCCTACTCAAATGAGTAGGAGAAAATAAATGTGATTACAGGGCTTTCTCAAATATTTATAGGGAGAAAAAGATCCGTCCATTTAACTCAAGTGAGTAGGCAGAAAAATAAAGAAAGAAAATTACAAGTCCTACTCGAACGATTAGGCGGGAAATAAAGTCCGGCCATTTGACTCAAGTGAGTAGGCGGAAAAAAATAAAGAAAGAAAATTACAAGTCCTACTCAAACGAGTAGGACTAAAAATGAAAACGATGCGCCATTTAACTCTTAATGAGTGGGCGGAAATAAATGCACACAAACACACACACTGCATATGAATTTCAAGAAAGCAATAAAGCTAACACCTGCACTCACACACTCAACAAAATTTGATCAAAGCATTAAAATTTAACACCTACACTCACACACTCTTCATAAATGAGGAAAGCAATAAAAAGTTATACACATACACTCACACACACAACATGAAAATTAAGAAGAACAAAAGAAAATTTATGCTCATACACTCACACACACTAATAACGAAGAAAAATCAAAGTTGCTTATAAATTAAAATAACAAGATTTCTACTCCTAAAACTTACCCAAAACACATAAAAAGAACAAATAAGAAGAGAATGAGCAAAACGTTTTACAAAATAAAGTCAAAATCAAAGGTGCTCAAAAATTAAAACTATAACTTTTTCATTCTTAAGAATTCATAAAAGTGATAAAAAAGTGAAGAGAAAATGAAAAGAACAAAAGAGGTTTTACAATCCTAAAAGAAAAACTAAGTAAAAAGAAAAGAACAAAATCACTTTTCAAATCTCATTTTTAAATTCATAAGAATGAAATCCTAATTCTTTCAAGAAAAAGACATGGTGAAAAAGAGGAAAACCAATCATACCTAAGCATGAAGACAAGTTAAAAACATGAATATTAAGCATGTTACACTCATACACACACACACACTTTTCATAAATGAAGAACAAAGATGAAACTAATAATAAAATGAGAAGAAAAGTGGGCACAAGAGTTCATTCCAAAGCCAAAAAAGAAGAGAAAATCTAACATTTTATTGCTTAAAGGAAACCAATACAAGCTATTACAAGAGCTAAAGCTAAAGCAAAAAACAAACATGAAAGAAAAGAGGGAGAAATCTCCTTATATAGCTCTAGAAATCACGGATGCAGCCCACAAAAAGACACTAAAATGGCCCAAAAATCTGAACCCTTGGACCTTACAGAAATGGGCAATTTATAGGCAAAAAATTCTAAGTACACGCCCTAGGTCACGGGCGTGTAGGGGGGCGTGTCAGTACTATTCATGAAGGCGGCCGGTGATTGGATAGGAAAGTTGACTTCGGGCTGAGTTCGCGGCAGTCACGCCCTAGGTCACGGGCGTGACTCTGGGCGTGTCGGGGAGGTAGAACCGGGCGCGGGTTGCGCCGAAATTCTTCGGCAGCATCTTGTCGGGCTAGCTGGAAATGTCACGCCCCAAGTCACGGGCGTGACTCTGGGCGTGTCAGTTGGTGTCGACACTTGACGAATGTAGAGCGGAAAGTGTCGAGTTGAAATCTTTGAGCTGAGATTGAGTCACGCCCTAGGTCACGGGCATGACTCTGGGCATGACGTGGGTTCGACGATCGTTGAACAAAATTCGTCGAGTGGAGGGGACACGGGCTGCTGTCACGCCCCGTGTCGGGTGACACGGGCGTGACGCAAGGCGTGTCGAGCTTTTCTCTTCAGAATTTGTTTGATTTCACGGGAAATGCAATGTCACGGCCCAGTCACGGGCGTGACCAAATTGTCACGGGCGTGTACTGCCCAATTTTGGCAGATTTGGAAATTTTTCTGCAAAATAAAATAAAACAAGTTAGTAATAAATTTACAAGAATAGGAGCATTTTATTGAACAAAAATAAGTAAAAACGACGAAAATAAATGAAAATGACTAAATTAATGTGCACAAAAATACGTATATTTACAATTTATCAAATACCCCCATACTTAGGCTTTTGCTATTCCAGAGCAAAAGTTTGAGGTGAATCTATAAGGAATAAAAAAAACTCTAAGTTTTAGCTATCGCTTAATCAATTATAAGAGAGATCGAAATAAATATACGGGATGTAAGAGTTAAGTCCTAAAATTATGTAGATGATTTAAATAGCGCAAAAGTTTTGGCCAAAAGACTTCTTGATGTAATCAAATAGAAGGCAACATTTGTAATGGTTAGATTAACGAAAATAGTTTGGAATTATAAGAACTCTAGCTTATACGAGTGCTACTGGAAATAATACAATTTACTAATTATGCTCTCAAAAAGATTTTTGAATTAATTCTAGAATCGTGTAATTGGCTAAGGGGGTAGTGGGTTTATGAAGAGGGTTTTGATATTTGAGGTGAGGTAATTTTTTCTCGAACCTCCATTTTTTTGGATTATTAGGAAAACGAAATCTTATTTTCCTAATATAATTTTTGTTTTTCAACTTCATAAGAATAAAATTAACCCAATGTATATTTGTAGGAGTAATGAATTTTATCCTCTTACTCCATATATAATCTTTAAAAATTAATGGGTGCCTATGTTTACGGAACGAAATCTTATTCCCATTGACATAGGATTTTTTAAGGATAAAATTTTTCATGCCAAGTAGGTCATGAAAAGTAAGGGGAGAAAGGAAAACTAGATTGTAATCCTAAAAATGTTTGAGAGCAACCTTAATAATTTGTACGTTCCAATTTTTTTTCAGAAAGATAAAAGTAAGTATAATTGAATTCTATAGTCATTATTTCCTAACATAATATACGTGCTTCTATCAATGAAAAATTAGAAGTAGTGCCTAAAACGAGTTCGCTATTTTTAACAAAGCATAAAGAATTCTTAAAAACTTAACCCCGGGTATTTAAATTTTTCACTCAATAATTAACAAACGGGTAGTGAACAAAGAATAAATCAAATTCACATATAAATAAACTCAAAACTGAATTTTTAGATAGCAGAAAAGTTAAGGATGAAATATTTGATTTATTTGTTTCAAAACATTTTTTTATTATTTTTATAATTTTTACCATCATTTTTTTTTGTTTTTCATTTATTATCTTTTTTTGTATTTTTTTTTCTCAAAATTTTTTTGAATTTTGTTTTGACCTATTATCTTTTTTTTTGTATTTTTTAAGAGAATTTTCATTATATGTACAAAATCAAGGGAGAAAAAGAGAGGTTTTTACAAGAATGAGGAAGGGGGAGAGAGAAAAGAGTATGCACAAAAAATGAAAAAAAATATTTATAAAGTGAAACTAAATATTATTGTTTTTTTTTGTTTTGTTATATATTTTTTTAATTTGTTTTTGAGTTTTTGGAAAAAAGAAAGAAAGAGAAAAAAAATTTTGGATTTTTCATTTAAATTTTTTTTTCATTTTAAGATGTTTTTAAATTTTTTTTTGTTTTTGTTTTGTTGTTATATGTATTTTTTTGTATTTTTGAAATGCAAAAAAAATTGAAGTGCAGAAAGTAAAGCACGAAAATACCCCCATACTTAAGTCCAACATTGTCCCCAATGTTGTAACGTAAGTATGCGGAACAAAAATTAAATAAAATGCGATATGTACAAAAGTAAAGAGAGGGGGGTAGAAACGTCCCTGAAACACGTTCGGGGAAGTCCAATCAGAAACCCTGCGTTTATTAGAAAAACAACAGTAAAGGTAATAAGGAAATAGCGAAAAAGATAAGCGAGTGGTGCCTCCCAGGAGCGCTTTGTTTATAGTCGTGTAGCTTGACTATTTTGGCGGAGTTATAGATCTAGGAGGGTTATGGTTTCGTAATGCTCGATCATTGGGTCGCCCGTGATGTATAACTTAAGCCGATGACCGTTTACTTTAAACGAACCTCTTTCCGGGTGGGAGACGAGTACGGTCCCATATGGAAAGACTTCTTCAACTAAGAAGGGACCGGACCATCTAGATTTTAGTTTACCCGGAAAAAGCTTAAGGCGTGAATTATAAAGAAGGACAAGATCGCCCGGAGAAAATATTTTTGGGGACTTTAAATTTCGATCGTGATATAACTTAGAACGCTCCTTATAGAATTTATTGCTCTCGTAAGCATTCGCACGCCATTCATCGAGCTCATTTAGTTGCAGTTTTCTATTCTGAGCGGCTAAGTTGGAGTCAAGGTTTAAGAGTTTTAAAGCCCAAAGAGCGCGATGCTCTAATTTTACGGGTAAATGGCACGCTTTGCCGTAGACTAACCGGAACGGCGTACAACCAATTGCGGTTTTGTATGCCGTCTGATACGCCCACAATGCATCATCGAGTTTAACGGACCAATCTTTCCTATTTAGTGAAACTGTTTTTTTCTAAAATTCGCTTAATCTCTCGATTCACTACCTCAACTTGGCCACTTGTTTGCGGGTGGTAGGGGGTG
Source organism: Platanthera guangdongensis (assembly GCA_039583875.1). NCBI lineage: Eukaryota > Viridiplantae > Streptophyta > Magnoliopsida > Asparagales > Orchidaceae > Platanthera > Platanthera guangdongensis. The sequence goes on along the minus strand of CM077151.1, from coordinate 231,068,425 downwards.
GCAAGCTTGTGCGTGACTCCGTATTTAGCTAACGTCTTAGCCATAAGAGCATTACAGAAATGTGTTCCCCTATCACTAACAATTGCGCGAGGCATGTCGAAGCGAAAAAATAATTTTTTAAGAAATGTAACAATGACTCGCGCATTGTTGGAGGGGAGAGCTTGCGCTTCTGCCCACCTTGATACGTAGTCGACCACCACTAAAATATACATATTTTTGAAAGATGGAGGTAGGGGGCCAACAAAATCTATGCCCCACAAATCGAAGACTTCGCACTCTAAAAACATGTTTTGGGGCATCTCGTCGCGACGAGAGATGTTACCCGACCGCTGACAGCTATCGCATGCGCGCACAAAATTATGCGCGTCTTTGAAGAGAGTGGGCCAAAAGTAACCCGCCTCTAGCGCCTTCCGAGCGGTCTGGTTGGCTTGATAATGCCCATCGGCTGGACCTTCGTGGCAGTGCTTAAGAATTTGCAAGCACTCCACACCCGTAACGCATCTTCGGACCGCTTGGTCCACGCAGATACGAAAAAGAAATGGGTCCTCCCAAAAGAAATTTTTCAAGTCAGAAAAGAATTTCTTCTTTTGGTGACTTGAAAACTCTTTTGGAAGCACCCGCGCTACTAAGAAATTTGCAAAATCTGCGAACCAAGGCGAAGATGACGAAGATTTATTAATGGCAAGAAGGCGTTTCTCGGGGAATCTGTCATTTATTTCAGATTCGACGAGCGCTTCCGCACCCGGATTTTCTAAACGGGAGAGGTGGTCTGCCGCTAGATTTTCCGCTCCTCGCTTATCTCGGATCTCCAAATCAAACTCTTGTAGGAGGAGAATCCATCGAAGAAGGCGGGGCTTCACATCATTTTTGGCTAATAAATATTTAAGCGCGGAGTGATCGGTAAAAACGATAACTTTAGATAGCGTTATATACGAGCGAAACTTATCGAAAGCGAAAATGACGGCTAAGAGTTCCTTTTCCGTTGTCGTGTAATTTACTTGTGCGAAAGTGAGCGTCTTGCTAGCGTAATAAATAGGATGAAAATGTTTTTCTACACGTTGGCCAAGAACGGCACCTAAGGCAATATCACTAGCATCGCACATAATTTCGAACGGAAGGGACCAATTAGGGGCCACTAAAATTGGTGAAGTGATAAGTTTTTGTTTTATTAAATTAAAGACGGACTCGCATTCGCTACTAAAGATGAAGCGTGATTCCTTTTTGTTGAAGTTGGTGACCGGGCGGTCTGGCGGTTTGTCTTGGCGGGTTGAAGACCGCACGGTCTGGCGGTTTGTCTCAGCCGGCTTGGAGACCGGGCGGTCTGGCGGTCTACCCTGGCAGTCTCTCTTCCTCTCTGGTGGTAGCTGTGCGGTTAGCCCTGCTGTCTAACCGCGCGTCTTGTGCGGTTTGTTTTGTATAGTCCGCTTAGTCCTGTAAATTATAGTCCCACATCTCTTATTTGTATTCTCTCATCTCTCCTCCATTCTATATAAAGGAGGGTATACCTTTGTAATAGATACCTTTTTTGGATAATAAAATTTCAATTATTCAAAAGTCTATCCGTTTGTTCTTTTCTATTCGCTACTTTTAACATGGTATCAGAGGGCACGGTCATTTCCTCCTGATTCTGTGCGCTCTCTGCTTCTAGCGGCTAGTTTTCCGCTATCCGCGACCTCTCTCGCGGCTTGCCTTCTCTTCTGTCCTCCGCCCTGTTCGAGCGGCTTGTTTCTGTCCGCTGCCCTGTTCGCGCGGTTTGCTTTTTCTTGGTTCTCTTCTCCTACTGCTATTCGTCGCAGCGACCTGTTTCCTTGTCGCCGCGCTCCTTGCTCTTTCTTGCCTCTCCGACTTCCTAGTCTTTGCGGCTTGTCTCTACCCGCTGCGGACTTCTTCTCCCTGTCCGCTTCTGCTTTCCCCATATCCGCTTGTCCCTATACTCGCGGTTTGCTGCTGTGATCTGCCTGACCGTGCGGGTTGTTCCTTTCTCACCCGCATCTTGGTCGCGGTCACCTGCTCTTCTCCTCTCTTCTGTTCGCTCGGCCTTTTCAGTCCGCGCGACCTCTTCCCCGCAGTGCCTTTGACCTCTTGCTAGCAGCTACTGTTCGCGCTCTACTTGTTGTTGCCTTCTACCCGCTCCTGCTTGCTAGTCGCACCGGCCTCATCTTTTGCCGTGCGACCTGTTCTCCTCTGTTTGCCCGACTTTTTCAAGCCGTGCGACTTCTTTCCCTCTGCTTTGCTCTGCTTCTTGGTAGCGGCCTTCCTAGTCGCCCGACCTATTTTCTGTTCGCCCGGCTTGGTGCTCTTTTCTCTTCTCGCGGCTTGTTCTTATCATCGCGGCTTGCTCCTCTCTTGCTTCCATAGATTTCCCCTCCTCCAGCCTGTCCGCCTCCGTGGTCACCTCTTCTGGTAGTGCTCATGTTGTTACTCGCGGAAGATGGCTAATCGACTCTGGTGCAACCAATCATATGACAGGCAATCCTCAATGTTTCTCTCTTCTTGACACACATGCTCAGTTGCCCCCGGTCATTGTTGATGATGGATCTCCCTCCCCGGTCCATGGGACGGGCATGGTTCAAGTCACTCCATCTCTCTGTCTGGCTGACACCCTCTATGTGCCCAAGTTTCCATGCAATTTTTAATCGGTTACTTCTTTATGCAAGCAACTACGGTGTTCTGTCATATTCACCCCTAGCTCTTGTGCTTTTCAGGATCCGGACTCCCAACGGACGATTGCTACCGGGACTGAGATTGGTGGCCTCTACTTCCTCGACAACGTTTCTGCTCTATCCGCCTTCTCCTCCTCCTCTACAGATCTTCTCCAATGGCATCTTCGCCTTGGACATGCTCCTCCCCGAATTCTCCGCCAGCTCCTGCCGCACCTCCCTCCTAATCATCCTCCTCTAAACTGTGATGCATGTCAACTTGGCAAACATCACCACTCATCCTTCCCACCAACGCAAAGTCGGGGTTCTTCCCGTCCGTTCGACCTCATTCACTCTGACATATGGGGTCCCGCTCCTAACCTCACCATCGGTCGGGGTAGTTCCTATTTTGTCACCTTCATTGATGATTTCTCTCGATGTACGTGGGTATATCTTCTCAAAGATCGCTCCGAGCTGTTCTCTGTTTGGACCTCCTTTTATTCTATGGTTAAGACTCAGTTTGATACGTCTATTAAACTCCTTCATTCAGACAATGCTAAGGAGTATCTTAGCCACGACTTCTCCTCCTTTTGTATTCACCATGGTGTTCTTCGTCAAACAAGTTGTGTCTACACCTCACAACAAAATGGGGTGGCGGAACGCAAAAACCGTCACCTCCTTGATGTCGCTCGCACTATGATGACTCAAATGCATGTTCCTCGCTCCTATTGGGGCTATGCTGTCCTCCTCTCCTGCTATCTCATCAATTGCCTTCCCTCCACAGTTCTCCACGGTGCTACCCCCTTCTCCATTGTTTATCCGGACAAGGATCCCTTTCCTCTTCCTCTGCACATCTTTGGGTGCACCGCTTTTGTGCACTCTCCCGCTGCCACCCGTGATAAACTCTCACCACGTGCCACCAAATGTGTCTTTCTGGGCTACTCTCCCACTCAGAAAGGATATTGCTGCTTTGACCCTGTTACCCGCAAGCAATTTGTCTCTGCGGATGTCACCTTCTTTGCCAATGCCTCTTACTTCTCTCCCGCTTCCTCTTCTACTCCTCCTGATCCTACTTCTCATACCAACCCATCCATTCTCTCTACTACCACTGATGTTCCGCCCTCTCCACCCACTCCACCGTCTTCCCCATCCTCATCATCTCCACCCTCTACTCCGCTTTCTCCCTCCACTCCACTGCCATCTCTCTCTACTCCCGGGCCAGCTCTCTCCACCACGGATACTCCGGATACTGAGGCACCTGCTGACCTGGATCTCCCGATTGCTCTTCGCAAAGGGGTTCGGGCCTGTACCCAACACCTGCTTGCTGCAGTTGTTTCCTATGATTGTCTTACCCCTGCTCGCAGAGCTTTTGCACTGGCTATCTCGGCCACTGCCACCCCCGTTCCTACCAGGAGGCCCTTACTATTCCTCAATGGAAAGTTGCCATGGATGAGGAGATTGCTACTCTCACTGAACGGGGTACCTGGACCCTTGTTCCTCCTCCTTTCGGCACAGATGTTGTTGGCTGTCGCTGGGTCTTCGTGGTGAAGTTTCTCCCGGATGGCAGTGTGGATCGTTATAAGGCTCGCCTGGTTGCCAAGGGTTTTACCCAAATTTATGGGATTGATTACTTTGACACTTTCTCTCCCGTGGCTCGTCTCAGCACTATTCGGGTTCTTCTCTCTGTGGCTGTCAACAAGGATTGGCCCATCTCGTAGCTAGATGTTAAGAATGCCTTCCTCTATGGTGATCTGCAGGTGGATGTTTACATGGAGTAACCTCCTGGGTATGTTGCTCAGGGGGAGACACGGGTATGCCGGCTAAAGAAGGCTATCTATGGCCTCAAGCAGAGTCCTCGTGCCTGGTTTGACAAGTTCAGTAGCATTATTGCGGTCATTGATTTTACGAGAAGCTCAGCAGATCACTCCTTGTTTGTTCGGAAAACCGTCTCTGGTCTTGTTGTTCTTGCGGTTTATGTTGATGACATTCTTCTTACTGGCGATGACCAGGATGGGGTATTGATGACCAAGAAACACCTTCGTCAACATCTGGTCACAAAGGATATGGGCTCCCCGAAATACTTTCTTGGGATTGAAATCTCTAGAAAGCCCAACTCCATGGTTCTTTCACAACGGAAGTATGCTCTTGATCTTTTAAAGGAGGCAGGACTGACTGGTGCTAAACCTGCACGTTGTCCTATGGCTGTTGGAGAAGACAAAACTTGGACAGATGACTCACCTCTTTTGTCCGATCTTACGAGATACCGCCATCTGGTGGGCAAGCTCATATATCTCACGATAACTATACCCGACATCTTTTATGCTGTTGGCAAGGTGAGCCAGTTCATGCAAGCTCCGAGGGAGTGTCATCTACAATCTTCTCTGAGGATATTAGAGTATATTAAAGCTGCTCCAGGGAAAGGACTCCTATTTCAGAAAAATGGTCACCTTAGGGTTGAAGCGTACTCTGATTCAAGCTATGCGGATGACAAAGGGGACCGCAAATCGACTTCAGGTTTTTGCACATTTGTTGGAGGCAATCTTGTGAGTTGGAAGAGCAAGAAACAGTCTGTCGTTTCCAGGTCTAGTGCAGAGGCGGAATATCGCAGCATGGCATCGACTACATGTGAGTTGAAGTGATTGCGGGCTCTCATGCTTGACTTAGGAGAGGTTTACAACTATCCTCTTCCTATGTTCTGTGACAATAAGGCCGCGATACACATTTCCAAAAATCCGGTCTTTCATGAGAGAACAAAACACATAGAAGTCGACTGTCATTTTATTCGGGAAGAAATATTGAAGAAACAGATTTGCACTCCATTTGTCACTTCCGACAACGAGTTGGCAGATATCTTCACCAAGCCGGTGTCCGCTTCCTTTTTCCACATCTGCGACAAGCTGGGCATGATCGATATATATGCTCCAGCTTGAGGGGGAGTGTTGAAGTTGGTGACCGGGCGGTCTGGCGGTTTCTCTTGGCGGGTTGAAGACCGCGCGGTCTGGCGGTTTGTCTCAGCCGGCTTGGAGACCGGGCGGTCTGGCGGTCTACCCTGGCAGTCTCTCTTCCTCTCTGGTGGTAGCCGTGCGGCTAGCCCTGCTGTCTAACCGCGCGGCTTGTGCGGTTTTTTTTATATAGTCCGCTTAGTCCTGTAAATTATAGTCTCACATCTCTTATTTGTATTCTCTCATCTCTCCTCCATTCTATATAAAGGAGGGCATACCTTTGTAATAGATACCTTTTTTGGATAATAAAATTTCAATTATTCAAAAGTCTATCTGTTTGTTTTTTTCTATTCGCTACTTTTAACACTTTTCCAAGAGGTGAGTAAGCGGCTTTGTTATCTTTGAAAAGTCTTGAATGAAGCGTCGATAAAAGCTCGCATGGCCTAAGAAACTCCTAATAGATTTTACGTTTGTTGGATGCGGAAGTTTTTCTATAATTTCTATCTTGGCCTTATCCACCTCTATCCCCTTAGACGAAATCATATGGCCGAGGACCAAACCTCCTCGAATCATAAAGTTGCATTTTTCCCAATTTAAAACAAGGCTTGTGTCCTCGCACCGTTGAAGGACACGATCTAAATTGTGAAGGCAATCGGGAAAAGAGCGTCTGAAAACAGAGAAGTCATCCATAAAGACTTCCATAATGTCTTCTACTAGCTCGCCAAAGATCGCTAGCATACATCTTTGGAATGTAGCCGGCGCATTGCAGAGTCCAAATGGCATTCTTCGATATGCGAAGGTGCCAAACGGGCAAGTAAAAGTTGTTTTCTCTTGGTCATCCGGGGAAATGGGGATTTGGAAAAACCCCGATAAACCATCAAGAAAACAATAATACGGATGACCGGATAAACGCTCTAAAATCTGGTCCAGAAATGGCAGAGGGAAATGGTCCTTGCGGGTGGCATCATTAAGTTTTCTATAATCGATGCACACTCGCCAACCCGTAACAGTACGAGTTGGGACAAGCTCGTTATGCTCATTCGCCACTACGGTAAGGCCGCCCTTCTTGGGCACGACATGCACGGGACTAACCCATGCACTGTCCGAAATAGGGTAGATAATCCCTGCATCTAATAACTTAATAATTTCGGCTTTAACGACGTCTTTCATGTTTGGGTTAAGACGACGTTGCGGCTGAATCATTTTGCGGCAATTATCGTTAAGGAAAATCTTATGGGTGCAAAAGGAGGGGCTAATCCCCTTTAAGTCGGAGATTTGCCACGCAATTGCGTGGCGATGTTTAAATAAAACTTCCAGTAAATCGGAAGTCTCTGAATCACTCAAGTCCGAAGAAATGATAACGGGAAGCGTATCGCCTTTTCCCAAAAAAGCGTATTTGAGCGATGCGGGTAAGGGTTTGAGGTCTAGGAAGGGCGGTTCTTCTAGGGAGGTTTTAATGCCTATGTCTTTCTTACCAATTGGTTCGAAAGGCAAGTCTAAAGAAGTATCCTCATCGCATTTAAAATTTTCGAGCGCATAAACATCGTCGTTTAAAAATACGGACTCGAAAATGGGAGAAGAACGATCTCCGAAAAAGGTATCTAAAGAATAGCAGAAATCGTCGCTCGATGACAAATTATCCATCGAGGGATTAATAGAGAAAGTAACCTGATCATCGCCTACTCGGAGGAGAAGGCTACCATTACTAACATCTATTAGTGCGTGGGAGGTGGCGAGAAAAGGGCGACCGAGTATTATTGGTACCTCGGCGTCCTCCTCGATATCTAAGATGACGAAGTCTACCGGGAAGGTAAACTTGTCGACTCGGACAAGGACGTCCTCCACTACCCCGATAGGGAACTTAACCGAGCAATCCGCTAATTGGATGCTGATGAACTGTAAATATGCGTATTTTTATGCACATTAATTTAGTCATTTTCATTTATTTTCGTCGTTTTTACTTATTTTTGTTCAATAAAATGTTCCTATTCTTGTAAATTTTCTCCTAACTTGTTTTATTTTATTTTGCAGAAAAATTCCAGAATCTGCCAAATTTTGGGAAGTACACGCCCGTGACACATGGGTCACGCCCGTGACCAAGCCGTGCCTGTGCATTTCCCGTGAAATCGGAAAATTTCTGAAGAAAAGGCTTGACACGCCTGGCGACACGCCCGTGTCACCCGACACGGGGCGTGACCCAAGCCCGTGTCCGCTCCTCTCGACGAATTCCACTCGACGATCGTCGAGTGTCGACACCAACTGTCACGCCCAGTGTCACGCCCGTGACCTGGGGCGTGACCCAATTTCAGCTCAACGATTTCGACTCGACACTTTCCGCTCGACATTCGTCGAGTGTCGACCCCGACTGTCACGCCCATAGTCACGCCCGTGACCGAGGGCGTGTACTTAGAATTTTTTTCCTATAAATAGCCCAGTTCTGTAAGGTCCAAGGGTTCAGATTTTTGGGCCAAGTTAGTGTATTTTTGTGGGCTGCATCCGTGATTTTCAAGGCTATGTAAGGAGATTTCTCCCTTTTTTATTTCATTTCTTGTTTTGTTTTATTTTTAGCACTTGTAATAGCTTGTAATAGTTTCATTTTGATCAAATAAAATGTTAAAATTTCTCTTCATATATGGCTTTGGAATGAACACTTGTGCCCACTTTTCCTTCACCTTTTTATTCTTTGTTCTTCACTTGTTCTTCACTTAGGAAAGGTGTGTGTGTGTGTATGAGTGTAATGTATTTACTTTCTTTGTTTTTTTTCCCTTAACTTATCTTCATGCTTAGGATTTTGATTTCATTCTTATGATTTTTTGAAAGAGATTTAAAAAAGTGAATTTGTTCTTTCTTTTTACTTAGTTTTTTTTTTAGGATTGTAAAACCTATTTTGTTCTTTTCATGTTCTTTTTCACTTTTTTATCACTTTCATAACATCATAAGAATGAAAATGTTGGTATTTTAATTTTCTAAAAACTTTGATTTTTGATTTACTTTGAAAAACTTTAGTCTTCCAAAAATTGTAATTTCCTCTTTTTATTTGTTTTTGGCAAAACCTAAGCATGAAAAAGTTAAAGTTTTAATTTTTGAGCACCTTTGATTTTGACTTTATTTTGTAAAACTTTTTGCTCATATTATTTTTGTTTGTTCTTTTTATGTGTTTTGGGTAAGTTTTAGGAGTAGAAATCTTGTTATTTTCATTTTTAGGTAACTTTAATTTTTCTTTGTTATTAGTGTGTGTGAGTGTATGAGCTTAAATTTCTTTTTGTTCTTCTTATATTTTCATGAAGTGTGTGTGAGTGTAGGTGTATTAACTTTTATGCTTTGATTTAAATTGTGTAGAGTGTGTGAGTGTAGGTGTATAATTTTCATGCTTTCTTTTTAATTGCTTTCTTTTAATGCTTTATTCAAATTATGTAGAGTGTGTGAGTGTAGGTGTATAGTTTTATTGCTTTCTTGAATTTCATTTGGAGTGTGTGTGTTCGTGTGCATTTATTTCCGCCTACTCGTTAAGAGTTAAATGGCGCATCGTTTTCATTTTCAGTCCTACTCGTTTGAGTAGGACTTGCAATTTTTCTTTCTTTATTTTTCCGCCTACTCACTTGAGTTTAAATGGCCGGACTTTATTTCAGTCCTACTCGTTTGAGTAGGACTTGCAATTTTACTTTCTTTATTTTTTTCCGCCTACTCACTTGAGTTAAATGGCCGGACTTTTTAGCCCTGTAATCGCATTTATTTTCTCCTACTCATTTGAGTAGGACTCGCTTTCATTTCAGTCCTACTCGTTTGAGTAGGACTTGCAATTTTCAGCCTTTATTTACCGCCCCCACTCGTTTGAGTGGGACTCGCAAATTTAAATTATGCAAATTTCATTCATGTGTAACTTAGCTTTTGTTTAATTTATAATTTGGAGTGTGCGTGAGTTCTCGTTTAGTTAACTTTTTAGCTCTCTAAATATTGTTATTTTTCTTTTGTCTCTTTCTTATAATCGTTTAGCATTAAAATTCGAACTCGCGCCTCACTAAATTATAAGCCGTCCCCATACCGATGTGTGGCTAATCGCTATTAGCCTCGGCATCGAAGAGCATTGGGACATTTAAAATGATTTATAATAATTAAAGCTCTTCATTTTCATTTTAATTTAAGCACTTAGGGTTTACCCCGGGTTTACGACGCGTAGGACCACATAATCGATGTGTGGGCCCTATTTCCGTAGTCCATATGCTAGCTAGCCGAGAGGCCGTGCATATGGACCGATCACCCCTGGGTAAATAGAGTTGCGTGCATACCCTCGAGAGAGGACTAGCGTAATTCTACCGGATTGGGTCCCCCACCCAATAGCGGGGTTCTTAGCGTAAAGCGGGCGTTAAGAGGAATCCTTCGTCGGACTAACGTTCGGTCGAATAGTCTTAACGTTTAGGTGAGCGATATCCCTATAGCTAGGTGAGCTCACATTTGTGGAACCTCCACGGCCAAGTTGTCTTATTATTAATTTGAAAACTAAGTCTTTTTATTATTAAAAATTATTTTAGTCTTAATCCGATTCGATGCCGAGCGTTAACCCTTCATCGAATATTTTCTAAATCGTTTTTTCGCTCCTTTGCTTTTTCGCCTTTTATTAAGTAAAAAAATCCACCTTATTTTCAGTAAAATAATAGTCCTCCCGGAGGAGTAAGAATAGTCAACGCGACCCCGAGAACAATACGACCTCGGTATTCCCCGAATATCGAGTACTACTTGCGATAGGTGCACTTGCCTACCCGAGCAAGCCCGCGGCGATCGACTCACCGAACCAACCACAGTAAGAGTCTGTTCGCGGGCCCATCAAGTTTTTGGCGCCGTTGCCGGGGAGCCTCTTTTCGAGTTGCTATTTCGAATTCCGGAGTCTATTAATTTTACTTATTTTCTAAAAAACAAAAAAAAAAAAACTAAAAACTTTATTTAAAAAAAAAAAAAACAAAACAAAAAAAGTTTTATTTTTGTTTTATTTTTGTTTGGGTGTATGACCCGAGGACAACCCTCAGAGTCTGAAGATTTAGACTTCGACCCTGAGATCGAACGCTCTCTTGCGCGTATCCGATCTCATCGCCGAAATCCTTCTTTAGATCCCGAGGAATCTATCGGAGAACCCACTGTTTTAGTTATGGCCGCCCCTAACCTTCCCCCGGCGGCCGAGCGTACTATGTCTTATTACGCCCGGCCTAACCTGGATGATTCAGGGTCGAGTATTGTTCGCCCTGCGGTGGCCAATAATAATTTTGAAATAAAGTCAAGTGTCATTCAAATGGTCCAAAACGCCGTGCAGTTCGATGGACTGCCGGATGAGGACCCGAATGTCCACTTGTCCAATTTCTTGGAGATATGCGACACCTTCAAGATCAATGGCGTCACTGATGACGCCATTCGTTTGCGCTTATTTCCTTTTTCCCTTAAGTCCAAAGCCAAGGCGTGGTTGAATGCCCTCCCGCGAGGATGTATCACCACGTGGGCTGAGTTGACGGAACGGTTCCTAACGAAGTACTTTCCGCCCGCCAAAACTGCAAAGTTGCGGGCGGACATTTCTTCGTTTGTGCAGAACGATCCCGAGTCTCTATACGAGACTTGGGAACGATTTAAGGAATTCCTCCGCCGTTGCCCGCACCACGCGCTGCCAACGTGGTTGCAAGTTCAAATTTTTTATAATGGGCTGAATTTTCAGACGCGTCAAATGATTGACGCGGCTGCCGGGGGAACGCTTAACAACAAAACCCCCGAGGCCGCCCAGGCTTTATTCGAAGAGATGGCTATGAATGCCTATCAATGGAACGTCCCGCGGGGACGGCCAAAGCCGGCGGCTGGTCTTTTTGAAGTGGATGCCACTGCTCTCTTGACCCTTCAAGTTGAAAGGTTAACAAAGCAGGTGGCGGAGATGTCTGCTGCCTCCTCCACTCCGCCTTGTTTTATTCCCCCTAACGTCTGCGTAGCTGAAGAGTTCGTGGACTTCATGGGAAATTCGGGTCGTCCTCCCTTCAACCCCAACAACAACCCTTATAGTAATAACTATAATCCGGGTTGGAGGAATCACCCCAACTTCTCGTGGAGCAACCCGAATAATGCTCAGCGCCCCCTATTTCTTATGCGCCCGGATTTCTTCCTCCCCCTCCTCTTCCGAAACCCTCCCCGATGGAGGAAAATTTTTCGAAGTATATTGCGTCCAACGAGTCAAATATCCGGAACATCACCGGATCGCTAAAAACACTCGAACAACAGGTTGGACAGCTGGCGAGGATGATGTCCGAGCGCGCGCTCGGGGCACTGCCGGGAAACACGGAGCCGAATCCGCGGGAGAACGCCAACGCTATAACCCTCCGTAGCGGAAAGGAGGTGGTCGATCCAAAACGGACCGACCCTCAGGTACATATTTCACCTCCGACCCCTCTTCCCCTTTCTTCGCTCACGCCACCTTTACCTATTATAAAAGAAAAAATTATTTTAAACAAGGCTCTTCCCGTATCCGCATAAAGTTAGAAAACGAGCGTAAGGACGCGCAATATGAAAAATTTATTTTATTATTAAAACAAATTCACATTAATGTTCCTTTTTGCGAGGCTATCTCGCAAATGCCCAAATATGCGAAATTTTTAAAAGAACTACTTTCTAATAAACGCAAATTAGAGGATATTTCGCATGTATCTCTCAACGCTGTCTGCTCGGCGGCCCTTACTAATAAATTGCCCGCAAAACAAAACGACCCGGGACGGTTTTCCATCCCGTGCCTTTTTGGCGATATATTAGTAAAGTACGCCTTAGCTGATTTAGGGGCTAGCATTAATCTGATGCCGTTCTCGCTCTTTTCGCGTTTAGGTTTGGGTACTCCTAGTCCTACGAATATGCGCATCCAATTAGCGGATCGCTCGGTTAAGTTCCCTATCGGGGTAGTGGAGGACGTCCTTGTCCGAGTCGACAAGTTTACCTTCCCGGTAGACTTCGTCATCTTAGATATCGAGGAGGACGCCGAGGTACCAATAATACTCGGTCGCCCTTTTCTCGCCACCTCCCGCGCACTAATAGATGTTAGTAATGGTAGCCTTCTCCTCCGAGTAGGCGATGACCAAGTTACTTTCTCTATTAATCCCTCGATGGACAATTTGTCATCGAGCGACGATTTCTGCTATTCTTTAAATACTTTTTTCGGAGATCGTTCTTCTCCCATTTTCGAGTCCGTATTTTTAAATGACGATATTTATGCGCTCGAAAATTTTAACTGCGATGAGGATACGTCTATAGACTTGCCTTTCGAACCAATTGGTAAGAAAGACATAGGAATTAAAACCTCCCTAGAAGAACCGCCCATCCTAGACCTCAAACCCTTACCCGCCTCGCTCAAGTACGCTTTTTTGGGAAAAGGTGATACGCTCCCCGTTATCATTTCTTCGGACTTGAGTGATTCGGAGACTTCCGATTTATTGGAAGTTTTATTTAAACATCGCCACGCAATTGCGTGGCAAATCTCTGACCTAAAGGGGATTAGCCCCTCCTTTTGCACCCATAAGATTTTCCTAAACGATAATTGCCGCAAAACGATACAGCCGCAGCGTCGTCTTAACCCAAACATGAAAGACGTCGTTAAAGCCGAAATCATTAAGTTATTAGATGCGGGGATTATCTACCCTATTTCGGACAGTGCATGGGTTAGTCCCGTGCATGTCGTGCCCAAGAAGGGCGGTCTTACCGTAGTGGCGAATGAGCATAACGAGCTTGTCCCAACTCGTACTGTTACGGGTTGGCGAGTGTGCATCGACTATAGGAAACTTAACGACGCCACCCGCAAGGACCATTTCCCTCTGCCATTTCTAGACCAGATTTCTAGAGCGTTTATCCGGTCATCCGTATTATTGTTTTCTTGATGGTTTATCGGGGTTTTTCCAAATCCCCATTTCCCCCGATGATCAAGAGAAAACAACTTTTACTTGCCCGTTCGGCACCTTCGCATATCGAAGAATGCCATTTGGACTCTGCAACGCGCCAGCTACATTCCAAAGATGTATGCTAGCGATCTTTGGCGAGCTAGTAGAAGACATTATGGAAGTCTTTATGGATGACTTTCTCTGTTTTCGGACGCTCTTTTCCCGATTGCCTTAACAATTTAGATCGTGTCCTTCAACGGTGCGAGGACACAAGCCTTGTTTTAAATTGGGAAAAATGCAACTTTATGGTTCGAGGAGGTTTGGTCCTCGGCCATATGATTTCGTCTAAGGGGATAGAGGTGGATAAGGCCAAGATAGAAATTATAGAAAAACTTCCGCATCCAACAAACGTAAAATCTATTAGGAGTTTCTTAGGCCATGCGGGCTTTTATCGACGCTTTATTCAAGATTTTTCAAAAATAACAAAGCCGCTAACTCACCTCTTGGAAAAGGAATCACGCTTCATCTTTAGTAGCGAATGCGAGTCCGCCTTTAATTTGATAAAACAAAAACTTATCTCTTCACCAATATTAGTGGCCCCTAATTGGTCCCTTCCGTTCGAAATAATGTGCGACGCTAGTGATATTGCCTTAGGTGCCGTTCTTGGCCAACGCGTAGAAAAACATTTTCATCCTATTTATTACGCTAGCAAGACGCTCACTTCCGCACAAGTAAATTACACGACAACGGAAAAGGAACTCTTAGCCGTCGTTTTCGCTTTCGATAAGTTTCGCTCGTATATAACGCTATCTAAAGTTATCGTTTTTACCGATCACTCCGCGCTTAAATATTTATTAGCTAAAAATGATGCGAAGCCCCGCCTTCTTCGATGGATTCTCCTCCTACAAGAGTTTGATTTGGAGATCCGAGATAAGCGGGGAGCGGAAAATCTAGCGGCCGACCACCTCTCCCGTTTAGAAAATCCGGGTGCGGAAGCGCTCGTCGAATCTGAAATAAATGACAGATTCCCCGAGGAACGCCTTCTTGCCATTAATAAATCTTCGTCATCTTCGCCTTGGTTCGCAGATTTTGCAAATTTTTTAGTAGCGCGGGTCCTTCCAAAAGAATTTTCCGGTCACCAAAAGAAGAAATTCTTTTCTGACTTGAAAAATTTCTTTTGGGAGGACCCATTTCTTTTTCGTATCTGCGCGGACCAAGCGGTCCGAAGATGCGTTGCGGGTGTGGAGTGCTTGCAAATTCTTAAGCACTGCCACGAGGGTCCAGCCGGTGGGCATTATCAAGCCAACCGGACCGCTCGGAAGGCGCTAGAGGCGGGCTACTTTTGGCCCACTCTCTTCAAAGACGCGCATAATTTTGTGCGCGCATGCGATAGCTGTCAGCGGTCGGGTAACATCTCTCGTCGTGACGAGATGCCCCAAAATATGTTTTTAGAATGCGAAGTCTTCGATTTGTGGGGCATAGATTTTGTTGGCCCCCTACCTCCGTCTTTCAAAAATATGTATATTTTAGTGGCGGTCGACTACGTATCGAGGTGGGCGGAAGCGCAAGCTCTCCCCACCAACGATGCGCGAGTCGTCGTTACATTTCTTAAAAAATTATTTTCTCGCTTCGGCACGCCTCGCGCAATTGTTAGTGATAGGGGAACGCATTTCTGTAACGCTCTTATGGCTAAGACGTTAGCTAAATACGGAGTCACACACAAGCTTGCCACCCCCTACCACCCGCAAACAAGTGGCCAAGTCGAGGTAGTAAATCGAGAGATTAAGCGAATTTTAGAAAAAACCGTTTCGCTAAATAGGAAAGATTGGTCCGTTAAACTCGACGATGCGTTGTGGGCGTATCGGACGGCATACAAAACCGCTATTGGATGTACGCCGTTCCGGTTAGTCTACGGCAAAGCGTGCCATTTACCCGTAGAATTAGAACATCGCGCACTTTGGGCTTTAAAACTCTTAAACCTCGACTCCAACTTAGCCGCTCAGAATAGAAAACTGCAACTAAACGAGCTCGATGAATGGCGTGCGAACGCTTACGAGAGCAATAAATTCTATAAGGAGCGCTCTAAGTTCTATCACGATCGAAAAATCAAGTCCCAAAAATTATTTTCTCCGGGCGATCTTGTCCTTCTTTACAATTCACGCCTTAGGCTTTTTCCAGGTAAATTAAAATCTAGATGGTCCGGGTCCCTTCTTAGTTGAAGAAGTTTTTCCTTATGGAACCGTACTCGTCTCCCACCCGGACAAAGGCTCTTTTAAAGTAAACGGTCATCGGTTAAAGTCTTACATCGCGGGCGACCCAGTGATCGGTTTTAGCGAAACCATAACTTTCCTCCACATTATAAACCCGCCAAAATAGTCAAGCTACACGACTATAAACAAAGCGCTCCTGGGAGGCACCCCTCGCTTATCTTTTTCGCTCTTTCCTTATTATCTTTGTTATTTTTTTTCTAATAAACGCAGGGTTTCTGATCGGCCTCCCCCCCTCCGCGTTTCAGGGAAGCTTCTACCCCCTTCCCTTTCTTTTCTTTGTACATATTGTCTTTCATTTCTGTTCCGCATACTTACGATACAACATTGGGGACAATGTTGGACTTAAGTATGGGGGTATTTTCGTGCTTTATTTTCTGCACTTCAATTTTTCTGCATCTCAAAAAAAGAAAAATACAAAAAAATACATATAACAACAACAAAAAAAAACAAACAAAAAAAATTTAAAACATCTTGAAAAAATGAAACAAAAAAATTTAAATGAAAAAAAACAAAAAAAAAATTTTTTGTTTCTCTTTGTATATATTTTTTGTTTTTTCTCTCTCCCCCTTCCTCATTCTTGTACAAACATTTTTCTTTTTCTCCCTTATTTTTGTACATATTATGAAAATTCTCTTAAAAAATACAAAAAAAAAAGATAATAGTTTAAAAAATTTTCAAACAAAAAAATTGAGAAAAACAAAAATACAAAAAAAAAAGATAATAAATGAAAAACACAAAAAAATGTTTACAAAAAAAAAACTATAAAAAAAACAAAAAAATGTTTTGCAACAAATAAATTAAATATTCCATACTTAACTTTTCTGCTATCCAAAAATTCTGTTTTGAGTTTATTTATATGTGAATACTATTAATTCTCTGTTTACTACCCGTTTGTTAATTATCGATTGAAACATTTAAATAGCCGGGGTTAAGTTTTAAAGAATTCTTTATGCTTTGTTAAAACTAGCGGACTCGTTTTAGGCACTACTTCTAATTTTTCATTAATAGGAGCACGTATATTATGTTAGGAAATAACGACTATAGAATTCAATTATACTTACTTTTAGCTTTCTGAAAACATTGGAACGTACAAATTATTAAGGTTGCTCTCAAAAATTTTTAGGATTACAATCTAGTTTTCCTTTCTCCCCTCACTTTTCATGACCTACTTGGCATGAAAAATTTTATCCTTAAAAGATCTTATGTCAATGGGAACAAGATTTCGTTCCGTAAACATAGGCACCCAATAATTTAAAAGATTATATAGGGAGTAAGAGGATAAAATTCATTACTCCTACAAATATACATTGGGTTAATTTTTTTATTATGAAGTTGAAAAACAAAAATCATATTAGGAAAATAAGATTTCGTTTTCCTAATAATCCAAAAGAAAAAAAAATGGAGGTTCGAGAAAAAATTACCTCACCTCAAATATCAAAACCCTCTTCATAAACCACACTACCCCCTTAGCCAATTACTCGATTCTAGAATTAATTCAAAAATCTTTTTGAGAGCATAATTAGTAAATTGTATTATTTCCGGTAGCACTCGTATAAGCTAGAATTCTTATAATTCCAAACTATTTTCGTTAACCTAACCATTACAAATGTTGCCTTCTATTTGATTACATCAAGAAGTCTTTTGGCCAAAACTTTTGCGCTATTTAAATCATCTACATAATTTTAGGACTTAACTCTTACACCCCGTATATTTATTTCGATCTCTCTTATAATTAATTAAGCGATAGCCAAAACTTAGAGTTTTTTTTATTCCTTATAGATTCACCTCAAACTTTTGCTCTGGAATAGCAAAAGCCTAAGTATGGGGGTATTTGATGAACTGTAAATATGCGTATTTTTATGCACATTAATTTAGTCATTTTCATTTATTTTCGTCGTTTTTACTTATTTTTGTTCAATAAAATGTTCCTATTCTTGTAAATTTTCTCCTAACTTGTTTTATTTTATTTTGCAGAAAAATTCCAAGAATCTGCCAAAATTTGGGAAGTACACGCCCGTGACACATGGGTCACGCCCGTGACCAAGCCGTGACTGTGCATTTCCCGTGAAATCGGAAAATTTCTGAAGAAAAGCTTGACACGCCTGGCGACACGCCCGTGTCACCCGACACGGGGCGTGACCCAAGCCCGTGTCCTCTCCTCTCGACGAATTCCACTCGACGATCGTCGAGTGTCGACACCAACTGTCACGCCCAGTGTCACGCCCGTGACCTGGGGCGTGACCCAATTTCAGCTCAACGATTTCGACTCGACACTTTCCGCTCGACATTCGTCGAGTGTCGACCCCGACTGTCACGCCCATAGTCACGCCCGTGACCGAGGGCGTGTACTTAGAATTTTTTTCCTATAAATAGCCCAGTTCTGTAAGGTCCAAGGGTTCAGATTTTTGGGCCAAGTTAGTGTATTTTTGTGGGCTGCATCCGTGATTTTCAAGGCTATGTAAGGAGATTTCTCCCTTTTTTATTTCATTTCTTGTTTTGTTTTAGTTTTAGCACTTGTAATAGCTTGTAATAGTTTCATTTGATCAAATAAAATGTTAAAATTTCTCTTCATATATGGCTTTGGAATGAACACTTGTGCCCACTTTTTCCTCACCTTTTTATTCTTTGTTCTTCACTTGTTCTTCACTTAGGAAAGGTGTGTGTGTGTGTATGAGTGTAATGTATTTACTTTCTTTGTTTTTTTTCCCTTAACTTATCTTCATGCTTAGGATTTTGATTTCATTCTTATGATTTTTTGAAAGAGATTTAAAAAAGTGAATTTGTTCTTTCTTTTTACTTAGTTTTTTTTTTAGGATTGTAAAACTATTTTGTCTTTTCATGTTCTTTTTCACTTTTTTATCACTTTCATAACATCATAAGAATGAAAATGTTGGTATTTTAATTTTCTAAAAACTTTGATTTTTGATTTACTTTGAAAAACTTTAGTCTTCCAAAAATTGTAATTTCCTCTTTTTATTTGTTTTTGGCAAAACCTAAGCATGAAAAAGTTAAAGTTTTAATTTTTGAGCACCTTTGATTTTGACTTTATTTTGTAAAACTTTTTGCTCATATTATTTTTGTTTGTTCTTTTTATGTGTTTTGGGTAAGTTTTAGGAGTAGAAATCTTGTTATTTTCATTTTTAGGTAACTTTAATTTTTCTTTGTTATTAGTGTGTGTGAGTGTATGAGCTTAAATTCTTTTTGTTCTTCTTATATTTTCATGAAGTGTGTGTGAGTGTAGGTGTATTAACTTTTATGCTTTGATTTAAATTGTGTAGAGTGTGTGAGTGTAGGTGTATAATTTTCATGCTTTCTTTTTAATTGCTTTCTTTTAATGCTTTATTCAAATTATGTAGAGTGTGTGAGTGTAGGTGTATAGTTTTATTGCTTTCTTGAATTTCATTTGGAGTGTGTGTGTTCGTGTGCATTTATTTCCGCCTACTCGTTAAGAGTTAAATGGCGCATCGTTTTCATTTTCAGTCCTACTCGTTTGAGTAGGACTTGTAATTTTTCTTTCTTTATTTTTCCGCCTACTCACTTGAGTTTAAATGGCCGGACTTTATTTCAGTCCTACTCGTTTGAGTAGGACTTGCAATTTTACTTTCTTTATTTTTTTCCGCCTACTCACTTGAGTTAAATGGCCGGACTTTTTAGCCCTGTAATCGCATTTATTTTCTCCTACTCATTTGAGTAGGACTCGCTTTCATTTCAGTCCTACTCGTTTGAGTAGGACTTGCAATTTTCAGCCTTTATTTACCGCCCCCACTCGTTTGAGTGGGACTCGCAAATTTAAATTATGCAAATTTCATTCATGTGTAACTTAGCTTTTGTTTAATTTATAATTTGGAGTGTGCGTGAGTTCTCGTTTAGTTAACTTTTTAGCTCTCTAAATATTGTTATTTTTCTTTTGTCTCTTTCTTATAATCGTTTAGCATTTAAATTCGAACTCGCGCCTCACTAAATTATAAGCCGTCCCCATACCGATGTGTGGCTAATCGCTATTAGCCTCGGCATCGAAGAGCATTGGGACATTTAAAATGATTTATAATAATTAAAGCTCTTCATTTTCATTTTAATTTAAGCACTTAGGGTTTACCCCGGGTTTACGACGCGTAGGACCACATAATCGATGTGTGGGCCCTATTTCCGTAGTCCATATGCTAGCTAGCCGAGAGGCCGTGCATATGGACCGATCACCCCTGGGTAAATAGAGTTGCGTGCATACCCTCGAGAGAGGACTAGCGTAATTCTACCGGATTGGGTCCCCCACCCAATAGCGGGGTTCTTAGCGTAAAGCGGGCGTTAAGAGGAATCCTTCGTCGGACTAACGTTCGGTCGAATAGTCTTAACGTTTAGGTGAGCGATATCCCTATAGCTAGGTGAGCTCACATTTGTGGAACCTCCACGGCCAAGTTGTCTTATTATTAATTTGAAAACTAAGTCTTTTTATTATTAAAAATTATTTTAGTCTTAATCCGATTCGATGCCGAGCGTTAACCCTTCATCGAATATTTTCTAAACCGTTTTTTCGCTACTTTGCTTTTTCGCCTTTTATTAAGTAAAAAAATCCACCTTATTTTCAGTAAAATAATAGTCCTCCCGGAGGAGTAAGAATAGTCAACGCGACCCCGAGAATAATACGACCTCGGTATTCCCCCGAATATTGAGTACTACTTGCGATAGGTGCACTTGCCTACCCGAGCGAGCCCGCGGCGATCGACTCACCGAACCAACCACAGTAAGAGTCTGTTCGCGGGCCCATCAGATGCGCATATTCGTAGGACTAGGAGTACCCAAACCTAAACGTGAAAAGAGCGAGAACGGCATCAGATTAATGCTAGCCCCTAAATCAGCTAAGTTGTACTTTACTAATATATCGCCAAAAAGGCACGGGATGGAAAACCGTCCCGGGTCGTTTTGTTTTGTGGGCAATTTATTAGTAAGGGCCGCCGAGCAGACATCGTTGAGAGATACATGCGAAATATCCTCTAATTTACGTTTATTAGAAAGTAGTTCTTTTAAAAATTTCGCATATTTGGGCATTTGCGAGATAGCCTCGCAAAAAGGAACATTAATGTGAATTTGTTTTAATAATAAAATAAATTTTTCATATTGCGCGTCCTTACGCTCGTTATCTAACTTATGCGGATATGGAAGGGCCTTGTTTAAAATAATTTTTTCTTTTATAATTGGTAAAGGCGGCGTAAGCGAAGAAAGGGGAAGAGGGGTCGGAGGTGAAATATGTACCTGGGGGTCGGTCCGTTTTGGATCAACCACCTCCTTTCCACTACGGAGGGTTATAGCATTGGCGTTCTCCCGCGGATTGGGCTCCGTGTTTCCCGGCAGTGCCCCGAGCGCGCGTTCGGACATCATCCTCGCCAGTTGTCCAACCTGTTGTTCGAGTGTTTTTAGCGATCCGGTAATGTTCCGGATATTTGACTCGTTGGACGCAATATACTTAATCGGGGAGGGTAATCCGGGCGCATAAGAAATAGGGGACGCTGAGCATATTGGGTTGCTCCATGAGAAGTTGGGGTGATTCCACCAACCCGGATTATAGTTATTACTATAAGGGTTGTTGTTGGGGTTGAAGGGAGGACGACCCGAATTTCCCATGAAGTCCACGAACTCTTCAACTACGCAGACGTTAGGGGGAATAAAACAAGGCGGAGTGGAGGAGGCAGCAGACATCTCCGCCACCTGCTTTGTTAACCTTTCAACTTGAAGGGTCAAGAGAGCAGTGGCATCCACTTCAAAAAGACCAGCCGCCGGCTTTGGGCATCCCCGCGGGACGTTCCATTGATAGGCGTTCATAGCCATCTCTTCGAATAAAGCCTGGGCGGCCTCGGGGGTTTTGTTGTTAAGCGTACCCCCGGCAGCCGCGTCAATCATTTGACGTGTCTGAAAATTCAGCCCATTATAAAAAATTTGAACTTGCAACCACGTTGGCAGCGCGTGGTGCGGGCAACGGCGGAGGAATTCCTTAAATCGTTCCCAAGTCTCGTATAGAGACTCAGGATCGTTTTGCACAAACGAAGAAATGTCCGCCCGCAACTTTGCAGTTTTTGCGGGCGGAAAGTACTTCGTTAGGAACCGTTCCGTCAACTCAGCCCACGTGGTGATACATCCTCGCGGGAGGGCATTCAACCACGCCTTGGCTTTGGACTTAAGGGAAAAAGGAAATAAGTGCAAATGAATGGCGTCATCAGTGACGCCATTAATCTTGAAGGTGTCGCATATCTCCAAAAAATTGGACAAGTGGACATTCGGGTCCTCATCCGGCATTCCATCGAACTGCACGGCGTTTTGGACCATTTGAATGACACTCGACTTTATTTCAAAATTATTATTCGCCACCGTAGGGCGAACAATACTCGACCCAGAATCATCCAGGTTAGGCCAGGCGTAATAAGACATAGTATGCTCGGCCGCCGGGGGAAGGTTAGGCGCGGCCATAACTACAACAGTGGGTTCTCTGATAGATTCCTCGGGATCTAAAGAAGGATTTCGGCGTTGAGATCGGATACGCGCAAGAGAGCGTTCTATCTCAGGGTCGAAGTCAAAATCTTCAGACTCGGAGGGTTGTCCACGGGTCATACACCCAAACAAAAATAAAACAAAATAAACTCTTTTTTTTGTTTTTAAAATAAAGTTTTTAGTTTTTTTTATAGAAAATAAGTAAAAGTAATAGACTCCGGAATTTGAAATAGCAACTCGAAAAGAGAGTCCCCGGCAACGGCGCCAAAAACTTGATGGGCCCGCGAACAGACTCTTACTGTGGTTGGTTCGGTGAGTCGATCGCCGCGGGCTTGCTCGGGTAGGCAAGTGCACCTATCGCAAGTAGTACTCGATATTCGGGGGAATACCGAGGTCGTATTGTTCTCGGGGTCGTGTTGACTATTCTTACTCCTCCGGGAGGATTATTATTTTACTGAAAGTAAGGTGGATTTTTTTAGTAAAGTAAAGACTGAACAAGTAAAGGAGTGAAAAAAACGTTTTTTAGAAAATATTCGATGAAGGGTTAATGCTCGGCATCGAATCGGATTAAGACTAAAACAATTTTTAATAATTATAGGACTTAGTTTTCAATTTTATAAAAGGGAACTTGGCCGTGGAGGTTCCACAAATGTGAGCGCACTTATCTCTAGGAATATTGCTCACCTGAACGTTAAGACTATTCGACCGAACGTTAGTCCGACGAAGGATTACTCTTAACGCCCGCTTTACGCTAAGAACCCCGCTATTGGGTGGGGAACCCAATCTGGTAGAATTACGCTTGTCCTCTCTCGAGGGTATGCACGCAACTCTATTTACCCAGGGGTGATAGGTCCATATGCATGGCCTCTCGGCTAGCTAGCATATGGACTACGGAAATAGGGCCCACACATCGATATGTGGTCCTACGGGTCGTAAACCCGGGGTAAACCTTAAGTCCTTAAATTAAAATGAAAATAAAGAGCTTCAATTATTAGAAATCATTTTAAATGTCCCAATGCTCTTCGATGCCGAGGCTAATAGCGATTAGCCACACATCAGTATGGGGACGGCTTATAATTTAGTGAGGCGCAAGTTCGAAATTAAACGCTAAACGATTATAAGAAGGGGACATAACAAAAATAACAAACATTTAGAAAACTGAAAAGTTAGCTAAAACAAGAACTCGCGCACACTCCAAATTATAAATTAAACAGAAACTAAGTTACACATAAAAGAAATTTACATAATTGAAATTTGCGAGTCCCACTCAAATGAGTGGGGGCGGGAAATAAAATCTGAAAATTGCAAGTCCTACTCAAACAAGTAGGACTGAAATGAAAGCGAGTCCTACTCAAATGAGTAGGAGAAAATAAATGCGATTACAGGGCTTTCTCAAATATTTACAGGGAGAAAAAGATCCGTCCATTTAACTCAAGTGAGTAGGCGGAAAAATAAAGAAAGAAAATTACAAGTCCTACTCGAACGAGTAGGCGGGAAATAAAGTCCGGCCATTTGACTCAAGTGAGTAGGCGGAAAAAAATAAAGAAAGAAAATTACAAGTCCTACTCAAACGAGTAGGACTGAAAATGAAAACGATGCGCCATTTAACTCTTAACGAGTAGGCAGAAATAAATGCACACAAACACACACACTCCATATGAATTTCAAGAAAGCAATAAAGCTAACACCTACACTCACACACTCTACAAAATTTGATCAAAGCATTAAAAGAAAGCATTAAAATTTAACACCTACACTCACACACTCTTCATAAATGAGGAAAGCAATAAAAAGTTATACTCATACACTCACACACACAACATGAAAATTAAGAAGAACAAAAGAAAATTTATGCTCATACACTCACACACACTATTAACGAAGAAAAATCAAAGTTGCTTATAAATTAAAATAACAAGATTTCTACTCCTAAAACTTACCCAAAACACATAAAAAGAACAAATAAGAAGAGAATGAGCAAAAAGTTTTACAAAATAAAGTCAAAATCAAAGGTGCTCAAAAATTAAAACTATAACTTTTTCATTCTTAAGAATTCATAAAGGTGATAGAAAAAGTGAAGAGAAAATGAAAAGAACAAAAGTGGTTTTACAATCCTAAAAGAAAAACTAAGTAAAAAGAAAAGAACAAAATCACTTTTCAAATCTCATTTATAAATTCATAAGAATGAAATCCTAATTCTTTCAAGAAAAAGACATGGTGAAAAAGAGGAAAACATATCATACCTAAGCATGAAGACAAGTTAAAAACATGAATATTAAGCATGTTACACTCATACACACACGCACACTTTTCATAAATGAAGAACAAAGATGAAACTAAGAATAAAATGAGAAGAAAAGTGGGCACAAGAGTTCATTCCAAAGCCAAAAAAGAAGAGAAAATCTAACATTTTATTGCTTAAAGGAAACCATTACAAGCGATTACAAGAGCTAAAGCTAAAGCAAAAACAAACATGAAAGAAAAGTGGGAGAAATCTCCTTACATTGCTCTAGAAATCACGGATGCAGCCCACAAAAAGACACTAAAATGGCCCAAAAATCTGAACCCTTGGACCTTACAGAAATGGGCAATTTATAGGCAAAATATTCTAAGTACACACCCTAGGTCACGAGCGTGTAGGGGGGCGTGTCAGTACTATTCATGAAGGCGGCCGGCAATTGGACAGAAAAGTTGACTTCGGGCTGAGTTCGCGGCAGTCACGCCCCAGGTCACGGGCGTGACTCTGGGCGTGTCGGGGAGGTAGAACCGGGCGCGGGTTGCGCCAAACGTCTTCGGCAACATCTTGTCGGGCTAGCTGGAAATGTCACGCCCCAAGTCACGGGCGTGACTCTGGGCGTGTCAGTTGGTGTCGACACTCGACGAATGTCGAGCGGAAAGTGTCGAGTTGAAATCATTGAGCTGAGATTGAGTCACGCCCTAGGTCACGGGCGTGACTCTGGGCGTGACGTGGGTTCGACGATCGTTGAACAGAATTCGTCGAGTGGAGGGGACACGGGCTGCTGTCATGCCCCGTGTCGGGTGACACGGGCGTGACGTAAGGCGTGTCGAGCTTTTCTCTTCAGAATTTGTTCGATTTCACGGGAAATGCAATGTCACGGCACGGTCACGGGCGCGACCAAATTTTCACGGGCGTGTACTGCCCAATTTTGGCAGATTTGGAAATTTTTCTGCAAAATAAAATAAAACAAGTTAGTAATAAATTAACAAGAATAGGAACATTTTATTGAACAAAAATAAGTAAAAACGACGAAAATAAATGAAAATGACTAAATTAATGTGCACAAAATACGTATATTTACAATTCATCACTCGCCTGTGGGGGATAGGTTTTGGTTTGAGATCTTCATCGGCACCCCGAGCTCAGCCCGGCCCCGGGTAGACCCGCTGCGCAGGCTCTCATCTAGCTGGCAGGTCCAAAGGCTCGCCTGTGGGGGATAGTTTGGTTTGAGATCTTCATCGACACCCCGAGCCCGGCTCGGCCCCAGGTAGACCCGCTGCGCAGGCTCCCATCTAGCTGGCAGGTCCGAAGGCTCGCCTGTGGGGGATAGGTTTTGGTTTGAGATCTTCATCGGCACCCCGAGCTTGGCTCGGCCCCAGGTAGACCCGCTGCGCAGGCTCCCATCTAGCTGGCATATCTGAAGGCTGCCTGTGGGGGATAGGTTTTGGTTTGAGATCTTCATCGGCACCCCGAGCTCGGCTCGGCCCCAGGTAGACCCGCTGCGCAGGCTCTCATCTAGCTGGCAGGTCCGAAGGCTCGCCTGTGGGGGATAGGTTTTGGTTTGAGATCTTCATCGGCACCCCGAGCTCGGCTCGGCCCCAGGTAGACCCGCTGTGCAGGCTCCCATCTAGCTGGCAGGTCAGAAGGCTCGCCTGTGGGGGATAGGTTTTGGTTTGGGATCTTCATCGGCACCCCGAGCTCCACTCGGCCCCAGGTAGACCCGCTACGCAGGCTCTCAACTAGCTGACAGGTCCGAAGGCTCGCCTGTGGGGGATAGGTTTTGGTTTGAGATCTTCATCGGCACCCCGAGCTCGGCTCGGCCCCAGGTAGACCTGTTACGCAGGCTCCCATCTAGCTGGCAGGTCCGAAGGCTCGCCTGTGGGGGATAGGTTTTGGTTTGAGATCTTCATCGGCACCCCGAGCTCGGCTCGGCCCCAGGTAGACCCGCTGCGCAGGCTCCCATCTAGCTGGCAGGTTCGAAGGCTCGCCTGTGGGGGATAGGTTTTGGTTTGAGATCTTCATCGGCACCCCGAGCTCGGCTCGGATCCAGGTAGACCCGCTGCGCAGGCACTCATCTAGCTGGCAGGTCCGAAGGCTCGCCTGTGGGGGATAGGTTTTGGTTTGAGATCTTCATCGGCACCCCGAGCTCGGCTCGGCCCCAGGTAGACCCGCTGCGAAGGCTCCCATCTAGCTGGCAGGTCCAAAGGCTTGCCTGTGGGGGATAGGTTTTGGTTTGAGATCTTCATTGGCACCCCGAGCTCGGCTCGGCCCCAGGTAGACCCGCTGCGCAGGCTCCCATCTAGCTGGCAGGTCCGAAGGCTCGCCTGTGGGAGATAGGTTTTGGTTTGAGATCTTCATCGGAATCCCGAGCTCGGCTCGACCCCAGGTAGACCCGCTGCGCAGGCTCCCATCTAGCTGGCAGGTCCGAAGGCTCGCCTGTGGGGGATAGGTTTTGGTTTGAGATCTTCATCGGCACCCCGAGCTCGGCTCGGCCCCAGGTAGACCCACTGCGCAGGCTCCCATCTAGCTGGCAGGTCCGAAGGCTCGCCTGTGGGGGATAGGTTTTGGTTTGAGATCTTCATCGGCACCCCGAGCTCGGCTCGGCCCCGGGTAGACCCGCTGCGCAGGTACTCATCTAGCTGGCAGGTCCAAAGGCTCGCCTGCGGGGGATAGGGTTGGGTCAAGCTATATCCATCAGCATCGAAATGACAGGACAGTGAATTCACTTTGGCAGAATAGGGCGAAAAGTCCCCTTAAGCGACATTACACCTTAGTATCTCAACTTAGTCCTAAGGTACAAAAATAAAACTAAGGAAAAAGGGGTGTGGAGTAGGGCAGGTTGCAGCACTCGCAGTAGATGGCTTTTGAGGATCGTCTCGCCAGTAGCGAAAGGGCACTCACGAGGCAAGGCATTGCTTCAACTCGCGGCCGTAAGCGCGTCGTGAAGCTGTCTCGCGAAGAACATAAAAAAGGCAGATATAGAAAGGTTACGCGGCGAGACGAAGCAGTAGCACCGTCCCACAGGCAAAAACAAACCAGGGATTAAATTCACAAAATAGAAAACAAAAATAGAGACAACAAAAATAAGCACTCGCCCGTCACTTGGCAGATGCCACAAAAATATGGTTTAAAGTTTTTACAACATCAAAAGGAGGAGAGAGTGATTCTAAATCTTGGAGGCGGCGCATCAGTCCTCCTCGCCAGATGAAGAATCATCGCTCTCCTCGCTATACAGCTCAGGGACCAAGTCACGCGCAGTCATAGTCTCGGATTCATCCTTCACAACCCCCAGATCTTTCATCATTTGCAGCACCAGCTCTGGCGCACGGACACCAGCGTCTCAGCACCGCTCCTCAACTTCCTCATAAGAGTAATGTGGCGGAGGTGTCCGGAAGGGCTCGCGGCGAGACGACAACGCAGCATCAGCCTGAAGGCGCGCGTTCTCAGCTGTCAATACCCGGACCTCCTCCTCCAAAGCCGCCACGCTCGAGCGCAGTTGTTCCGTCGTCTCGGCATCCTGCGGGACGACCTAGCAATTAGCTAAGAATGATGGGAAAGGAAAAAGACCCAAGGAAAAAAGTTATGGCTTACCACGCCGCCTTGGGCCTTCGCGAGGAGGGACTCGGCATCTGATAACCTTCTCGCTAGACCGGTGGATTTCTCCCGCTCCGCCTCCAGATTTTCCTCGCTGGCCTTCCACTTTGAATTAATATAAATGAGGCGGTGAGAGGAACGGTGCGAGAACTCCAAGGCCCGCATTTGGTGATGGCAAGTTTTCATCACAAGGTCCTTGGTGGACTCACTCTCAGGCGGAACGGCGTCAAGGCCGCCATAGAGGCCGTACCCTATGGCGAAGTCATGGCTGGTAGGGACCTCTTGCTCCTTCCAAGATGGAAGGAGGGTGGAGATGGACACTCGGTTGGCGTCCCGCCCCCACAACAGAACCGGGTCGCCGACGGCATCATGAACCACGGGACCCAGATTGTAATTCATGTGAGAGGAGGGAGCGGGACGGCCAGAGGAGTCGCCCTCGCGAGAGGAGGTGGCAGCCGCCTGTTCAGGGGCAACAACTCGCGGGATGGAAGCCGCGGCGGGCAGGTTGGAGGCAGCAGCAGGTTGAGCAGAGAGTACCGTCCCGCGAGTAGGCGAGACGGCCTGGTGATTAGGCGAGAGGGGCGGCGGAGTTTCCCCTATAGAGATAGGGCTCCCTTGAGGAGCTTTCCTCCTTTCCTTGGAAATAACTACAGCCTTCTTCATCTTCTTTTTGGGAGGGCTGGAGCGAGAGGGGACCGTGTCATCTCCGGGACGCTTCGGCGAGATGACAGCCAGGGACTCTCTCGCCGTCTCTGCCGCTGCATTGGCGAGATCAAGACCCTTGGCGGGGTGAATGTTGCCCTTGTAAGGAGGGGACGCTGGAACAATTCGCTCACCTAAAAGCGAGCAGGAGTTAGGAAGAAGCGAGACGACAAATAGCGAGGAGAGAGGAAAGAAAGGATAAGATAAGAATACCCTCGCCCGGGAGCACTGGGAGAAGCGAGTCGAGACCTCGCCGCAAGAAGTTGACCTCGAAATTCTTGCCGACTAAGTACTCGCACAACAGCTTCTCTGGACCACTGACTTGGGGGGTGGCGTAGAAACTCTCTGGCGGAGAGACCGGCGCGAGAGGGATGCCGCCGAAGTCAGCGCGGTCTCCCCGGATGAAGACGAATCGGGTGAGCCAATGATGGTTCTTATTAGGCATCTCGCATACCTTGACCCCCTGCCCAGTAAAATACGAGACGCCATCGGCATTGGCATGATAGATGAAAAGCTTGCGGAAGGCCGTCAAGCTGAACTCGATGCGCTCCCGGCGCATATAGCAGGCAAACGCGACCAACACCGAGATGGCGTTAGGGTTGAACTGTGCCGGGACGACACCAAAGTATTTGAAGACCTGCTTCACCTCTGTCCAAAGGGGCAGCCGCAACACCGCCTCGAAGTGCGAGACGGGGAAGGCGAGTTCCCCCGGGTAGTAGGTGTTGATGCATTCGCCGACCTTAGGGGGACGCGACTCGACCCCTTCCGCCAGGTACTCGCGGGCAAACTTATCATGATCTTCTCAAGGGAGCCGGCCGAGCGGGAAGTCATGGTCAGTTAACCTCTTCCCGCAGCGGCTGCGCCCCTCACCCTCCTCCACCTTCTTCTTACCCATCTTCTTTGGCGAAATGGTCTTCGGCGAGACGAAGGAAGAAATTGGCGAGAGATCCAAGAGAGGAAGGCGAGAAGGGGCTGGCGAGACGGAAAGGTCAGAAAGCCAAGAGCTTGGGTAACAGCAGAAGCGGAAAGTGCGGCATCTAATCCCGGACTAGGCATATTTATAACTGATACATAGCCAATGATTAAATGGGCGGGAAAACATGGGGGGAGGGGAAGAGTCGATGTCCTTTTCTCTCTCCTAAGCCTCGATCGGCGCGACCCATCACAATCAGGAAAAAAATATATAAATATATAGCATAAATTAAAAGGAGAGTTAAAAAAAGGGGAATGAAAAATTAAGCAATAAAAATATATGTCCAGAAATCGTCCCGCGGGGACCAAGCTCTCAACATACTTTGGCGAGACTACAGTTATTACAACTTTCATGAGAAGAAGAAAAAGAAGAATAGCGAGACGGACATCCTTCAGTACGGGTGCCATTCCCAGCGGCCACCGTGAGCTCCCCCGCGAGGAGGTCTACTCCGCGAGTGGAAGGAGCGAATGGATTCAAGACCACGGCACGCAAGACGGAGTTGCATATCGGTTTCATTGATGATGGCCTCAGGGTCGGTGTCGTCGACATCTAGCTCGGCATTAGCTCCGGAAGATAGACGAGCGCACCCGCTCTCCAGTGACTCGATGCGCTTCTCCGCGGCCTGCTTATCCAGAGTCAAGGAGTGGATGATGCGCGCGTGCTTCCGGAAGAGCTCAGCCGTCTTGCGCTTCATCTCCACTGGATTTGAAGGGTCACCCAGATAGTCTTCAATCCCATCTACAGGAGGAGGCGAGACGGAGAGTCGCTTTGGCTGCTCCTCAATAGGAGAGTTGGCCCGAGAATCTGCGCAAGGGGTGCAGAGGCAAGGTGGAAGAGGCACTCGCGGAAGGGAGTGAGAGTAGTGATGGGGATTCAAAAGGGCGAGGGAAGGTCCCTTACCAGGATGGCGAGAGGTATCGGCGGCCGGGGAGGGGTCGTTCCTCCTCTCGCTGGGAGTAGTTGGCGGAGTAGAAGAGGGCTGTGAATCGAACTCCTCGCAGTGGGCAGCAGAACCATCTCGCGGACTCTTCGGGGGCTGCGGAACCACAAGAGCCCCCTGAAAAAGCATTAGTCGACAAAAGAGAGCACCCGGTCGTGGAGATAACAGTGGTAAAAGCAAGTACCCACCTCTTTTTCCTTGGAAGACGCAGGAGGAGTGGGGATGGCTTCCAAAGCAACGCGAGATAGATCTCCTGCGGCAGGTGACGGACACCCAGCCTTCGTATTTTTCAGGCGAGACGACGGGGTGAGAGGGCGAACTAAAGAAGAGGTAAAAGAAGCCACGTTGGCCTTGTGCTGCTCTCGTACTAGTGCGAGACGTTCACAAAAGCTTTGACTGTGCGTCATTCCAAAAGACTCAAGAATAGGGAAGAAGAATATGCGGAGCAGGGCGTCAGGTGTGCGGCGTAGGAGTCATATATTTATAGGCCCCGGTGGGGGCCTCAGAAGATTCCTCATAAATACGTTTTTTAATGCGCCTTAAATAACGAGCCTCGGTTGAACATTCTTTTTGAGCTTAGAGTAATCTCAAAAAGAGCGGGGATTGTGTACAACCTCGGGCTCGCAAAGAGCCCTCCAGAAGCAAACAGGTCGAGATGGGCAAATGGGACCAGGGGGGCCCACTCGCAAGCGGCGAGATGATGGACTC
Organism: Platanthera guangdongensis; assembly: GCA_039583875.1. NCBI lineage: Eukaryota > Viridiplantae > Streptophyta > Magnoliopsida > Asparagales > Orchidaceae > Platanthera > Platanthera guangdongensis. The sequence continues at coordinate 231,037,058 of CM077151.1, read as the reverse complement.
TCCAATGGGCGAGATACCCCATCCAGGGGCGAGAGGGCTTCCATAGGCGAGAGGGCCTCCATGGGCGAGAGAGCCTCTAACAGCTAGGAGATCTCGCAGCAAAGGGCGAGAGGCGCCGGCGAGACGGGCAGTGGGGTCCCTCTCGCCGGCAGGTGCTTTTCCACTCGCCAGGGCAAGAAGAGGCCTTTTTTATATTTTCCTGTCAAACAGGGGTTTTTACTCTTCTACCCCGGGTATTTTTACCCTCTAACCCTTAGTGGACTGCATATAGCTCCTCAGAACAGTGGAGTTTGGCTGTTGGCAGACCCAGCCAAGGGTACGCCGATAATTTCAGACCAGTGCAGTTTTGTTATTGGCAGTTCAGATTCTGAAATCTATAAATAGGCCCATATGAGTTCTTCAGAGGGGACTTTTTTCAGACTCCTAAGAGGAATCATTAGCACTGTCTTCTGAGGAACTCCAAGCACAGCTTTTGGCTTTGGAGGGGAAGCTCTCTGTGACCTTTCGGGTAAGCGGTGGGACCTCCCTGCTGCGGCTTTGGGCCAGTTTTTCTTAGTCCTTCATGACCAGTCGGAGGTCGGAGCTTAGGCCAAGTAGGAGCCGGCTACGCCCCTATTTTGCGAACATTCGTCGAAGTCAAATTTTGGCTTCAACAAGAGACATTTCAGTAGGTGTACAGACAAGGCATCAACTCAACCAAGACTTGATGCATGCATATTTTCTCTCTCAGATTGAACCTCTCACCATCCATGAAGTAGAGCAAGATCCCCACTGGATCATTGTAATGCAAGAGGAACTAAATCAGTTTGAGAGATATAGAGTTTGGGACTTGGTTCCAAGACCTCATAACTACCCAGTTATTGGAACCAAGTGGGTCTACAGGAACAAGGTGGATGCACGAGGAAACATAGTGAGAAATAATGCTAGGCTTGTTGCTCAAGGCTACAGGCAAGAGGAAGGAATTGACTATGACCAAACCTTTGCCACTGTTGCAAGGTTAGAGGCCATAAGAATATTACTGGCCTATGCAGCTCACAGGAGATTCAAAGTCTTCCAAATGGATGTCAAGTGGGCATTCTTGAATAGAGTGCTTCAAGAAGAGGTTTATGTAGAACAACCTCTAGGTTTTATCTCTCTAACTCAACCCTCTTTTGTATTTAAATTGCATAAAGCTCTATATGGTTTAAATCAAGCTCCAAGAGCTTGGTATGAGACCTTAGCAAGCTTTCTTTTAGAGCATAAATTTACAAGAGGAACCATAGATAAAACTCTTTTCACTAGAAGTCATAAGGACCAAATATTGTTAGTACAAATATATGTGGATGACATCATTTTTGGGTCTACTGATCCCAAATTATGCAAGAGGTTTGCTAACCTCATGCATTCGAAATTTGAGATGAGCAGCATGGGTGAGCTTTCCTACTTCCTTGGTCTCCAAGTGAAGCAGCTCCCTGATTGTATCTTCCTCTCCCAAGCTAAGTATGCTAAAGAGCTTATTAAGAAGTTTGGGATGGGTGATGCTTCAGGAATGAAAACACCTATGGTTACTAATGCTGTTGTGGATTCTGATGCAGTAGGGAAACCTGTACATCAGAAACATTATAGGGCAATTATTGGATCCCTATTATACCTAACAGCTAGCACACCTGATATAATGTTTGTCACATGCCTTTGTGCTAGGTTCCAAGTGAACCATAAAGAATCTCACCTTATTTTCTTAAAAAGAATTTTGAGATATATAAAGAGTTGTTCTAATTTAGGACTCTGGTATCCTGCAGAGTCAGAATTTGAGTTAACTGGATACTCAGATGCTGACTATGCTGGATGTAGAGTGGACAGGAAGAGTACCTCTGGAACTTGCCAGTTCGTGGGTATGAGACTTGTCTCCTGGTTATGTTAAAAGCAGACATCTGTGTCTACATCAACTATAGAAGCAGAATATATGGCTGCTGGTAGCTGCTGTTCACAAATGTTATGGATATAAAATCAACTCCTAGACTATGGTGTCAACTTAAATAATTCAACATTATTTTGTGATAATACTAGTGTTATTGCTATAGCACAGAACCCAGTTCACCATTCTAGGATAAAACATATTGAAATAAAACATCATTTCATTAGAGATAATGTAGACAAAAAGAAAATTAACTTAATCCATATTCCTACTGATTTAAAGAGAGCAGACATTTTCACCAAACCCTTGGATGAGAAAAACCATCTGTTCTTTATAAATCAACTGGGAATGATCAATGGAGAAGAGTTAAATTAATTTCTGTCTGCATTCGACGAATTTTCCAGAGTTCGTCGAACGGAGTTCGACGAATTAGGGAAAGTTTGAGAGATTCTCGTCAAACGGAGATCGACGAATTCTTTGTGTGGAAACAATTTTCGTCGACTGGAGATCGACGAACTTTGTTTTCGATTCTTCTGGATAAGATCGACGAATTATTTGTCTATAATTTACATCGTCGAGCTCAGTTCGAGGAATTGTTTCTTTTTCGTGGAACGGTGTTTGTCGATTCATATTCTGAAAATCTTATATCTAGGTTTTCTTTGACTTCCGTCCCGCGCTTTCAGTTCTCTTGCTCTTGATCGCCTTTTTCTCTATCTTTCTTGCAGGTCATCCATGGCGATTCCAGCAAGCACCTTAGCCGCAATGAAATTCGACACTGGTTTTGATATGGATTTCGATTCTTTCCAGCACTCCGACCCCATATTTCTCTATATCCTGAAACTGCTAGAAGAACTTCATCTCAAGGATTTCATGACCAGACGGATTAAACTGCACGTAACTGAAATAAGAGAATGGGTATACACGTCTACTGCTTCTAAGGATGATACACTTACAGGAACTATCGGGAGTACGGCTGTTTCCCTATCTCCCGCTGTTCTCTCTGAAAGTTTTGGTTTGGTGAATGGAGAAGATAATATGGAAATGTATTCAGAAAAATTTAGTGAAATGCTGAAGTTAATGGGGTTTTCTGGAAGCAACCATAACAAGTTGTTGAAGAAACAACTGTCTGTCGCGTACCAGTTATTGGCAGACATTGTCGGAAAAGTGCTGATGGGAAAGCACTCAGCGCAAGACTACATCACAAGACATCAATTCCTTGTTATGTGCGCAGTGGTAAATAAGAGACATGTCGATTGGGACATGATTTTCTTTGAGTTGATAAAGAAGAAGAACAGCAAGAAAGAAGTTTGCTTTGGAAGAATCCTGGGGATCTTCCTCCAGGAAAAGGCTGGTGAATGCATGGTCTCCCCGACCATCTTCATCAATGCCAGCAAGCGCCTCACCTGTGCCTTGTTTGGCAGATGGGAGAGGACTATCTCTAAGCCCTCCAAGGCTTCCTCCTCTTCCATCCCAGCTTCTGAGAGCACCAGGGCTGTGAAGGCCACTCCCCTCCCTGCTGAAGAGGTCCTCCCATCTCCAAAACCTCTTCCAGCAACCCATCTTCCATCATCAACCACTCTTCAAATTCCTTCAACTTCCCCCACTCATGTCTCTTTATCACCACAGCATACTTCTCTGCCTACTCCACCTCCATCTCCACCTCTGGATATCACCAACATTCCAACACCCCCAACTTCACCTCATGACACCCATATTCCTACACCTCCTCAGTCTCCTCTTCCCCCTCATTTGTCATCCATTCCATCTTACACTCTACCCACAGACTCCATCATGCCAGATGCCCCCATTCCATCTTCATCTCCATCCACTCATCACACTCATGTTATTCCATCCTCCATTCCATCCTCTTCCCCTTCTCCATTTGATCCATCTACCATCATATCCTTGCTCACTCCCTGATGTAGGGATTCGTCGGATTAAAATAGCGTACGGATTTTCTTACAACTCAAGACCATGTAACACGTTCTAACGCGTCCTAACACAAACATTCTAGCCGCACGATTCACCGTCATCCCGCACAAACACGCGGAGGGGAGTGGACTAAAAGCAACGATCTAATTAAAGTCCAATCCTTTCCCACCGAAGATCGAAAGCAAAGGTCGCCACACCTTTTTGAGAGGAAGATCAATAACTATATGCCAAGATCTTCCTCAAGCAAAAGGATCCACCCGATCCGGCTTCTTGCAAGGTTTCGAAAATAAATGCAAGAAGGTTTTTGATTAAATCCAAAAGATCGTATTCAAGATCACGGATAAAAAGCCATTGCATCCATTCCAAATCTCACAAGAAATCACAAAGGAAAGATGTAGATATTACCCTCCCCAAGATGGGGTGAAGATCACACAAGGAAAGTGGAAGAGTCACACGTCCACGCACCACCGGCGTCACACCGAGCGGCAACCTTCTTCTTCGCCGGAGTCACACCGAGAAGCATCCGCCTCCGCGTTTCACAAGCCTTGGATCACCCAAGCGATTGGCTAACAAAGGAGGAGAAGGAGGATGAGAGGGGGGGCGGCAATCACAAAGGGAGGTGGCCGAAATTCTCAAGAGAGGATTAATTTAGGTTTTCAAATAGCATGCCTTCATTTCTCATCAAATAAGCCTATATATAGGCAAGTCCCAAAACAAGCAAAATAAATCTAGCCATCCAATTTATCATCTATTGGATGGCTATGAGCACACCAAAAATTAAACATGTCCAAAATAAAAGACAACATGAAATAATGATAACATTAAACTAGGAAAATAAAGGTTCAAATAAGGAAAGGGCTTAAGCCCGCCGCGAACGAAGATTGTAGCCACCAAGGTCATGAGTCATGGTAGAAGGTCGTCGAGCATCTTTATGTTGCGCCGCATCAACTTGGTCACGAGCAACTTGATCATCATCCACAACAACTTGATCACGAGCACTCTTAGCATCAACGGGTAAGGGGATGGGAGTCGAGCCGACATCACTCCCCTCATCAAATCTCTCATCCAAGAGGCCATTACACCTCTTGTGACCTCCATCAATTCCTTATCTGCCCAAATTTCTCTCCTCTCTACTTCCCCCTCTTCATTCAGGGGCGTGGCTCCAGGATCTCCTGAACCCAGGCAGGGGGAGATGCTCTATGAAGAAGCAGCAGCAAATGCAGATGCAGCAGCAGATATAGTAGCAGCTCCCTCTACAGCAGCAGTCTCAGTTTCAGATGCAGAAATTTTGCCAGAATTTGATTCTGAGATGATTGAATTAATTCATTTTATGGATACTGATATTGACCTTGATGAGTCAGTTGAGCAAATAAAACCTGTTGGTGATTTCCATTTAAATCCCACAGTTAATTTTCCGCTTTGTTGAGAAATTTTGATACTATTTTTGTGCAGTTACCCTATACTAAGCCACATTTGGCTATTGTTCCTTATACCTCTCCAGTTAGTCCAGTAGTTGCTAAGCAACTCTGTGACAGTTTTGCTATCCCAGCTTCAATCTCTGCAGCTAGTCCAGAAGTCATTCCAGAAGATATTTCAGTACCAGTTTTTGTTATGGATGACTCTCCTTTGCCTGATTTGGATGAGCTTATCCAGGCTGATATTGAAGAGAAAAATAAGGCAGCAGCTGAAAGCTCTGTCCCCATTATTTCTGATTCCTGTGCAGTCTCCTCTTCTCCTGTTGCTGAAAATTTAGTTCCTGAACCTTCTGCCCCTCCTCCAGAAAAGGTTGTTATTTTTGATAAAGCTTTAAAAGCTTTGGTGCTCTTTATGACAACCCTCAGGGTTCTGATTCTGAAGAAGATGATGATGATGATTCAGATGAAGATGCTGCCAGTAAGAAAAAGAAAATGCTGACAAAGAAAAGGAAGGCTCCTCCGCCTCCAGCTCCCAAGCCTAATCCTACTACTGACACCCCTTATTACATCTTGCATAATGTAACTCCATACAAGGGAATGCATGCATGGATGTGGCTATCCAAGAACCAGCAGAAGGATAGGAAGAGAAGTAGGAGATATTCTCCTCCTCCAGTGCATAGATACAGGAAGGATCCTCCTCCTCCTCCAGCAGCTGGTGCCAGTGGCTCTAGCTATCAGAGATCTACCCCCATGCAAACATATCAGAGACAGTCAGGGAGATCATCTGGAAGCAGCCAGCAGAGGCAACCATCCTCAGGTAATCAGCATCAACAACATCAGCAGCAGCAGCAACATACCTCTGAAGAACACAAAGTTGACAGTCCAAAAAGGTCATACTCTCCTCCTATTCCATTTGAAGATCCTGAAACTGCAAATACTACAAAAATGGCCAGATTCCAGGAGCTAATTGGACTATCCTTGATCAATAAATCCAAGGTTGAAGGAAAAGACACATCAGGATTTACAACAATGTCTAAGTACAGAAAGGAAGAGTTGAAAAGGTTTGACAAAGGCAATAAATTGTTTAATGTTGATGACTATATGAAGCTCCATCCAGATGCAGTTGTCCCCATAGCTACATCATTGAATTTTATTGGGGCAGCTGATATGACTATGACAAAGGCTCAGGCTTCAGATCCAAAGAGACAAATCATCTTCAAAAAGCCAGGAGAACAGACATCATAAGACATGTCCAAGCAGAAAAAGAATAAGTAATCTTTATTTTGTTTTAATTTTTTTCTGCTCTTTTTTTCAGAACTATGTTATTTGTTTTAAACAAAACCATATATATATATCTGCTGCATGTGTTAGTAATTCTCTACCAGATATATTTCTTTTCTTGCTTTGTTTATCTATTTGTTTCTATTTTGACTCTGTTAGTGACCTCACCCAAATAGAGGGAGATTGTTGGATCCCTAGTTGATTTGGGCTAGGTTCACTGACTTAGGATGTGAACCAACCTATATAGCCAGGGTCAATTTTATGTCTTAGAGTCTAGGACAAGTCCTTAGAGTCAACTTTAGAGTGACCAGCCTTCAACAAGACCATCAGAGACTCCAGACTTAGAAGATTTCAAGACCAAGTAAAGTGAGTTCCATGTTCGTCGAACTCAGCTCGACGAAAGGTGTTCTGTGCTCGACGATCATGAGACAACTCTTTATGCTGAGCTCGACGATCTTAGTTCTCTGTTCGACGAAGACTGAGGTTCTTCATCAAGCTAAAGTCAGGACAACTTCAGAATTTTTCTAAGTCCAACTTCAAGCTTCGGTCGACGTATTAGATTCTGAGATCGACGAAGTTGGAGCTCAAGTTCTCAACTTCTCAGGTCGACGAAGTCAGCTTCTCAGGTCGATGAATGCAGTTCTCTACTCGACGAATTCTGAATTCAGAGGATTTGTGTCGACACTTAGGGCATGTGTCGACACCAGACAATTCATGTCGACACCAGAAGATTTGTGTCGACACCAGGATATCAGTCAACACCAGCTTATGTCGACACTGAATATCAGTAGACACAGAATATTTTGACTAAGTCCAGAACTGTTCTCAGCTCGACGAAATTGGATCTCAGCTCAACAAATGAAGACTGCCTGTTCGACAAATGAAGATTGTCTGGTTGACGAACTCAAGCTCAGCTCGACGAACTCAAGCTCAGCTCGACAAACTCCAACTCAGCTCGACGAACTCAAGCTCAGCTCGACGAACTCAAGCTCAGCTCGACGAACTCTAACTCAGCTCGACGAATTGCGTTCTTCATTCGACGATTCCAGATTAGGTCTTTTCCAGTTTTCTTGTCCTGTTTCTTGGCGATGATTCCTGAAAAATTAATGCCAGATCTTCTCGGAATGTTACCGTTAGAACACGCATTGATCTTGGATTATTATATGCCATTTTTCCATGGGACAGTTAGGGAAATCATTGATTATCACTTCCTTCCCAGGTCGACTGCAATTACTGCTCAAGCATTCAAATTTTAAAAGGATTCTTCAGTCAAAAACATACACAGAAGAGAAAGTAATTTGGCACACAGTCAGTCAGACACACAGACAGACATTGCACAGAAGAACAAACATACAGAAATCTAAAGTTCTACTACAATCAGCTTTGACCAGAGAACAACTTCATCAAGAAGAAGAAGGACAACCTATCACTATCAAGAGTCTTCTTCTGTCAATTCTCAGGACAACTTCAAAAGGACAACAAAATTCTATCTGTCAAAGAAGTTCCTGAACAATTTCTGGTCCAGGCACTCTAGGTCTTTGAAGACATATCTCCCTGAAGCAGTGCTCCAGTTTTCCTGATACATTCAAGATCTCAGGGGGAGCAAATCTGCTGAAATCAATCCACAGTCTTCTCAGTTGCTATTGAGAAAGAGAAGACACCATCACCTCTTTTCAACTCCTGTACAGGGTTCTAATTCCCTTCAAAATTATTCCTGGTTGCAAGTCTCCTTCCAAAAGACTTGAGGTTTTGGTTTTTGAGCACCTGAACAAAAGCTCATTGGTGTCAGGCACCTGATCAAAAACCTGAGTGGATTCCTACCAGGGTGGTAGAAGAGTGGATGTACCCAGGTTGGGGAACCACTATAAAATTTCTTGTGTCGTCTAGTTGCCCTTTATTTTTGTTTTGGCTGTGCTCTGTGAATTAGATAGTTTGATGTGCTTAGATTATTTTATTTGCTCACTTGTTCACCTAGGCCTACAACAAAAGTTGTAAAAAATTTTGAAGAAAGCATAATACTCTATTCACCCCCCCCCCCCCTTTTGAGTATTTCAGATCTAACCTGCACTTTCAAGGTCATGTGTGGATAGTGCCCCAGCGAGACTAGTCCCCTTCTGTGAGACTGATGAGAATGCCAAGCATGGGGCAAGCCCGAGCAATGAGGCCATGAGCGGGTGGGGTCTAGCAAGGCTTCTTTGAATCGGTCAGTGTGTTAGACGGAATCCTGACATGATAAGTCAGATCTTGCAGGCAAGCCCGGGTCTAAGACCATGAGCGGGTGGGGCCTTGGCAAAAGTTCCGTGTGGCTGCTTGCATCCCGTTGGGGAAATTGTAGTGCCCCCTTTGTTTGTGGCTTAATGTCAATGGGGAAATGATGAGTACCTAGATGATGTGATGATGTGCAAGATGCATACGCGATAAGGTGCCTGGGTGAAGTCCGGGTTTTGCATACATGTTGCATAGTAGGCCCCTTTTCTTTATATGCTCCATAGTAAAGAACGTGCATGTTGTTAGAGACATCCAAACCTGTTCTTTATTACTATACTTGTTTATGTATATTGTATACGAAGTGCTGACTTGTAGGTTGGAGGGGTACCCCGGGGTCCGTTAGGGACGGCCGGGAGGAGATGTGTTTGTTACACAGTTTGAGGTCAGCCCTTGTTGACCCACGTTACAACCAAACTGTTACAGGGCAAGGATCGCAAGCAGGAGCTAGCCCGCCGGCCAAAAATGCCTAAGCCTCATGAAGTGTTACCAGCTTCGCATTAGCTCTACTTTTGTGATATTGTATATTTGATGCTTTCGACTTCCAGCTTGCATGTCGAGGTAGCTTAGGAGTACCTTTGCACTTTGATGTGTTATGTATTGGTAGAGTTTTGGACTTGCTTTTATTGTAAGGCCATAAGGCTGTTTCAATACTCTTGTGTATGTGGATAACTTCTAGTCTTGGTTGATGTTTTCGCTGTGGTTTGATTATGAGTTTTAAGATTGGGTAGTTATATCATCTTTTAATACTAAAGTTGTGGCGTCTGTATGTTATGGGGCCCCGCCGGACCCATATTATATGGTCATTATAGGGGAGGTGTTACACAGGGGCTCCTATTTATAGGTGCGGAGAGGAGTGTGCTCACCACCCTAGTGGATTGAGACACCACCCCAGCTCGTAGCTAGCACAAAGTAGTTTTCCCAGTCCGCATGGACAAGGACGGACACCAGCCAATCCGCTGGGTACCAAAGCTAGAAGCCAATCCGCAACCCGGCAGACACCGCACCAGTCCGCATGCTGCAGTAGACAACAACAGTCCCCACACCCCGCGGAGACATAACTAGTCCGCAACATCAGATCGCCCAGGCAGCACCATCTGTCCACGGGACTGTCTACCCAGGTCGCGCGGTCTACCTGATTAACCCCCACTTTCACTTTAAAATTTTCAACACTCCCCCTTGAAGTGAGAAGCGGCGACCAAGCCCAGCAGTCCCCATAATCGTGTAAATGGCACCTTCGGTAGTGGCTTCATGAAGATCTCCACGATGTTGTCTCACTCCGCACATGCTCCACCATAAAATATCCCTCCAACACTTTCTCTCGAATGAAGTGGTGCTCAATCTCTTTATGCTTGGTCCGTGTGTGACAAACTGGATTATTAACCAGTTTCAGGGCACTTTTATTGTCACCGCAAAGCAGGGTTGGACCCCGCACTTCTTCATAAATATCTTTTACTAGTCTCCTGAGCCAGATGGCTTCCCGAGATACCAAGGCCAAAGCCTTGTACTCTGCTTCTGTAGTAGAGACGGACACCGAGTCTTATTTCTTGCTACACCAAGAGATATTGGTTGATCCATATGTGAAGACATAACTGGATGTTGACTTCTAATCTTCTGAATCTCCCCCATAATCATCATCCGAGTATCCTTGAAGAGTAAAACCTGTGTCTCTCCCATAAAGGAGACCCATATCAGAAGTGGACTTCATATATTTCAAAATGTTCATTGCCGCCATTAGATGAGGCTTCCTAGGTTCCGCCATATACCGACTTACTCGATCAACCACATAATCAATGCCTGGCCTTATAATCGTTAAGTAGATAAGAATCCCAACCAGAGCTCGAAACACCAAAGGAACTGGAAGAATCCTCCCCTCATCCCGCCGAAGTTTGATGCCAGAATCAAAAGGAGTAGAGTTACTCTTCACCTCCCACATGCCGAATCGATGAACGATCTATTCCTCATAGCCCTTCTGGGACATTAGTATGCCGCTCTCTTTCCTCTCCACCTCGAGTCTAAGGAAGTGATGGAGCTCACCCAAGTCCTTCATCTAGAATCGTATAGCTAGCTCTGTCATATGCCTAGCTACCTCCTCCTTGGAGTTACCTGTGATGATCATGTCATCTATGCACAATAGCACGAAGACCAAAAGCTCCCCATTCTTCTTGATTAACAAGCTCGAGTCTGAATTAGAAGCAAGATAACCACAGAACTTGAGGTATTATGTAATCTTCCCATACCAAGTTTGAGGATACTGCTTCAAACCATAGAGGGCTTTTCAGAGCTTGCAGACATAGTCCTGATGTTCTTCAGATACATATCCCAGTGGCTAATCCATGAGGATTTCTTTGTCGATTTTCCCGTAAAAAAGGCATTCTTCACGTCTAACTGTCACATCTTCCATCCCTGGCAAGCCGCCAAGGCCATCACCACCCGTACCGAAATCATCTTTGCAACGGGACTAAACATCTCTTCATAGTCTTCACCGTACTGTTGGGAAAAGCCTTGAGCTATAAGGCGCGCCTTGTACTGCTCAATGCTTCCATTCGCCTTCTTCTTCAGCTTGTATACCCACTTGCAAGTCACAGGAGTAACACCATCAATCTTGGGGACAATGTCTGAGGTCTCATTCTTCTTTAGGGAAGCCATCTTCTCATTCATGGAATCTTCCCACTCCTTGACTCCAGTGGCTTCATTAAAGATAGATGGCTCCCGCTCATCCAGGGGGCCTGCGAAGAAACAAGAGACAAAGCTCACCATGTTTCCTTTACAATAATGAGCTGGTGGTTGATGGTCCTCTTCGATCTCCGAAGTGTCTGCTACTTGCTTACCACCTCTTCTGCTTCTTCAGAATCAACTCCATTCTCGGGCACACATGGAGTGTTGCTCCCCCTGCTTCCTGAAGCAGAAGCCTATGCCCTAGAGCTTGAAACACATAGAGCTCCTGGTGACACAGGCAACACCCCCTGAAGATCTTTAGTAGCCTCCTTCTGCAATTGATTAGCCCCACTCTCATGCAACTCAACAGAGCCACCTCCATACGACGTCAGTTCATCAAAGAAAACATCCCCTGATACAACAAACTTCATTGTTGTAGGATCCATACACTTCCATCCCTTCTTATGCTCGTCATAGCCCACAAAGACAAGCTTTCTTGCCTTTACATCAAGCTTGGTCATTAGAGCATCAGGGACGTGTACGTAACAGGTTGATCCAAACACCTGAATGTATTCCATGCTAGGCTTCTCCTTGAACATCATCTCAATAGGAGACTTCATGCTGATTGAACTCAGAGATATCTGATTGATTACATAAGTTGTGCAGGTCATTCATCCCCCCCCCCCCCAAAGCACTTGGTAATGCCCTTTGCATGAAGCCAGCACTTGCAGGTTAACGGCAAAAGACGGATCTTCCTCTCCGCTACTCCATTTTTTTGTGGAGTATGATCACAAGTGAGATCTCTCTGGATCCCATGCTTCCTGCAGAAGTTAGAGAACTCGGATGAAACAAACTCACCTCCATTGTCTGATCTAAACTTCTTAATCCACAGGCCAAGCCGGCCTCCATCAGCTACTTGAACTCCACAAACAATCGGAAAGCATCTGACTTTTCCTTCATGAAATACACCCAAGTGTATCTTAAATAGTCATCAATCAGCGCAAGCATGTAGCTACTGCCTCCAAAGCTGGCGGTGATAGTTGGCCCCATCAGATCACTATGGATACACTCCAATGTTGGCTTGCTCCTTGTTTGTGACTTGTCAAATGGAAGGCAATGAGCTTTTCCATACTGACAGCCCGCGCAAACATGGCCATCACCGTAGGATGAAAACTTTGGCAAGCCTTTCACAAGACTTCTCACCGTCATGGCTTTCAGCTTGTCCATCCCAACGTGCCCAAGTCTTTCATACCATACAATAACTCTATCGTTGGCCCTCATCCGATCAACATAAGAGTTTGTTGATAAAACAAACAAGTCTCTAACTCTTCTCCCTACATGAGCAACATCAGCCTTTACCGCTGATATGTTGTGGAGAAACTTCACAACTATTGGACCAAACAGAACGTGATAGCCCATGTCAGTCACATTGGTCACCGAGAAGAGGTTCTTCTTCATGCCAGGTACGTGATACACACTCCTTAACATGAGTGGACCCTGAGAACTATCCAAAGATACTATACCCTCCTTCTTTACAGTATGAACTGAAACATCAGCTGTAATAATAGCTTCATTACCTGAGAATATTTGCAGCGATGAGAAATTTGACTCGTCTCCAGTAAGGTGATAACCACACCTCATGTCAACTATCCAGTCATCTTGTTAGTCGACGATGAAAAGAGCATGAACACAAGTGCTCGTCAAGAAAGCTCCTCCCCACCCAGCCTCCTCAGCACTGGAACTAGCTCCCTTCTTATCTACAACATACCCAGGATGCAGCTTGACCTTGTAGTCATGCTTGAAGTGACCTAGCCAATTACACCTATAACACTTCAACTCCTTCTTCCAGTTCTTCTTAGGAGTAATGCTCCTCTCTTGCTGATAAGAAGTTGAAGGCCCATCTTCAACAATAGTCTTCTTCTTCTCCCATCTCTTCTTCTTCTTACCAGTGAAGAGAGCATCAATACCTCCTTCAGAAATAGTAACCATTGCCATCTGCCTAGCCAGGCTCTCCTATGATGTCAGCAGGTTCTCCAACTCTAGCAAGGATTGCTTAGTCGCCCAACCTTGAACAGAAGTCATAAAGGCCATATATTCCTTCCGTAAACCTCAGATTATGTGCCTCTTCAACTTAGCTTCAGAAATGGGCTCATCAAGATCCAACACTGATATCTCAGCGCACATGTTCTTCATCTTAAGAAAGAACTTTGAGATGAGGAGATCTCCATGAGTTGCTTTAGCCAACTAATTCTCTAAGAACTGTAACTGAGCTACATTCTTCCTGTTGAACCGTCTATCAATGGATGTCCAAATCTCAGCAACGGACTCACATCCTAAGATGTAATCAAAGGGTTCAGGTGAGATTGCCTGCTTGATAGAAAACTTTGTCTTTGCATTGGTCTTCCTCCAAGATCTCACCTATTCAGCAGTACTAGTTGCAGCAGCAACTTCTTGTTTGTCGTCACCACTGACGACTTCCCATAAGTACTCACCCAGACGATATCTCTTCATACACGACTTCCACTTTTTATAGTTAGTCTTTGTAAGAAGCTCAATACCAAGACCCCTTACATAAGATCCTTCCATTGCAACAACCACTGATCTATTAGCTTCCAGAAGCGCCGAGCACAACTGAGGTTGATCATTGCTCAAGTCACTGTTCACATTGATACCAAATTGAAATTTCACAAGATGAACAGAAGATAGCTCTGATACCAAGTAAAAACTTTCAGAGCTATCGAGCTGACAACTTGATCAAGCGGAAAGCGGGAACCAGGCGTAGGAACACTCCAACCATAAACTTAGCTAAGTAAATCAGATACAACAGAAGGCAACAACAAGTATTGTAATATCAACTATCTTTTTTACCAGGCTAGTCATACATGGCGAGACATGATTCACTAATGTACAAAGGAGAAGCATACAAGCAAACAAGAACTTCAAGTTTGGTAGAATGCCACAGAGACCGCCGAGTCTGCCGAGTCCACTGAGATCGCCAAGCCGCTGCTGCACCACTGATCTACGAAGTACGTGAGGTCCGTGGACAACCTGTTATTCTACTGAACACCTTGTCTGCTCTCTTCAAGACGCATGACTAGAAGTCGCCTAGCTGCCAGAGTCTGCGAACATGCCGCTGCCAAACTGAAATAATAGACCGCTTAGACCTCCGATACCGGGGGACAGGTTATTAAACTGGAATTGCTGAAGGAGAGAAGACTGGTTGGCGGCAAATGCGACCTGCTGAAAAACCGCAGATTTTTAACCACAAGCTCCACTGATCCCTGACTGCAGTCAGAACCAGACTCATAGCATCTCAGTGCTAGCCACACAACCTTCAAACAACAAACTAGTTAACCGTCTCAAACCACGCAGACAGAAAATCTGAGGCTGCAGCAATTAACCCACGCTCAACTTACTATTCATTCAGTTACTTTTGATGTGATAGGGGGTCCTATTTATAGGCGCAGAGAGGAGTGTGGTTGTAATGCCATGAAACACAAAAGAGGGACGGGCAGCATTTTGAACCAAGTTTGGGACTTGGTAGGGGTCATACGGCCTGAGACACGGGCATGTCCCATGGCTGTGTCGTGCTCGGGTTCGATGATGGTCATTTGGTCGACGAAGTTACAGTCGACGATCGTCGAGACAGTGAACATGGCCTGAGAAACGGGCGTGTTCCAGGTCGTCTCCTGCTCGGGTTGTGAGCCATGCTGTGTCGGGGGGTGGAACATGGCCTAGAGCCCAAGCGTGTTCAGCCTGACACGGGCATGTAAAATTCGACACTGGCATGTCGAGTACCCGTGTTCTCTTCGGGTTGGTTTTGGTCCTGTGTCGATGGAGGAACACGCCCCACGACACGAGCGTGTACTGAATGACACGAGCGTGTCAGGTGTGACACGGGCGTGTTGAGAGCCGGTGTCCTGGTCTAGACGTGACGGTTTCGGCGTCGATTGAGGCACACGGCCTTCGACATGGGTGTGTCATAAGCCGTGTTCGGCCCAGGAATCTGATTTTAATCCTAATCGTGGTCGTCTGTTTCCTTCTTTTGGGATACAAAGGTCCTGGCTGGTCCTGGCTGTGTTTAATCGGGGAATAAGGTTTGGATACCCTCATTTCTTTCAAGCTTTCTCTTTCTAAAGTATTCGAGAGAGGAGCGAGCAAGGAAGAAGAAGGAGGAGAGTTCTGGCGGCCACTGGAGCTTCGGAGCCCCAAATCGCAAGCTGAGTTCGGATCTACGGAGGCGAGGCCATTGCAGTGCTTTTCATCCGTCTAGATCTTCATGGAGCCAAAGAGAAATACTAGGGTAACGATTCTAATCTTGGACATGTGAAGTCATTTTTCCCTTTGCATAAGAAGCCCGCTCTCGCAAGTTTGCGGTGAGTGTGAGGTGTTCCTTCGGGTAGACATGAATAGTCCCCGTTGTTTTGCATGTACAGTCCGTAATCGAGAAATGGACATAGGCATGGTGTGTGAATCCTACCCGGACAAGTTGGTCTGGATCGGTGATGTTGCATTGCATGAATGGCCGAAGAATACTCCGCACCAATGGTTGTTTTTTTGGGTTTTCTACGCGGTAGATTGCAACAGGGAACCTTGGGGACAAACTACAAGGTGATCCCGAAAAATTGGGCAGATGCGTGATTCTGCCAACATGGTGGCCTGGGAGCCAACATGCATATAACTGGTTTGTGTAAAGTGTGTGATCGGATTGGGACCCGGAGAAGCTTGACCCACGCAGATGGCTTAAATTGACGTTGTGTTGTGAGAAACAGGTTAGGCGGAACCGTACCCGCTCTATGTCGTTCGCTTAGAGAGACCTAAGATGTGTGGTACTCGCTGCTGAAATAGATGGAGGGTCTTAGGCATTGGCCAGAAAGACCACAATGCTCACGAGAATTGCCGTCCAAGGGGCGGTGGTGAGACCATGGATTTTGACTAGGTTCACTGAGAATGTGCCCTGAGAGCACGGGGTATGTGGTCGTGCGAGCCTACGCCTGTGATGATGTGTAATTTCACTACTGTTATGCTATGCTAATAAAGTGCAGGGAAGGAGCATTGCCGCACCGGATTTAGGGGCGGGGTCGTTATAATTTGGTTAGCTTTAGCTGACCGTTGCTGTTGTTTGCCACCGCTCCGATGGATTATTGCTTGTAGGTGCTGCGGAGCCTAGTGGCAAATAGCGGGCAAAAGCACATGTTGCTGAGCTGGCCCTCTAAGGCCTTTATATGTCTGTTTACTTTGATTATCATGTGTGACCGGCCTACATGCCGAGGTTTGGAAGACACTTATATTTGAGTAAACTCTTGTAAGGCCATAAGGCCAAATACTTGTGTATTTGTACGTTCATTCCTATTGGGTTTTTGTAGTGGACATTCAAGTTGTGGCTGTGTTCTTAATTTGCAACTTTTAAATTACTTCCGCTAGAATGTACTTTGTGTAGGGCGTTGGTTATTGGAAGGATGGTTCCATTGCGTAACCCTTCGGTCTGTCTGTGGTATATGGCATCGGGCCCCGGCCGGACCTACTATTATATGCTATGTGACGGATAGGGGGTGTTATAATTTGGTATCTGACTACTGGTTTCGATCAACTTAAGTGAATTCATGGACGAATTCTTTTAAGGTATGGTGAGCACATGTGTGTGTGTGTCATCGTTATAACATAAAAAGAACTCATGAATGTCCACTTAGGAATGAAATACACATGTTTGGGGAACCTGCGTGTTTCTATAATTGCTTTTTGCAATATTGTTTGGTCGCTTAATGGTATTTTGTACGACTATAGGTGACCAGTAGTGGTGCAGGGCCATCAGAACATCTGGTTTCTGAGGCAAGTAGTGTACCAAATGATGTTCCTGCAACAACTCCCTCGGCAGAAACCATAAGATTGGTGGCTGAATCATTGTTTGCTATGATCAATGCATAACCTACAAGGCAAATGCAGTAGCCTGCCCCTGCGGTGGAGCAGGTATCGCTTCAAGCAGCGAAACCGAGAAGGGCGGAGCAAGTGGTAGTGGAGCCATTGGTGCCTAAGAGAGAAACTGAAAAGCAGCTCAAGCATGTTATGGGCTTCAATCTTCCTGTGTTCTCGGGGACGGGAACCCCATCCCAAGCTGAGGATTGGCTCTCCCGAGTAAAGAGAGTCCTGACAGCTACTGAAACGGAAGAGTGGCAGATGACCACAATTGCTACTTTTCTGTTGGACGGAGATGCAAGGTTGTGGTGGGAAGGTTTGGAGCTACATCACCTGAGGGGAAGGCAACTCATAGACGTCTTGATGGAAGAATTTTCTAGACTCTTCTTGGCAAGGTGGCTTCCCTCGGCTCAGAGGATCGCGATGGAGAATGAATTCCAGAGGTTGACATAAGGAGAAAGTAGTGTGGACGAGTATCTCCACAAATTTACACAGTTGGGTCGATATGCTAGCTCTACATTTGCTGATGAGGAGCGTAAGACAAACCGATTCTATGAGGGTCTGAGGGATGACTTAAGGCTACTGCTCTCGGGGCCTATGACGCAGGGATTCTTGACCCTGGTCTATACGGCCCGGTCTTTGGAGAAGGATCTGAGGAATGTTCATGAAAAGAGAGACTCTGGGGCTAAGAAGACAGATTTCAAGGTGCCGACTAACACGAAGTCTGGGTATCATGAGTTCACAAGAAGGCTAGGACTTCAGGTCCAACCATCCTTCCGGTGCTTCGGGGGAAACTACAAGCCGAATCCCGGGCGCATGCTATAATTGTGGGAAGCCGGGACACTTTGCCCGAAACTGTTTAAGCGGACGCCCAAAGTCCGAGAGGAAGCCGGGAGCAACCTATGAGGAGAAGGGCAAGGCAGTGGAGTCAACCGCATCCCATTATGCTCTGGCTCTACCTAGAGTCTATAAACTTGGACAGTAGGAGTTCATAAAGCAAGCAGATGTGGTGACAGATACGGTTTAAATTTATAGCAAGTTAGCTTTAAATACTTGTTACCTTACGCATGTTAGCTTATTACTTTTGTATAGGCTTTGTTTTGATTTGTGATAGTACGACGAGAGCACTCTTTGATACGGGAGCCTCACACTCCTTTTAGTCCGAAGGATTTATATCGCATATCGAAGTACCTTCTTCGATGGCAAAGGACAAACTGGATGTGTTGTTGCTAAATGGGTGTTCGATGCGCGCGGATAGAGTCTGCGGCGTAAAGATATGTATTGGGAGTCAGGAGTTTGACTTGCAAGCATCGTTACTGCCGCTAGTGGAGTTAGACATGATATTTGGTATGGACTGGATCTTGGAGCAGCAAGCATACATTGATTGCAATTGCAAGGAGGTCAAGTTGGGAACTAGTCGTGAGATGACATTTGCGGGCTTGAAAGGTTCGAGCAAGACTTTGATGTCTGCATTTCAGGTAGTTAAGGCGGTTCGTGCTGGTGCAGAGCTATTCTTCACGCTAGTGGAGGCTTTGAAGCCTAAGCCTGCTTTGGACAGCATCCCAGTGATATCTAAATACCCTGATGTGTTCCCTGGCGATCTCCCTATGGCCCCACCTCAGCGGGAGATAGATTTCACTATTGAGCTAGTGCAAGTTCCAAACCTGTGTCACGCTCTTTGTATCGGCTAGCATCTAAGGATATGGCAGAGCTGAAGGTACAACTTCAAGAGCTTTTGTAACAGGGATATGTGCGTCGAAGTTCGTCGCCTTGGAGCGCACCGGTTCTTTTTGTGAAGAAGAAGGACGGATGTTTGCAGCTCTGTATCGATTATCGTGAGCTGAACAAGTTAATGAAGAATAACAAGTACCTGATCCCAAGGATTGATGATCTGTTCGATCAGTTAGTCGGGTCATCAGTGTACTCGAAATTGGATCTTAAGTCCGGGTATTATCAGCTGAGGATAAGGGAAAGTGATATCACCAAGACAGCTTTTAGTACGAGATATGGGCATTATGTGTTTACGGTCGTGCCGTTTGGGCTGACTAATGCGCCGTCAGTATTCATGGATCTGATGAACAGGACTTTCAGAGAGTACCTAGAACACTTCATGATCGCCTTTATTGACGATATATTGGTGTACTCGTAGAGTGAGGAGGATAACTTTAAGCATCAACATTTGGTGTTGGAGATACTGAGGAGGAAACAACTGTATGCCAAGTTCTCCAAATGCGAGTTTTGGTTGTCCTCAATAGCATTCCTTGGTCACATAGTCAGTGGAGATGGAATTGCGGCAGATCCGGCGAATATTGTTGCTATACGGGAGTGGCCTGTGCTGTCTACGGTGGCGGAAGTCCGGAGTTTTCTGGGGCTTGCCGGCTATTACATGCACTTCTTGGAGAACTTCTCGCGGATAGCGTTACCCCTCACGACTCTGACGAGGAAAGAGCAGAAGTATGTTTGGACGCCGAAGTAAGCAAAAGGTTTCGAAGAGTTGAAAAGTCGGTTGACCAAAGCGCCAGTTCTAAGTTCACCGAGTGGGACCGAAGGCTTTGAGATCTACAGCGATGCTTCGGGCAGTGGATTAGGTTGTGTTCTACTGCAGCATGGAAGTGTGATAGCTTATGGCTCGCGTCAGCTGAAGGTTCATTGGAGGAATTATCCGGTCCATGACTTGGAGTTAGCGGCCGTGATATTTGCCCTGAAGCTGTGGAAGCATTACTTGTATGGGGTGAAGGTCGATATCTATAACAACCACGAGAGCCTGAAGTACCTGTTGGATCAGGAGGATCTGAACATGCGGCAGCGGAGATGGATGGAGTTCCTGGGGGACTACACATTCAAGATTCATTACGTGCCTGGGAAAGGCAATGCAGTTGCGGATGCGTTGAGTCGTAGGGCCCCAGCGCAAGACAACTTGTTTTCGGTTCATGACGAGCATTTGGTTTGGGAGTTGGAGGCATTAGAGATCTCTTGTGTTGACAAGTAGACTAGTGTCGAAGCGTTATTGAACTGGATATAAGTTCAGTATGACCTAGCTTATCAGATTCGGCAGGCTCTAGATTTAAATGGCCATATGAAGCAAATCATGATTGAGGCTTTGAATTGGTAAAATTACCAATTTGATGTCATGGATGGATTGTTATGAAAGGACAGTCGTCTGTGCATCACAAATGTGGTCAAACTGCGGGTAGAATTGATGTACGAGACCCATCAAACCAAGTACTCGATTCACCCAGGGAGCACAAAGATGTACCGCGATATGAAAAAAATGTTCTGGTGGCCAGGACTTAAGAAGGATGTGGCATTGTATGTGGCGAAGTGTCAAACATGCGCCTTAGTGAAGGCGGAGTGCCAGAAGCCTGGACGATTCTTGAAGTCTTTGCCTATCCCTGAATGGAAGTTCGACAATATAACAATGGACTTTGTGCTTGGTTTGTCAAGGTCGCAGAAGGGAAACGACGCCATCTGGGTTATCGTAGATCGTTTAACGAAAGTGTCGCACTTCATTCCGCAATGGAAGGATGATTATGTGGAGAAATTGGCAAAATTGTATGTGGATAACATTGTACGGCTTCACGGTGTGCCCCGCAGCATCATGAGTGACCGAGATGGGCGGTTCACGTCCAATGATAGGAGATTGGTGCAAAAAATGTTGGGTACCATGCTGAGTTTCACTACGACCTTTCATCCGCAGACGGATGGTCAGACCGAGAGAGTCAACAGAATGATGGAAGACATGCTTCGCATGTGTGTCTTGGATTTCGGGAAGCAGTGGGAATATCACCTATACTTGGTGGAATTCGCTTATAATAATAGCTACCAGGCGAGCATTCAAATGGCGCCCTTCGAGGCCCTTTATGGTAGGAGATGTCGCATGCCGTTATCATGGTTGGAAACGGGTAAGTCAAAGCAGTATAAGCAGCAAGAAGTGGAAGATGCAACCTCATTGGTATGAACCATTCGAGAAAGATTGCTAATCGCTTGGGACCGAAAAGCTAAGTACTATAGTGCCAAGCATAGGAACGTGGAGTTCGCTGTTGGCGACTGGGTGTACTTGAAGATTAAGCCATTCAATGGCATCTCACGGGTACGGCGCTTGAAGAAGCTAAGCCCGAGGTACCTTAGACCATTTGTGGTTCTGGAGCGGATTGGCGAAGCAGCTTATCGATTGAAGCTATCAGTGGAACTAAGTGATCTACACGACATATTCCACATTTCGGTGCTACGGAAGGCGGTGCAAGAGCCTTCGCAAGTGATTGCGGTCGATCAAGTACCGGTTGATAATGGGTTGACGACGAAGGTCAAGCCCGTTCTCATGGAGGACTCGGAAGTCAAGCGATTGTGTAACAAAGACATCAGGATGGTCAAGGTCTATTGGGACAACTGCAGTTTGGAGGAGCTCTCGTGGGAGCGAGAGCATACCATGCTTGAGGAGTACCCAGAGTTATTCCACTCAGGTACCGTTTAAGTTTTGTATATCTTTTCCTTTCTGTAATTTCGTGAAGAAATTATTTTAAGAGGGAGAGAGATGTAACACCCCGTAACTCAAAAGAGGAACGGGAAATATTTTGAGCTAAGTTTGGGACTTGGTAGGAGCCATAAGGCCTAGGACACGGGCGTGTCCCAAGGTCGTGCCGTGCTCGGGTTCGATGATGGTCGTGTGGTCGACGAAGTTGTAGTCGACGATCGTTGAGACAGTGAACACGGCCTGAGACACGGGCATGTCCCAGGCCTTGTCCTGCTCGGAGTGTGAGCCATGCTGTCTTGAGGGTGGAACATAGCCTGGAGCCCATGCGTGTTCAGTCTGACACGGGCGTGTCGAGTACCCTTGATCTCTTCGGGTTGGTTTTGGTCCTGTGTCGATGGAGGAACACGCCCCACAACACGGGCGTGTACTGAATGACACGGGCATGTCAGGTGTGACACGGGCATGTCGAGAGCCCGTGTACTGGTCTGGACGTGATGGTTTCGGCGTCGATTGAGGCACGTGGCCTTGGACACGGCCGTGTCACAAGCCGTGTTCGGCCCAGGAATTTGATTTTAAGTGCGAATCGTGGCCATTCGTTTCCTTCTTTTGGGATCCAAGGGTCCTGGCAGTGCTTAATCCGGGAATAGGGTTTGGATACCCTAGAGCAAGGAAGAAGAAGGCGGAGAGTTCCGGCCACTGTTGGAGCTTCGGAGCCCTAAATCGCAACTCGAGTTCGGATCTACAGAGGCGAGGCCGTTGCAGTGCTTTTCATCCGTCTAGATCTTCATGGAGCCAAAGAGAAATGCTAGGGTAACGATTCTCATCTTGTACATGTGAAGTCCTCTTTCCCTTTGCATGGGAAGCCCGCTCTCGCAAGTTTGCGGTGAGTGTGAGGTGTTCCTTCGGGTAGACATGAATAGTCCCCATTGTTTTGCATGTGGAGTCCGTAATCGAGAAACGGATATAGGCATGGTGTGTGAAGCCCACCCGGACAACTTGGTTTTGATCGGTGATGTTGCATTGCATGAATGGCCGGAGAAGACTCCATGCCGATGGTTGTTTTGCAGGTTTTCTACATGGTAGATTGCAACAGGGAACCTTGGGGACTAACTCCAAGGTGCACCCGGAAACTGGGCATATGCGTGATTCTGCCAACATTGTGGCCTGGGAGCCAACTTGCTCATAACTGGGTAATGTAAAGTGTGTGATCGGATTAGGACTCGGGGAAGCTTGACCCGCGCAGACGGCTTAAATTGACGTTGCGGTGTGAGCAATGGGTTAGGCAAAACCGTACCCGCTCTATGTCGTTCGGTTAGAGAGACCTAAGGTACGTGGTACTCGCCGTTGGCATAGATGGAGGGTCTTAAGCATTGTCCAGAAAGAACATAATGCTCACAATAATTGTCGTCCAAGGGGCGGTGGTGAGACCGCGGATTTTTATCGGGTTCACCGAGAATGTGCCCTGAGAGCACGGGGTGTGTGGCCGTGCAAGGCTACGCCTGTGATAATGTGTAATTTCACTATAGTTAAGCTATGCTAATAAAGTGCAGGGAAGGACCATTGCCGCCCCGAGTTTAGTGGAGGGGTCGTTATAATTTGGTTAGCTTTAGATGACTGTTGCTGTTGTTTGCCATCGCTTCGGTGGATTGTTGCTTGCAGTGTTGCAGAGCCTAGTGGCAAATAGCGGGCAAAATCCCATGTTGCTGAGCCGGCCCTCAAAGGCCTTTATATGTCTGTTTACTTTGATTCTCAAGTGTGACCGGCCTATGTGCTGAGGTTTGGAAGACATTTATATTTGAGTAAATTCTTGTAAGGCCATAAGGCCAAATACTTGTGTATTTGTACGTTCATTCCTGTTGGGTTTTTGTAGTGGACATTTGTCACAACCCGCATTTTTCTCCGAAATTTTAGAAGTATCAGAGTAGAAGAAAACGCGCGTTGTGATGCCACGTCGGACAGGGGATAACTGTCGACGCTCAGGCGACCACTAACTGCTAAGACTAAGAAATTTCAAAACTTGAACGATGTGAAAACCAATTATATTTTTTTTGAGGCCGTATCCCTCAGCTTCGTGGATCAACTAGTCCACCCTTTCAAAATTATACATATACGTAGCGGAAAATACTTCATTCATTTTTTTTAACATCCTAAGAGGGTGCTTACGCGTCCCCAGGGGACGCTTAAGGCTATGCAAAACCCTAGATTTAATTTATGTATTATATATAGGAAATACCCTTTTTACGCGGTTTGAAAATAGTGATTAAGCTTTTTAGAAAGGAAAACATGATGCCAATATTTTTGATATAATAGTTAGTTTCCTTTATAGGTTTTAAAATAACTAGCAACCTAACATAAATCATCCCAGAAGCAAGTTGAAATAAACTCCAAAACAGAAAATATAGCAGTGTAAGCAAGGTACAAAGCTTCTAAAAGAGAAACCACCAGTGGGCGCCAACAACTGACACGAACCCACTGGTGAGTAGGTATATAGGTACTACAAGTCTAAAGAACTACCTCCCAGGAGTGAGGAAAAAGAAACTCAGCAGCAGCTACAGCACTAGCAAACTCCAGAAGATCCCTAGCCGCTCAGTCGGCTATAAACCTGAACCTGAGGCATTCAAAGAAGAGAACGCCTCAGCAAAGCAATATATAAACATGGAAGTGAACAATAGCATGAGAAAGAAGTGAAACAGGTAAGAGCTAAAGTAAACAAGTGCAGGAAAATACTCGACATGAGTAGGTAAAAAGGGGTGCACCAAGTGCACGGGTGAGGTCATGCCTCTCACATATCTGCAGGAAGGATTAGCAAAGTAACGAATAAATTCAAGTATAAAGCTAGAGCAGGAAGAGCCACCTAGTACTGGAGATGGACAAAAACGGAAATAAGGGCCTAGACTGGTGGCAACGGTCCAACCACGTCTCACAGGCCTAAACATCTCAAGGTGCTGTGGTGGTGGCATCGGTCCAACTCAACCAAACAGCTCACATTGTCTTATTCAGACAAAAGTAAAACACGGGTGGCGGCATCGGTCCGACCCACCTCAAAATCACATCCTGCTCCAGCACTAAGTAACTCAAAACAAAACCCTCACTGGTAGCTCCATGAACCACCAAGAAATCACCACAACCATAATCCAACTAGAGCACATCATCTAAGAACCCTAAGTACAAACCGACGGCCAAACGTCGAGTCGCCCCGATCAGTGACTTGACATAAATAAGTTGAAAACAGAGCGACACTATGATTAAGCAAGTAGTTCGACATTCGACTAAACATGCACCAATAATTGATCACCATAGTAAGGGGAATAGGTTAGACACCGAACAAGCCTAGTTAATTTGATACGAAGACGTACATACTTAATTTGGTACCTATCCACACGCGATTAATTTGATACTAACAACGATGATTAAATTTTTGACGCTAACGCAAGCAATTAGCTTCATAATGAAACGGGCTAGCCTTGGTTCTCATCCATGAAAGGGAACCACAAACTATAGCTTAATTGGAAACGGACAATATTTATTTTAGCAAGTGAGCACGACCGAATTTATTGAATAAATAAGCAAGTTCAAACAATCCTACCCTTCAACTTTTGATCACGCCCTAACGGTGATTATTGCACAAGTTCAAACAACACAAGGAGGAACGGTAAGCTAATGATTCAATTCGGACGTAATCTACAAGCATGAGATTTTGAACATAACTGGGGCGCAACCCTAAACGGCATCTGGGCATGACGCAAAGCCCCCAAATTCAACAATCAATCTAATATCTTGCTTGGTACAAAAAAATAACATCGGATCTAACAACCCTAACCATGGAACCGCAACCTAGAGTATGGAGGATTAGCCCCCAAAAAAAATTCGGGTGAGTAAGGGGAAGAAAAAAAAAATATTAGGATAGTAATTCTGAAATCAAAATCAAGGAAGTTATAATGCAATAGCTTTGACAAGGGCAAGGGATGCACTCGCCTTGGTTTGCCTTTGAAGAACAACACAAAAAAAAATAACGAGCAATCTCCCTCTTCTCCACCGCCGGCCACAAGCAAAAGGGGAAAAATCCTGGACAACAAAGAGGGAAGGAAATCCACACATCAAAGATTGGAAAACTGCACAAGCATAGCCGATCGGAAAAAAAAGAGAATGGAGAAATCCCAAATTGGTTACCTCGGAACGTAGATCTAGCCTAGAGGAGTCCGAATCCGGCCTCGAACTGGAGATCCGGGCAGAAACGGCCGGCGAACGGGCGGTCGGAGGGCTGCGGGAGGCTTCCGCCCGACGGTTTCTTCCGCTCGGTCGCCTGCGTCGGGTTTGGGGGGATTTCTAACCTAACCGATGCATAAGCTATATATATAAACCTATTGATTATTTACACCTACTCTTATATTTGCACACCACACTCTCCCATATATATTTACACACACACAAAAATACACATATAAATACATATATTTATACATACTCATATATTTATATACACTTATTTACACACATATATATATACACATACACTTAAATACACACACATATATATATATCTTCATACATACACATTAACACACATATATATATATATATTTACACATACACTCAAATACACTTGACCGCAGGCACGCACACGCAATTTATTAAAACCTTGCATGTCTACTACACGCGCTATGCCCTAAACGCGCAAACATGAAAAAAAAATACGCTCGCACAAATGACGACTCGCTAACTAGCGACCGTCGAAAAGGCGCGGAAACTAATGCTCTCGGATTCCGACCAAATCCGCACCGTAGCTAAACACTCGGGCTACGAAAACATCGGCGAAGTCGGACACAACCTCCGACGACCACACACTTGGGCAAAACTCGCCCGAAGCCAAAGCACAGGGATTCCCTAAGAGGCTCAGCCGGGCCTCCAAAACAGACGCCGGCTAGCTGGGGAAACCATACCACAGGCTAAAAACTCTAAGAACACCTAACGAGGTACTCTAACAACGGCACGAGCCGGGAATGTGCCAACGTAACGCCAAACGAGGACTTAAATAATTGCCGAAAAAATTCGGGGGCGTTACAGTCACTCCCCCTAAAAGAAAGTTTCGTCCCGAAACTTTACGTACACTACTACTACCAAAAGAAAGTAACAATATAAAAGTTACTGGAAATAAAACATACCCGACAAATCACGAGAACAGGCGAGGGTAAGCCTCCCTCATCGCCGACTCTAGCTCCCAAGTCGCACTTTCCAAATCTTGATTCTTCCAAAGAACCTTCACCATCGGGATAGACTTTGATCGCAGCACTCGGTCCTGAGTATCCAAGATGCGGACCGGCACCTCAACATACGAGAGGTTGGGCTCCAACTGGGGCACGGCATCCAAGACTTGCCCACTGCTCCGCACACACTTCCGCAACTGGCTCACGTGGAAGACATTATGCACGCCTGGGAAGTTGGCGGGTAGATCCAACCTATATGCTGCCACGCCAATACGCTCCAAAATTCTGAATGGGCCCACATACCTCGGATCCAGCTTACGGTTCTTGCCGAACCTCTTCACTCCAACCATCGGAGACACCTTCAAGAAAACCAAATCCTCTACCGAAAATTCCAAATCAGACCTACGCCGGTTGGCGTTTTTCTCATATCTTTCCTGAGCTAACCGAAGCTTTTCCCGGATGAGTTTCACTGCAACCTCCATTTCCTCTAGAGCATCAGGACCCAACAACGGCCTCTCACCGGCCTCAGCCCAAAACAACGGAGTTCTGCAGCGCCTCCCATACAATGCCTCGAAGGGAGCCATTTGCAAGCTCTCTTGGTAACTGTTATTGTAGGCAAACTCCATGAGCCGCAAACGCTCATCCCATGCTCCACCGTGATCTAGAATGTAGCATCTGATCATATCCTCCACAATCCGGTTCACACGCTCGGTCTGCCCATTTGTCTGAGGGTGGTAAGCGGTAGAATATCTCAAGTCTGTGCCCAAACCCTCCTGCAAACTCTTCCAGAAGCGGGAAGTAAATCTGGAGTCT
Source organism: Platanthera guangdongensis (assembly GCA_039583875.1). NCBI lineage: Eukaryota > Viridiplantae > Streptophyta > Magnoliopsida > Asparagales > Orchidaceae > Platanthera > Platanthera guangdongensis. The sequence continues at coordinate 231,009,212 of CM077151.1, read as the reverse complement.
CGGTCTGAAATGATGCTCACGGGAACTCCATGCAATCGGATGACCTCACTCAAATACAGCTCTGCTATCTTCTTCATCGGGTAGTCGATCTTATAAGGCACGAAGTGCGCACACTTCGTCAATCGGTCCACGATCACCCAAACTGAATCAAATCCTCTTGGAGATCTTGGTAAGCCCGTGATGAAGTCCATAGAGATACTTTCCCACTTCCAAGTCGGGATTTCCAAAGGAGTCAGCTTTCCACCAGGCCTCCCATGATCGGCCTTCACTCGCTTGCAAGTGTAACATTCAGAAACATACCGAGCTATATCCCCTTTCATACCTTGCCACCAGGCGATCTGCTTCAAATCATGATACATCTTCGTGGATCCCGGGTGGTAGGCAACACTGGATCCATGAGCCTCTTTGCATACCGAGCTCCTGATGTCTCCAATCGCGGGGATGCAAAACCTGCCGCGGTACTTCAAGGTACCCAAATCGTCGATGGAGAAATCCGGCAACTCCCCTCTCTCAGCCCTGAGGTACAGGTGTAACAAATCTGGATCCTCCTTCTGGTTCAACCTGGTGAGCGAAATCCAAGATGGCTCTGCCACTGCCAAACTGCTTTGCAAATCACCACCTCCCACAGAGATGTCCATCAACAAGAACTCTTCCACTAAACGGTCCGCTGTGAGGTTGAAGATCTTCCCTGTCTTGCGGCTCAGGGCGTCGGCCACCACATTGGCCTTGCCTGGATGGTACTGGATCTCCACGTCATAATCGGCCACGAACTCTAGCCACCGGCGCTGGCGCAGATTCAGCTCCTTCTGAGTAAACACATACTTCAGACTCTTATGATCTGTGAAAATCTTGCACTGGGCCCCATAGAGTAGATGCCTCCACAGCTTCAACGCAAAAATCACCGCCGCAAACTCGAGGTCATGCGTAGGATAATTCCGCTCGTGAGTCTTCAACTGCCGCGACCCATACACGATCACCTTCCCCTCTTGCATCAATACGCCCCCGAGCCCAACATGCGAGGCATCCACATAAACATCATAGTCCTTGCCCTCCGTAGGCAATGTCAAAACAGGAGCAGTGCACAATCTCCTCTTTAGCTCCAGAAAGGCCTCCTCGCACTGCTCGCTCCAGATGAACGCTGCATGCTTCTGCGTCAACTTAGTCAAGGGCGCTGCCAAGGTAGAAAAGCCCTCAACAAACCTTCTATAATAGCCGGCCAACCCCAAGAAGCTCCTAATCTCCTTGGGTGTGCTCGGCCTATGCCAATCCATCACTGCAGAAATCTTCACCGGGTCCACTGAAATGCCATCCTTGTTCACCACATGACCCAGGAAGGATACCTGAGGCAACCAGAACTCACATTTGCTCAACTTGGCGTACAACTGATGATCCCTCAAGGCAGATAACACCAACCGCAAGTGCTGATCATGCTCCGCAGCATTCCGAGAATAAATCAGAACGTCGTCTATGAATACGACCACAAACTTGTCCAGAAAATCCTTGAACACTCGGTTCATCATGTCCATGAATGCTGATGGCGCGTTGGTCAACCCGAAAGACATAACTAGGAACTCGAAATGTCCATGCCTCGATCGAAACGCCGTCCGTGGAATGTCCGACTCCCGGATTCTGAGCTGATGATATCCTGATCGAAGGTCAATCTTGGAGAACACAGAACTGCCACGTAACTGATCGAATAAGTCGTCGATTCTGGGCAGGGGGTACCTGTTCTTGATGGTGACTTTGTTCAACTCCCTATAGTCGATGCAAAGGCGCATCGAACCATCTTTCTTCTTCACAAAAAGAACGGGTGCACCCCAGGGCGACGAGCTCTGCCTTATGAAACCCTTCTCCAATAACTCATCCAACTGGGTACGCAGCTCCTCCAGCTCTCGCGGGGCCATCCGGTACGGCGCCTTAGCAATAGGACGCGTACCCGGCTCCAAATCAATCACGAACTCAACATCTCTGGCCGGGGGAAGACCGGGAAGGTCGCTAGGAAACACATCCGAAAACTCACGGACAACAGGAATCTCATCCAACAACGGCACACTGCTAACAGTCCCCAGCACCGAGACTAAGCAAGCAAAACAATCGGAACTGAATAACCTCTGAGCACATACCGCAGAAATCGCCGGGGAGGCCTGACACGGATCGCCATAGATACTCCCAGGCTGACCGTTGTCCTTCTTGAAGTCCAAGCGCTTACCCCTGCACTGGATCACCGCATCGTATCTGGACAACCAATCCATACCCAGGATGACGTCGAAATCTTCCAAGTCTATAACCTTCAGATCCGCCTTGGCTGGGAAATCCCCCAACATAATAGGACAATCCAGAATGCCCTGATCTGATATCACAGAATCACCCGAGGGGAATTTGACGCAAAAGGCATCACCGACACGATCAAGAACCAGCTGGCACCGCTCTACAAAGGCCCTAGCCACAAAGGAGTGGGTAGCACCTGAGTCAAAGAGAACGCGCGCCCAGCGGTTCTTTACCTTAAAACTCCCTATATAAATATCAACGGGGAATAACACAGTCAATAAAGAAAACAAAAGCCAGACTAATATGCAAAAGAAGTAAAAGACTAGCAAGAAGGTTTACCTGAAATGACTTGCGTCGAAGTTTGAGCCTCCGCTGAAGATATCACGTTCAGCTTCCCTTTGCCTCTATCCATAGACTGAGGCGGTGGCAACGCCTGAAGAGGAACTGGTCGGTGCACAGACTGGAGCTGCGGGCATCGGGCCTTGGTATGACCTTTCTGTCCGCACTGATAGCAGACCTTGTCCTTCAACCAGCAACGGGCAACATCATGCCCTCTTTCTTGCACAAAGTACACACCGCATTCTGTTTGGGAGCATCCTGTATAGCATGCACATGCACCTTCTGCGCCGCAACCCTCTTGAAACATCTCTCAGCAGGATGGCCCGACCGGCCGTAAAAACTACAAACCTCCTTGTTCCTCTTCCCCGAAGGAGCACCAGGCACTTGGGGGCTCTTTGCTTCAGCAGCTTTCCTCTTCTCATTCCTCGCCTGCTGTCCTCTATGCTTCGCGTTTTCGATGGCCTCTACCTTCAAAGCGGCCTCCACTGCCCCAGCATAACTCACCGCTCCATGAGCCACCGCTAGCTGCTGTACCTCGCTCCGCAGGCCACCGAGGAACCGCTTTGCTCTATCCTCCTCTGAGCTCACCAAACTGGGGGCAAAGTGACTGAGTTTGCTGAACTCAATCTCGTACTCGCTGACTGAGAGCTGCCTCTGCTTCAGATGTAAGAAATCATTCATCAGCCTGTCTCGCTCCACTGACGGTAGAAATTTCCGCATCAAGATCTCCTTGAAGGAAGCCCAAGTGCTTCCTCCTACCATTCCCTCCTTCTCCCTCATCCACCAGCTCTTCGCTAACCCCTTCAGCTGATAGGCGGCCAGCATCACCTTCTGATCATCGGACACTCCAGAGTAGTGAAACATCTCCTCTATGGTAATCAACCAGTCATCCAATACCATGAAGTCCGCCTTACCATCGTAGGTAGGGGGTCGCAGTCGCTGGAACTGAGTGATGAAAGCCATCTCCGGGGGTACCACCACTGGAGGCACCAAAGGGGCTGGAGGTGCAGGAGGTGCGGGAACAGCTAAACCCGCAGCAGGGTCCTGCGCTCTCGGGGCTAGTCCTGCCACCACAGACAACAGGGACTGGATCTGAGACTGAACGTCCACCATCTGCCTCGATAGAGCCTCATTGCTCTGCCTCAGACTTTCCATAACTGTACCGCTTTGAGTACCAGAAGACCCGCCCTCGGATTGGGGAGTCGACCTCGCCACTCTACGCTTAGGCGCCATCCTAAAAAGATCAACAAACAAACATCAGAACCTAGTTCAACTACTAGGACAAAACAACAGGTACAGACAAACCTACATAAGTACTTGCTTTCACTGCCAACTTGCTCTGGGTTTTTTTTTTTTTTTTTTTTTTTTATATATATATGTAAATATATTTATACAGGGGAAATAATGTCATGCTTAACCTAAGATGGTTCACCACCATCACACTAACTCTTGTGCCTAAGTCGAGCATGCATGAATTTTTAATCTCTTTTTGACTCAAAACCATGTGTGTACATATGTCATCCTGCAAGTCTTTGGCTTGGCACGTTGTGCTTATGCAATGTTATGCTATGCATGATTGTGCTATGCATTCTAAAAAGGCCCTAATGCATGTTATGAGCGGCGTACACATGAAAATGTTATGCATCCCATACTACATAACATTTTCATGCAACGAAAAAGAAAACGTGCTAGTCGCATTCATGTGGTGAGGTTATGCATCCCATACTACATAACCCTCACATGTTGCCTCCTATGGTGGATCCATATACGAACACATATTATGCATCCCATACTACATAATATGCCCCGTATACTTCATGTTATGCTATGAGTGTAGTGTTCGTGCTTCAGCCAAGACGTGCCGATGACATATCGGTGTGTGTATGACATGATGCTAAACTTCTAATACTCACAAGGAAAGGTTGCCCGACAAATTTGTCAAGCAACCTCCCTCTGATACCAACTGTCACAACCCGCATTTTTCTCCGAAATTTTAGAAGTATCAGAGTAGAAGAAAACGCGCGTTGTGATGCCACGTCGGACAGGGGATAACTGTCGACGCTCAGGCGACCACTAACTGCTAAGACTAAGAAATTTCAAAACTTGAACGATGTGAAAACCAATTATATTTTTTTTGAGGCCGTATCCCTCGGCTTCGTGGATCAACTAGTCCACCCTTTCAAAATTATACATATACGTAGCGGAAAATACTTCATTCATTTTTTTTAACATCCTAAGAGGGTGCTTACGCGTCCCCAGGGGACGCTTAAGGCTATGCAAAACCCTAGATTTAATTTATGTATTATATATAGGAAATACCCTTTTTACGCGGTTTGAAAATAGTGATTAAGCTTTTTAGAAAGGAAAACATGATGCCAATATTTTTGATATAATAGTTAGTTTCCTTTATAGGTTTTAAAATAACTAGCAACCTAACATAAATCATCCCAGAAGCAAGTTGAAATAAACTCCAAAACAGAAAATATAGCAGTGTAAGCAAGGTACAAAGCTTCTAAAAGAGAAACCACCAGTGGGCGCCAACAACTGACACGAACCCACTGGTGAGTAGGTATATAGGTACTACAAGTCTAAAGAACTACCTCCCAGGAGTGAGGAAAAAGAAACTCAGCAGCAGCTACAGCACTAGCAAACTCCAGAAGATCCCTAGCCGCTCAGTCGGCTATAAACCTGAACCTGAGGCATTCAAAGAAGAGAACGCCTCAGCAAAGCAATATATAAACATGGAAGTGAACAATAGCATGAGAAAGAAGTGAAACAGGTAAGAGCTAAAGTAAACAAGTGCAGGAAAATACTCGACATGAGTAGGTAAAAAGGGGTGCACCAAGTGCACGGGTGAGGTCATGCCTCTCACATATCTGCAGGAAGGATTAGCAAAGTAACGAATAAATTCAAGTATAAAGCTAGAGCAGGAAGAGCCACCTAGTACTGGAGATGGACAAAAACGAAAATAAGGGCCTAGACTGGTGGCAACGGTCCAACCACGTCTCACAGGCCTAAACATCTCAAGGTGCTGTGGTGGTGGCATTGGTCCAACTCAACCAAACAGCTCACATTGTCTTATTCAGACAAAAGTAAAACACGGGTGGCGGCATCGGTCCGACCCACCTCAAAATCACATCCTGCTCCAGCACTAAGTAACTCAAAACAAAACCCTCACTGGTAGCTCCATGAACCACCAAGAAATCACCACAACCATAATCCAACTAGAGCACATCATCTAAGAACCCTAAGTACAAACCGACGGCCAAACGTCGAGTCGCCCCGATCAGTGACTTGACATAAATAAGTTGAAAACAGAGCGACACTATGATTAAGCAAGTAGTTCGACATTCGACTAAACATGCACCAATAATTGATCACCATAGTAAGGGGAATAGGTTAGACACCGAACAAGCCTAGTTAATTTGATACGAAGACGTACATACTTAATTTGGTACCTATCCACACGCGATTAATTTGATACTAACAACGATGATTAAATTTTTGACGCTAACGCAAGCAATTAGCTTCATAATGAAACGGGCTAGCCTTGGTTCTCATCCATGAAAGGGAACCACAAACTATAGCTTAATTGGAAACGGACAATATTTATTTTAGCAAGTGAGCACGACCGAATTTATTGAATAAATAAGCAAGTTCAAACAATCCTACCCTTCAACTTTTGATCACGCCCTAACGGTGATTATTGCACAAGTTCAAACAACACAAGGAGGAACGGTAAGCTAATGATTCAATTCGGGCGTAATCTACAAGCATGAGATTTTGAACATAACTGGGGCGCAACCCTAAACGGCATCCGGGCATGACGCAAAGCCCCCAAATTCAACAATCAATCTAATATCTTGCTTGGTACAAAAAAATAACATCGGATCTAACAACCCTAACCATGGAACCGCAACCTAGAGTATGGAGGATTAGCCCCCAAAAAAAATTCGGGTGAGTAAGGGGAAGAAAAAAAAAATATTAGGATAGTAATTCTGAAATCAAAATCAAGGAAGTTATAACGCAATAGCTTTGACAAGGGCAAGGGATGCACTCGCCTTGGTTTGCCTTTGAAGAACAACACAAAAAAAAAATAACGAGCAAGCTCCCTCTTCTCCACCGCCGGCCACAAGCAAAAGGGGAAAAATCCTGGACAACAAAGAGGGAAGGAAATCCACACATCAAAGATTGGAAAACTGCACAAGCATAGCCGATCGGAAAAAAAAGAGAATGGAGAAATCCCAAATTGGTTACCTCGGAACGTAGATCTAGCCTAGAGGAGTCCGAATCCGGCCTCGAACTGGAGATCCGGGCAGAAACGGCCGGCGAACGGGCGGTCGGAGGGCTGCGGGAGGCTTCCGCCCGACGGTTTCTTCCGCTCGGTCGCCTGCGTCGGGTTTAGGGGGATTTCTAACCTAACCGATGCATAAGCTATATATATAAACCTATTGATTATTTACACCTACTCTTATATTTGCACACCACACTCTCCCATATATATTTACACACACACAAAAATACACATATAAATACATATATTTATACATACTCATATATTTATATACACTTATTTACACACATATATATATACACATACACTTAAATACACACATATATATATATCTTCATACATACACATTAACACATATATATATATATATATATTTACACATACACTCAAATACACTTGACCGCAGGCACGCACACGCAATTTATTAAAACCTTGCATGTCTACTACACGCGCTATGCCCTAAACGCGCAAACATGAAAAACAAATACGCTCGCACAAATGACGACTCGCTAACTAGCGACCGTCGAAAAGGCGCGGAAACTAATGCTCTCGGATTCCGACCAAATCCGCACCGTAGCTAAACACTCGGGCTACGAAAACATCGGCGAAGTCGGACACAACCTCCGACGACCACACACTTGGGCAAAACTCGCCCGAAGCCAAAGCACAGGGATTCCCTAAGAGGCTCAGCCGGGCCTCCAAAACAGACGCCGGCTAGCTGGGGAAACCATACCACAGGCTAAAAACTCTAAGAACACCTAACGAGGTACTCTAACAACGGCACGAGCCGGGAATGTGCCAACGTAACGCCAAACGCGGACTTAAATAATTGCCGAAAAAATTCGGGGGCGTTACAACATTCATGTTGTGGCTGGGTTCTTAATTTGCAACTTTAAAATTGCTTCCGCTAGAATGTACTCTGTGTAGGACGTTGGTTATTGGAGGGATGGTTCCATTGCGTAACCCTTCGGTCTGTCTGTAGTGCACTGCGTCGGGCCCCGGCCGGACCTACTACTATATGCTATGTGACGGATAAGGGGTGTTACAGTTGAAAGTCCACCTAGTGTCAACTATGTTCACCTATGGGGGGGGGGGGAATAGGTGACGTGAAGCGTATTTGCGAAATTTAAGACGGTACCTGCACAATAAAAACAAACAGCACAACACACAGAATACACAAGCAATTTATAGTGGTTCCCCGACTTGGGTACATCCACTTTCCCCCTTCGACCTATCTCCCAACAAGGGACGACTCGGTCACTTCTCCAACAGGATTGAAATCCAATCCTTGCACTATCGGAAGGAACCCTTCCACACGTAGGAGTCAACACTCCCACAAACCGGGTTGCACTCAACCCTTACAACATGGAACAATCGTTCCTTTACAACAAAAGTAAAATAGAATGTACACGAGATACAAACTTCATTGGGAGACTACGGTGTTCCTCTTCGTTCGACGACGTGTTCGTGAAGTCAACGAAGAATCTACAACCTTGGTCTCTCTTGGAAAGGATCTCCCCGGAACCGGCAGCGGCAAGACGAGCGGCGGCTTGCTTCGGGATCGGCGGCTATGATGATGAGCGGCTGCTGAACTTAGAGATCCAATCTTCGTAGCGAAGCTAGCTTGGTCTTCCAACGGTCACACGAGGATCGGTCGTCTCGATCGATTCAGACGGGGAAGTTATTCCCGATCAACAAATTGAGAGACAAGAGATCTCTGGATAGACACGTGAGACTCAAAGCTTTGTTAAGCTTCTGTCGCCGGAGATCGAGAGGAAACGCGATCAACAGCGGCGTCCAAATAGCGCGAGCGGCGACGGCGGCGGAGGTGCGATTTCGCGATTTTAGGGTTTTCTCTTGCTCGGCTTCTTTTTGTCTAGGTATTCCGTTCAAAAAACCCGTATATATATACTGTATACGCCTTCAAAAATGACCGTTGTGGGACCCACAAGCAGAATCCCTAAGTCCCGGTCCAGAACCTTAACAGCGGCAGAATCCGGTTCAGGAAGTTCCAGAAAAACGCACAAGTCAAAATCGGTGAGAATCGAAAGTGATTCTCGCCGAGTCGCCGAGAATCAAAGGTGATTCTTGACGATTCGGCGAGAATCAAAGATGATTCTCGTAGAATTTGCCTTGGTTGCACGCACTGCTTTAGGCCAGGTCGAGACGGTGAGAATCAACCAGTGATTCTCGACGATTCGACGAGAATCACTAGTGATTCTCGACGAATCGGCGAGAATCACTTGGTGATTCTCGTCGATTATTACTTAGAAGCAGAGGTGCTCGCTTAGAAGAGGCTGGAACGAGTTCGGCGAGAATCAACCACTGATTCTCGACGAATTGGCGAGAATCCCTTTGTGATTCTCGTCGATTTACACTTAGACGAATTTTCGTCTTTCCACCCAAGAGCTGCTCCTCGACCCATCCGTGCTCCTTGTCTTCTCTTGCATAAACACGGCCCTGTACTTGAAAGTAAGTGCACTCCAATAGAGAGAGTACACGTAGGCTAACACACTGATCTGCTCAACGAGGGATTACGTCGTGCAGACCCGTGTATATTGGCCTACTGCACCCTGACATTGGTGTGCACTTAGAGTGGAAGAACTGCAAGCACAACTTAAAAGATTTTATCAAATACATTGTCTATTGACCTTAGCTTGTCCAGGGGCTTCTTCAAATCAGGTACATTGTGGATACAATACCCAACAATCTCCCCCTATTTGAAGAAGCCTAAACCCTACAAGCTAAGGTGAATAGAGCAAATGGGAATGAAAACCATAAACTTAAAAGTGAGTTGAGTGGGTTATCCATTACCAATACCAATTTCTTGGAAGCAAGCTTGGAGCCACCTTAGCCTTAGCCGAGAGGGTAATCTCCCCCTTTTCGGCTTCTACAAATCTGGGTCGGTAGCATTTGACCCCTTGCTCCCCCTTAGTTCTTGCGTCTGTGCTCACACTTGAGTTCCTTGCTCCCCCTCAGATCGTGCACGAGCCTGGAGCTTCTGTAGTCTTCATTCCTCATAATTGAGCATCCCCAATTCAGTCTTGAAAAGATTGAACTTGGCCTCGTCTAAGGGCTTTGTGAATATATCAACAATCTGCTTGTCCGTGGGGACATAACAGAGAGAGATGTCCTTGTTCTTCACGTGCTCCCGAATGAAGTGGTAGCGCACTTCAATATGCTTCGTTCTGCTGTGCGATACAGGATTGTTGGCAATTGCAATTGCACTGGAGGAGTCGCAGTACATTGGAACTTCCTTGAACTGAAGGTCGTAGTCGGCTAACTGGTTTCTGATCCATAGTAGTTGTGCGCAACAGCTTCCTGCTGAAATGTACTCAGACTCTGCTGTGGAGGTAGCTACATAATTCTGTTTCTTGCTGTTCCAAGAGATAAGTCTCCTGCCGAGGAATTGACACGTCCCGGAGGTGCTTTTCCTGTCATCCCTACTTCCTGCAAAATCAGCATCTGAAAAACCTATTAGCTCGACATCATTGTTTCTCGGGTACCACAAGCCAAGATTGGGAGTACCTTTAAGGTATCTTAGAATTCGCTTTGCAGCGACATAGTGAGATTCCTTAGTGTTCACCTGATATCTGGCACAGACACATGTGGAGAACATGATATCCGGTCTGCTGGCAGTAAGGTAGAGCAGGGATCCAATGATGCTTCTGTATTTGGTTTCATCGAAAGGTTTACCTTTCTCATCCTTATCCAGAGACATGGTGGATCCCATTGGAGTCCTCATAGAGGTTGCACTCTCCATACCGAATTTCTTAAGGAGTTCATTTGTGAACTTCGTCTGAGAGATGAAGATTCCATCCTCAGACTGTTTCACTTGAATTCCTAAGAAATACTTGAGCTCTCCCATACTGCTCATTTCAAACATTCCTTGCATAATTTTAAAAATTTTTTGCAAAGATTGTTGTCCGTTGAGCCGAATATTATGTCATCGACATAGATTTGCACCAGCAAAATCTTGCCTTTGACTTCCCTGTGAAACAATGTTTTATCTATTTTACCTCTAGAGAACTTGTTCTCAAGAAGAAAACTAGATAAAGTCTCATACCAAGCTTGTGGAGCTTGTTTCAACCCATATAAGGCTTTATTAAGAAAATAAACATGATTAGGATAAGTAGGATCGACAAAACCTGGGGGTTGAGCGACGTATACTTCCTCTTTCAGGTCTCCGTTCAAGAATGCTGATTTCACATCCATTTGATAGACTGTGAATCCTTTGTGTGAAGCATACGCCAGGAACAATCTGATTGCCTTGAGCCTTGCTACTGGTGCGAAGGTCTGGTCGAAGTCAATCCCCTCCTCCTATCTGTAACCTTGAGCCACCATCCTTGCCTTATTCTTTATGATGACACCATGTTCATCAAGCTTGTTTCTGAAGATCCACTTGGTGCCAATCACATTCTGCTTGTATGGTCTGGGAACTAGCGTCCAAATGTTGCAACGTTCGAATTGATGTAGTTCATCTTGCATGGCCAGAATCCATGCCGCATCCTTGTTCGCCTCGTCGAACTTCTTTGGCTCAACCTGTGACAGGAAGCTAAGATGCAATACTTCGTTAATAGTACCTCTTCGAGTTCTGACACCGACACGAGGATCTCCGATGATCTGATCTCTAGGATGATCCCTCACGTGCCGGAGCTCTAGAAGTCTGGCGTCTGGAGCTTCAATTACTTCTTGGGCTTCTCTTTCTTCCAAGAGATTTGTTCCATTTTGATCTTCAACATTTTCAGATGACGTGAAGGTGGAGACTTTGACGTACTTAGGAGTGTCATCTTTAGCGGTCTCATCCAGACTCAGCTGTTCCAGTCGTGCACCTGCATCTTCAAGAATACCACTGGAAGAGTTGCTGTTAAGCAAACTTCCTTCATCAAATACAACATTTATTGATTCTTCTACCACTAGGATTTTCTTATTGAAGACCCTATATGCCCGACTGTGGGAACTATAGCCCATGAATATGCCTTCGAAGCATTTTTCACCAAATTTAGTACGCGGGTACTTCCCATTATTCAGTACATAGCATCTGCAACCAAAAATCCTCAAGTAGGACATGGTTGGCTTCCTGCCTTTCAGTAGCTCGTAAGGCGTCTTACGATGATGCTTGTTGATCAATGCTCGGTTTTGTACATGACAAGCTGTATTGACAGCCTCTGCCCAGAAGTACTCCGGGAGAGAAGCGTCTTTCAACATTGTCGTGCAGGCTTCAATGAGAGTTCTATTTCTCATCTCCGCAACTCCATTTTGCTGAGGAGTGCGCGGGGAGGAAAACTCATGAAAGATACCTTGTTCTTCACAAAACTCTGTCATAGCACCAGATTCGAATTCTGTTCCATGGTCACTTCTGATTTTGACCACAGAGCAGTTAAATTCGTTCTGAACCTGCTTGACAAAACTAGTGAAGATGTCAAACGTATCTGACTTTCGTTTCAAAAAGAACACCCAAGTAAACCGAGAATGATCATCAACTATCACTAGCGTATAGGACTTGCCTCCCAAGCTATGAACTTGCATTGGACCAAACAAGTCCATATGTAAAAGGTAAAGACATCGGGAAGAGTCTTTGTCTGCAATGCTCTTAAAGGTAGCCCGAGTTTGTTTTCCCATCTGGCATGCAGGACAGGGGCTATCTTTGATGCACTTGATACTGGGAGCATCCCTTACTAAGTTCTTAGAAAACAGCATACTAATTGTCTTGAAATTAATATGTGCCAATCTCTTGTGCCATTGTTCACACAGAGATGCACTGCCTGTTGCCACAAAGCATACGGGGGTAGAGGAATCTAAACTGAGAAAATCTAAGCAGAAGATATTTCTGCTCCTAATGCCTGATAATACCGTCTCAGAAGAGGTACGTGAAATTATCAGACATTTATCCTTGCAGAACTTAACGTCATAACCTTTATCACATAACTGACTTACACTGATCAGGTTATGGTTTAACCCTTCAACATAAGCCACGTCGGTGATAGTGATTATACCGTTGGAAATCATACCGTAACCTCTGGTGACTCCTCGATCTGACCCTCCAAAGATGGCTTTGGGTCCATTCTCGACTGGAGTGTAATCACGCAGCAGGCTTCTTGTCCCAGTCATATGCCGGGAGCATCCACTGTCCAAATACCAGATCGGCGTTTTGGTGGCCTTTGGACATACCTGCAAAACAAAATTAATTTGCCTTAGGAACCCAATCGAACTTGGGTCCTAGATTCCTGGTTAGCACACTCCCCCTCGGTTGGTTAACCCTACGAGTGGTCGGCCTCACATTGCTAACATGGGGAGTCTTGTAATGCCTTGGATTAAACCAACAATCCACGACAAAGTGACCGACTTTGCCACTGCACCAACAGTCGAATCTGTTGTACCTCTTCCTAGGCTCCTGCCTTACCCTGGGAACGGTGGGTACAGCTGGCGCCTTGGATCTGGAGGAGGAGGCCTCATGGTGACAGCAGTCACATGACTTCGTCACCTTCTGTATAACAGGCTTGGCTTTTGGTGCCTGCTTTCCATTATGGCCGCTAGAGAATGGACCATAATTTCCCATGTGGATTTCCTCATAAGGTGCCTTGAAGGCACTCTCACCAAAGTTCCGGGGAAAGGTCCAACCGTCATATCGGCTCTTTGGCTTTGCAACCGAGGGCCGGAAATGATGGCCAAATGTTGACTTAAAGTCATGTTAGTTGCAAGGAAAGCCAGGCTTTCTGAACGCAACAGGACTAAGCAGAGCCTTTCCCTTTTTATCAGCAGAGGCCTTCTTGGCGGCCTTATCCTTCCTCTGGTTCCTGTTTCTCCTGGAGGAGGAACCAGATACCCCTACATGCCCCAAGCCAGCTCCTTTGGCCTGAGCACAGAAGGTATCAACAACTGGAAGAACTGTTTTTGGCATAGAGAAGCTCTTGACAATCTTCCTTTCTGCCGCAAGTTGTTCTTCCAACTTGTCGACTTCCTCCTGCTTAAGATCAAGGAGCTTCAGAGACTCTGAATGCTTTGAGGTCAGGTCAAGGTGCTCCTGTCGGAGAGAGATCAAACTGGTGACCTCTTCCCTTAGGGAAACACACTCACCCTTAAGGAATTTTACTTCCTTTTTCTCAGCCTTCAATCTTTTTCGGCACTCCTCGAAAGTGTTGAGCAGAAGCTCATACTTCTCGAGGAGCTCAGCTTCACGGGCCGAAAGGCTATCCTCAGGTTCATCATCCTGAGACTCAGGATCAGAGTCGGAGTCGAAGAGAGGGGTGTGAGCTTTTACCTTCCCAGTAAACGGGGGGCATTCTCCTTCTGAGTCAGAGCGACCCACCAGCCCGAAGTAGGCTTCCTCATCATCACTGGAGTCTGAGGAATCAGACTCACTCAGTGTCTTTGGCCTTTTGGTGATGTAGCTCCGCTCCTTCTTCTTATCTCTAGAGGATTTGTGCTCCTCTTCTTTCCCTTTTTCTCTCTTGCCTTAATAGCAGTCGGCCACGACGTGTCCTGGCTTATTGCATCCAAAGCAAATAATGTCAGCGGAGCGATGTTTGTTCGGTCTAGATGCATACCTGTCAGAAGAATAATTTTTCTTCTGATGCCTGGAGGAGGAGCCGTCTCTCTTTCTTTGATTCCTCATCTTGAGGAACTTCTTGAACTCTCGAGTGATGAGGGAGAAATCCTCCTCCGACAGTTCTGAGCTGGAGGAGCATGGCTCGGAGTCCTCCTCCTCATCCTTTTTCCTGGCACGGTATGAAACCGCACCCTTGCCTTTACTGGAGTGACTGGCTTTTAGAGCCACAGTCTTTTCTTTGGCTGCCGCCTTCTCTGCTTCTTCTTCTGCTTTTCTGGTGTTCAGCTGAAGCTCATAGGACATCAGCTTTCCAAACAGAATTTGTGGATCAGTTTCTGCTAGTCTGCCAAATTCTCTGATGGCGCAGATCTTTGTGTCCCATTCCTTAGTAAGGGACCTAAGAAATTTGTCATTGAGTTCACCATTAGTGAACACTCTTCCGTAGCCCTTGAGGGCGTTGACAATCTTTAGGAAGTTCTCGTAGGTGACTCCGATCTCTTCCTTAGGCCCTTGTCTGAAGGCCTCATATTTTTGGTTTAGGAGGGATCTCCGATCATCCCTCACTTCATCCGTGCCCTCCATTAGGATGATCAGGCACTGCCAGATCTCCTGTGCTATCCTGCAGTTGCTGAAGTTTTAAATCATTGAGTCATCAACTACGCTGACCAGAATGTTTCGTGCCTTCTTGTCAAGTCCCACTAGCACCATCTCATCCTTGTCCATTTCAGAAAGTGTCTTCGGCACCTTCTTGGTGGGATCAATGGTGGAGGCCTTAGTGGGGACATAAGGTCCCTCCTCCACGATCATGAAGAGTCGAGGATCAACTGCTTCCATGTAGAACCTGATCCTTTCCTTCCAGATAGGAAAGTTGAGCCTGGTGCACACTGGGATCTTGCCGGAGAACTTGAGCCCGTCCATAGTAGATGTTTGTCTTCTTCTTGACACTAGGGGCAGGATTCAACTCAAGGTGTTAACCTTTTTGATGAGTAACCTCGCTTTGATACCACTTGAAAGTCCACCTAGTGTCAACTATGTTCACCTATGGGGGGGAATAGGTGACGTGAAGCGTATTTTTTGAATTTAAGACGGTACCTGCACAATAAAAACAAACAGCACAGCACACAGAATACACATGCAATTTATAGTGGTTCCCCGACTTGGGTACATCCACTTTCCCCCTTCGACCTATCTCCCAACAAGGGACGACTCGGTCACTTCTCCAACAGGATTGAAATCCAATCCTTGCACTATCGGAAGGAACCCTTCCACACGTAGGAGTCAACACTCCCACAAACCGGGTTGCACTCAACCCTTACAACACGGAACAATCGTTCCTTTATAACAAAAGTAAAATAGAATGTACACGAGATACAAACTTCATTGGGAGACTACGGTGTTCCTCTTCGTTCGACGACGTGTTCGTGAAGTCAACAAAGAATCTACAACCTTGGTCTCTCTTGGAAAGGATCTCCCCGGAACCGGCGGCGGCAAGACGAGCGGCGGCTTGCTTCGGGATCGGCGACTATGATGATGAGCGGCTGCTGAACTTAGAGATCCAATCTTCGTAGCGAAGCTAGCTTGGTCTTCCAACGGTCACACGAGGATCGGTCGTCTCGATCGATTCGGATGGGGAAGTTATTCCCGATCAATAAATCGAGAGACAAGAGATCTCTGGATAGACACGTGAGACTCAAAGCTTTGCTAAGCTTCTGTCGCCGGAGATCGAGAGGAAATGCGATCAACAACGGCGTCCAAATAGCGCGAGCGGCGACGGCGGCGGAGGAGCGATTTCGCGATTTTAGGGTTTTCTCTTGCTCGGCTTCTTTCTGTCTAGGTATTCCGTTCAAAATACCCGTATATATATACTGTAGACGCCTTCAAAAATGACCGTTGTGGGACCCACAAGCAGAATCCCTAAGTCCCGGTCCAGAACCTTAACAGCGGCAGAATCCGGTTCAGGAAGTTCCAGAAAAACGCCCAAGTCAAAATCGGTGAGAATCGAAAGTGATCCTCGCCGAGTCGCCGAGAATCAAAGGTGATTCTCGACGATTCGGCGAGAATCAAACATGATTCTCGTCGAATTTGCCTTGGTTGCACGCACTGCTTTAGGCCAGGTCGAGACGGTGAGAATCAACCAGTGATTTTCGACGATTCGACGAGAATCACTAGTGATTCTCGACGAATCGGCGAGAATCAATTGGTGATTCTCGTCGATTCTTACTTAGAAGCAGAGGTGCTTGCTTAGAAGAGGCTGGAACCAGTTCGGCGAGAATCAACCACTGATTCTCGACAAATCGGCGAGAATCCCTTTGTGATTCTCGCCGAATCGGCAAGAATCACTTGGTGATTCTCGTCGATTTACACTTAGACGAATTTTCGTCTTTCCACCCAAGAGCTGCTCCTCGACCCATCCGTGCTCCTTGTCTTTTCTTGCATAAACACGGCCCTGTACTTGAAAGTAAGTGCACTCCAATAGAGAGAGTACACGTAGGCCAACACACTGATCTGCTCAACGAGGGATTACGTCGTGCAGACCCGTGTATATTGACCTGCTGCACCCTGACATTGGTGTGCACTTAGCGTGGAAGAACTACAAGCACAACTTAAAAGATTTTATCAAATACATTTTCTATTGACCTTAGCTTGTCCAGGGGCTTCTTCAAATCAGGTACATTGTGGATACAATACCCAACAACAGTGGTCACCGCCCTAGTGGATAGAGATACCACCCCAGCTCGCAGCTAGCACCAAGCTGTCCGCCCAGTCTGCATGGACACGGCCGGACACCAGCCAATCTGCTATGCACCAAGGTTAGAAGCCAGTCCGCAACTCGGCGGACACCGTACTAGTCCGCATGCTGCAGCAGACACCAACAGTCTGTACACGCCGCAGACACCGAACCAGTCCGCAATATCAGACTGCCCAGGCCGCACCATCAGTCTACAGTACTGTCCGCCCAGGCTACGTGGTCTGTCGGATCAACCCTCACTTTCACTTCACAATTTTCAACAATTAGAACTTTACTCCCATGTAAAGGTCTCATCTTCAAGAAAAATCATCAAGAGCAAGGTAGGCGATATCTAGATAAAGGTCACCCTCAATATGATTGCCCATGCCCTAAATCTACCTTCTACTGACATTGAAGAGCATCAAGATATTTCACTATAAGAAATAGTAGATGCATTGCATTGGTGTGAATTTAGTGGTAAAAGATAAGAATCCTTGAAATGGAAATGCTTCAACCAGATAGGCAAACTACTTGCTGACATCATTAGGAAGACAATCCTGTGCAAGACAAGTTCCCATGACAGAATATCCAAGCCAATGTTTGAGCTAATCACAAGGGTGATTCTGCAGAAGAAGACAAACTGGGCTCTTGTAGTCTTCAAAAAACTAATTGATTGCCTACAGTTCCAAACCTAGGCAAGATTCTACCCCTCTACCTGTTTCAGGCTTACTTTGAGCATTTTAACAAGAAACAAAGGGTAAAGATCCATTCCATGAAAAAATGGATATTAAGATTCTAGTGAGGTTCACCAGAGTCTTTCCCAAAAGTCAAATTGCCAAGTAAAAGAAGGACAAGAGTAAAGCACATGCAAAACCAAATGAAGTTGATTTGGAGGATTCTGGATTTGAATTATAAAGTCTGAGTGACGGTAATTGGACACATATTCATAATCCTGGCCTATCATCATCAAGTGAAGAGAAACATAATGTTCAGGATGTATGTATTCAAGTGACTGAGAATGCCTCAGTAGAGAAGGAGCAAGATGCTCAGGTGCTGGATGATGCCTAAACTCAGGGAGAGTTAGAGAAGAATGATGGAGATATCCAAGATATTCTAGTGATTTAAGAGAAGGATGCTGAAGAAATTCATGAGATTCAAGAAAAGATGGATGTCTTATTTTGGGGGGAGCATGAGCAGATCTTTGAGGACTCACTGGACAATTCTCTTGATCATTTCTTAAATTTAGATGATCATGTTGAGGGGGAGATTCATACTAAAGTCCATTCTTTGGGAGGTCTATTAGAATCACAAGTGGCTGACATATCTACTCAAATTGAGTCGGCTGGTCAAGAGGACCAAGGGATAAGAACAAATATTGTTGATGTTGATACACAACAAGTATACCTTTACCAACCTTCCACCAGCATGACAGATAAGTCAATCATTTCATCAATCAAGGTTCTACTGGATGAGCAAGCCGCTTCAATGAAAAGTTATATTGATGATTCAATTAAGATTGTGAAAACAAAAATCCTAACCGAAGTTCAGAAGGCAAAAGATGATATTATGGATGATCTTGATTTCCAGGTAGGTGATACTACTCACCTAAATAGAGAGATAACCATGTGGTTTGACCTAACTGCAAGCACAGTTAAACGAAATGCCACTATTCTGAAGTCAATGAATGACAGGCTAAAGGAATCTGCCCTAGACTTACATAATGTGCAGAACTATGTTAGCCAGACTGATGAGATTATTTGACAAGATGTGGAGCACATTGAGGAATATGCATATCAAACCCAATTTCAGGATATGTAGCTAGCTGAAGAGTCAAGGGATATTCTTCTAGAAGATAATGAGAACATTTTTCAAACTTTGTCTAGCAGGTTGAAACAAACACCTCTCATCTAGACAATATAATTATTGAAGATGCCATAAAAGGGGAGAAGTATAATGTTGAGCAAGCCTTTAAGGTGCTATAGGGAATAAGGATTGCTCTAAATTTTCCCTTGCTGGACAAGAAAAGGCCATCTTACTTTGAATTCCAAGGATATGTAGGAGTGGCTTAAGATGCATAACTTGCATCAAGAAGGAAAATAGAAGGCCTCATGTTACATGAAGAATACATGGCTAGGAAGATAGATGAACAAGCCGAGGATCCTGATTTTGAGTACTGGAGTAATAATTCAAAGAACATCATTATCAATTCATGAATCAATCATGGATAGATATTGAAAAACATTAATATTGTGTATCCAAGTGAAGAGTGTATCAAACATTTGGAGATGACGTCTCTTAGAGAAAGAATTTTCCAAGAGAACCTAGTTAGAAGGGACAATCCAAAGAGGATGCCCTCCAGGTATTGTCCCAAGCCTTTCATGTCTTTCAAAAGACAAGAAAACAATTCTAAACAAGCTGAGAGGATGTTTGCCGCTCAAGGAGAAATCTCGGGTTCTGCTCCCAAAAGTAAGAGAACAGATTCAACAACCATGCATGTGGACAAGCATCCAGTTCCATAAAATCTAAAATATCTTTTGATGTATTTACATTAAAATATGTAATGGATTTATGAACTTCAATTAGACATCTATCTTTATATATATTAAATCTGGAATGTTTTATGCTTTATGATATATGCTTGATGACTTATTATTCATGATAACATTTTTATCTGATAGTTATTTGTGATAACAATTCTTATGTTATTCATGATGCATGTGTTGACAAAATTTATCTGTTATAATTTTGTCAAATAGTGATTTATTGGTAAATGTTCCTTAGCATTGCTGAGTGTTCTATCTTCGTCAAACATTGGGAGATTGTTGAGAATATTTCCCTCAATCTTCCAAGATTTGAAGAGGCATCACTTCCAATGTTAAGAGCATAATGTATTTGATAGCATATCTACTTTATATATATGCATGACAATTGTTATTGACTCTAAAGTTGGTGTACAATAAAGGAGAGGTATACCGTCAAGATGATTTATGGTTCTCCACTATATTGCTGACAAGGTATATTAGTATCCACTATACCGTGGACATCAAGGACAGTCACCAGAACTATGCCATTGAGAATGAAGTCTATTCTCAATGATACCGTTGAGAATCCGCTGAAAGCTTTTGATCTCGGTGCCAAGGCAGATAATGCTGAGAATGAAGGTTCTACTCAATATTACCGTCGAGAAGATTCAAATAATTTTGTTGATCCCGTACAGATTGGTGGGATCCAAATTATTCGAAAGCGCTGAAAGGATGGATAGTGTTGGAGCCGACGATTCACATTTTCTTAGTTTGATAATATCAATTCTGATGTTATATTTGATCACATTTTGTGCTTAGTGGAGTGTACAGGTTTACAGGCTCAAGCGAATCAAGAAACTCTCCTCTGGCACCTACCGCCGAGCGATGGCAGTTACCAGTAGGTGCTAGCCTGAATTAAATTAACATGGAGCTCGGGTTACTACCGCTCCATACTAGATCTACCGCCCATGCTAACCTGAGGATTTATTTCAGCCATGCGCTTGGGATGCTACCGTACAATTCTATCTTACTACTACGCCTCGCTAGCTCACTCAATGCTGACTATGACTAGGACATTGAGACCGAGCTACTGTCGAAGCGATAGCTTGCTACCACGCAGAGTTATCTCACTTAATTCTCATCGACTGCTTAGTGTGTGTTAAGATGATTTGGCTAACGCCAGGCGCTAGCTTACTACCGCACTGCACTAGCACGAAAAAGCAGAAAATATTCTTTCTGAATATTTTTCTAAATATGGGTGATAGCTGTCAGCATCATGCACGTCAATCTACCGCTGGGCGCTAGCTCTACCACCGACGGTAGCCTATTTTCAAAAAAAAGTATAAAAGGCTTTTTTTTCATTCCAAAGATAAGGAGATACCTATTATCTTGCCTAGGTTTCATGTGCCGCCTCTAGAGCACCGAAACACCATCTCTGTCGAACGAAAAGAAAACTGCCTCCCTCCCGTTTGTATACGAATATATCTGGTGAGCCAAGGACTACAATGTCTATGAGTAGTTGATCGGTTATAACCACACGAACATCTCTAGCACTGATCATAGATCACTCAACGGAGAAATCGTCTTGAGGGAGATTCAAAATTTAATTTTTTATACTTGCTGTACTTTTTCTCTTTTCTAATTGTTTGTGGGTGAGGAAAATCGACTGGTGAAGGTCGTCAGAATCTGGTAAGGACTCCGTGAGAAATCGTCCCGGGAAAGGGACGTCTAGATCGGGGTATCTAGTGTAAGGAAAATCAACTGGTGAAGGTCGTCGAAATCCAAGGAGGATTCCGTGAGAAATCATCCCGGGGATGGGACGTCTAGATCGGGGGATCTAGCAGGGCTCTAAGATACTTTCTTGTGTCAACGTGAAAAGCTGGATCGAAGACCTTTCTTGGAGGGAAAGGGAGAAAGATAACCAGTTCGGGTAGTGAGTCGGTATAGAAAACAAAAGTAGTTTATTCCTTAATCACCTCCGATCTCCGGCGTCAGGGAGATCAAACTTTTGTAATTGTAAAACACCTTTTGATTGTGATTGAATAAAGTTATTTGTGTTTCTATTTCTACACATATCATTCTGGTTGGTTGCTCTCTTGTGGATCTCTGAAGAGGGTGTATTTCTCCAAGGAGAAATTTGCCCAAGAAAATGAGGTTTGTGACCTACAGTCGAACGCTAGCTAATTAGCGCTCCGTGTTAGCTTCCAAAACAAGTTTTTCTGGCCAAAATAATTCAAATTTTTAATTAACACATAAAACCTTATTCACCCTCCCCCCTCTAAGGCTCGCCACACAATCTAACATGTGGTGTAAGAGGGAGGTTACTTCAAAAAAAGGCTTAAAATCCTGAAGTAAGATGGCCAATGCAGTTCACGCTTTACCTGAGGGATAAGGTGTCAGGCGACCTCCACTATTTATGGGGAGTGACTACAGTTACGGGATAATGCAGATGAAAATCTTCTTAATGACACAGAACATGGACGTGTGGGCCATGATCGAAGCGATATACACGATACCCACTATCACTATAGGTGATGAAGTTTTGGAGAAATCGAATGATAAATGGAATGACTCCTATAAACTAAAATGCACTAACAATGCGTGAAAGTGTGCAGCTGTCTACCTAAATCACCTAAAGGGGGGTGAATAGGTGAGTTGTGCGTCTTTTTGCGGAATAAATAATTAACGATCTATGCACAAAAAAATAATCAAACAATCACAGAGGACATAAAGATTTATAGTGGTTCCCCAACCTTGGGTACATCCACTTTCCACTCACCTATCTAGCAAAGTACTAGACTCGGCCACTCCACTATCTCGGATTGAAACCAATCCTACGCCTCAGAACAAAGTTCTTAAAACTCTATCCACAAAATGGATCTATACTCGGAAGATGAAAACTTCCTACAACTCGGAGAACAACGCTCCTACACTCAAATAATAATCTCCTATGAGAATAGATTGAAAATAAGTAATACAAACAGTAATATTTCTCAGATCTGGAGATTTCGGCCAAGGTCTTCTTCCTTGAAATTTGCGACACAGTCAGAATTTTTGAAGAAGACACGCCACGATAGGATCCTAATTTAAAAATTCATGACTCATACGATCAGAGAGAAGATGAAGAAGTTGAAGAACAATCTCGATCTGCAAGTCAACTGATCTGAATCTTCTTGAACAAAAGCCCTAGGTGATTTGCACAATGAGGAGCGGCGGCGGCTTCCATTTAGGAAAGAGAAAAATCTGATTCAGAATTCTTAGAGTATTTCTTTTCAGCGCTTATTTTGGATTAGTCGGAATGACAAGACCTTATATAAGATCTCCCTAATGATCATAATTAGCATTAATGACGTCCATGCGGACCAATCACGTCATGTCATTTGAAAATCCCGTCAGTTAGGACTTAGCGAAAATTTCTAGAAATTTGACTGAATTACTCGAGTGAAAAGAGAAGTACTCGAGTACTGAGATGAGTTCTCGAGAAGACAACAACAGACTATTTGAGATGAAGTCCTTCAGGAAATTCAGAACAGAATCTATAATCACTCGAGTGGAATAAAGATTACTCGAGTGCTAGAAAGGTTACTCGAGAGGTGGAGATGAACTACTCGAGAAAAAGACTTAGAGAAAATTCTGGGAGTTTAAAACTGATTACTCGAGTACTAGAACAAGACTTCTCGAGAAGTAGATAGACTTCTCGAGTACAAGAACTTTACTACTCGAGTAGGGTAGATTCAACACGAGAATAGTCCTTCTGTAACTCGAGACAAAGGGCTCATCTACTCGAGTGGTTAACTTGACTACTCGAGTATTATACTTCGAATATTTCTGAGAGGAAATTCTGTCAACTCAAGATAGATAAGAAGTCTACACGAGTAATGGACTTGGCCATTCGAGAACTAGATTCAATATATCGTGTACCATTTCATTGTCTCGAATTCCAGACTAGACTTACTCGAGTACATCTAAAGGTTCAACTCGAGTACTTAGAATTCTACTCGAGTGAAATACTTAGAAAAATTCTAGTTCATGAGGATTTTCCTTTCTTCAATGGAATCAGCAACATGTCTTTCACTAATAAACCTAGTGCTAAAAAATAAAGTGTATCCCAATAGAGAGGGTACACATGAGTCAACATCATGGATCATACAATGAGTGATTACATTGTACGGTCTGTGTTTGGTGACCCATTGTAGACTGATATTGGTCTACAGTTGGCAATTTAGTCCTGCAAACACATAACTCAAACAATACATCAAATACAACTTAATTCATCTTAGTTCAAGGGTGGTTTCACCAAATCTAGGTTATTGTGGATACAATACCCAACAATCTCCCCCTATTTGTAGAAGTCAGAACACTCCACACTAAGGTGAATTATATAAACAAATAAAGAACTAGATATAAAGGAGATAAAACATAGTAACATGCACAGGGATTATAAGCCAAGAGTAGATTAATAAAATTAAGGATGTATATAAATAGAATTGTCCAAAAATCCTTTCTATACAATTCAAATCCACATTCTTATAACTTTCTTCAATCTTTGGCTTGATGTTGTAGTTGTTGTTGTTTGTCCTTATTTTCTTGTTGCCATCTTTGATAGCTAAATGGCTTTGGATAGTACTTGGGAGGTTTTGGAGGTGCAGAAGGATTATTCCTTCCATGCTCTCGATGATAGAGTATTCTTTTGGTCATAGACTTCTAATACAAGTCCCACTCTTTGGAGCTATAATGATAATGTATATTCTCATTAAAATCCAAAACTAGCTTGAGAGTATCAAGAATTAGTGACTTTGATGTAGGACTCCAGATCTCTGCAAATTCAGGAGCTTTCCTTTTCTCTTCCTGTGGAACTTGAATGGATCTGCTGGCAGAAGCTCCATCACAATACTTCCTTTTCTTTGGGATGTGAATCTCAGGAGGAGCTTTAAGAAATATATCTGCTGGATCAGATTCCCAAACCTGAGAATAAGTTTCTGAAGGAGGAGCTTCAGAGCCTTCAGGTCTTGGAGAAATGATAGGTTGAGGAACTGGAGATGGAGCTAGAGGAGCTAGGGGATTCAGATGATGACGAATTATATTTGGATCTGCTTGAAAATCAGGGAAGATCTGGTTGTGCATCCACACTGGTGTATCATAGGTTTGAAATTTTATATTGTGGATCTGATTCTGCACATCATCATGAATTTTCTTTAGCTTTGCTTCCCATAGAGTTTACTTTCAGCATCTGAGGATTCTAAGTATCCTTTGACTAATGTCTCCCCCTTTTTGACTTCTACAGTGAGTTTATCTATGGAAGCTTCTTTGAAAGAACGCACTTCATCACATATTTTGAAAGTGTGCTCTTGGGCCAACGTTTCTAACTGAATCTGATTATTAGCAAGAGTAATAGATTGTTCCATCACTTTGCCAACACTGGTAATTGTGTGATCCAAAGCTTTTCCACCTATCTTGAATAACTTTCTGAGCTCATTTGTATTGTGCTGAATTTCAGTAAAACCTCTGCTCATCTCTTTTTCAAGAGCAAAAACTTTCTCTTGCACGACCTTCAAGGAGTCATCAAAATGTTTTCTTTGGTCGAGCAGCATCTGTTCTATCTTAATAAGAATATCATTGGCAGCAAGAGTTGGAGTAGCTGTATGAGGAACTGGAGGAGGTGGAGCAGACCATAAAGTAATCTCTTCAATGATGACTGAGCTCTTAGCTCTGGTTGTGTGAATCAGAGCATCTCCTTCTTCATCAATGAAGGTGGGAAGAGGGAAATTGAAGCTCTTCATAGGAGCTTCAGCTGGTTCTGGAGTTTGCTCTTTCTCATCAGAAATCAATATTGTCTCATCTTTTTCTATGTCAACAGCAGGGGATTTGGGAACATGGGATTCTGGAGATGGAACAGGAGAGGGTGATGGTACTGGAGTGGGTTCCTGGGTTGGTTCTATAGGTTGTTCTTTCTGTAGGGGAGGAAGAGGCACTCCAGTGCTGAGTTCTTCAATCATCCGGTTAATGGCTTCTTCTATTGAGAGAATGGTTTCTTGGACTTGAGCATCTGATGGATTATCTTCTGGAGTGGTTGGAGGGAGAGAAGCAACAGAAGGTGGAGTAGGTATTCTATCTTCTTGTATAGAAGGAGAAGGCTCTCCCTCAACAGCTGCACCAGATGTGCTGGCAATATGACATTGAGAGGGAGATGGAGTCCTATCCTCTGCAGCTGGATGGTCATGAGCTATAGCGGCCTGGGCAGGATTTAACAACTTCAGTTCCCGTCTTTGAATAGAGGATATTGATACCTTCTTCATATGGTGGAGAGTGGTGCCTTTGGAGAAATCAAAAACTTCTGGATTTATCTCATGTAGTAGCAGAGAGATAATCCTTACATACATAGGAGCCTTGATGCTCTCCCTTATCTTATCCTGAATTAACATTCCAAACTGAAATCTTTTTCTGTATATAATGGCTGTCATGATGTCAACCATATCAAAAGAAATGTCCCGGATGGAGCTTGTCTTACAGAGGAGAACCTTGCCAACAATGTCCACAAGAAATTTGCACTCTAGGTTGAGATCTGGTCGACGAATGGAAATAACTTCTGGCGAAAGCCCACAGAACATGCATGCTCTGTTTGAATCTTCATGAGTTAGGGGATCTTCTTCATCAACCACGGGTACCCGAAGAAGTGTTGAGACAGAGGTCTTTGTAAGCTTTATCTTGATTCCCTTGACATTAGACTTAAGGACCTTACCATTTCATCTTACTTTGATATTCTAAAAGAATTCTTTAACTTCAGGGAATAGGATTTTGCAGGGGTGTTGGAGAATGAATGTTAAGCCGGCGGTGACAAGAAGAATGAGGAGATTTCTGAAATCGTCTGATAGTTTGGCAATACCGGCGGTGACAAGTTCACTACCAATCTCAATCTTTGAAGGCAGTGTCATGGTCCAGAGAGTTATGAGAAATTCGCTGTGGGGAAGAAGATGGCGGCGTGCTCTGTGACAGCGGCGGAAGGCGAAAAGACTTTCTTTTTCTCGAGTGAGAGGGTTATGAATTCGTGTAGAAAATGAAATCCTGATTTTCTATTTATATAGCCCTAATTATCGATGATTAAGAAAGAAACTAATCTAACATACCTTTGAAAATGGTGGTATAAGCTTCGGGTTGCGAATAAAGAAATTTGAATAGAAGTTGAGAAAATGTCGTCCTGTTTCTCGAGTGGACCGGCAGTACTCGAGTGAGAGAATAAGGTACTCGAGTGATGTCTTCATGCTTCTCAAGAGGAAACTCATTACTAGAGTGGTATTACTCGAGGGGTTTGCTGAGTTCTCGAGTGGTCTGAAGTAGTACTCGAGTGGTCATCAACTTACTCGAGTTATTAGTCGGAACTTGAGAAATTTTGATTTTTGACAAATTTCTTGATCTCTGAGCTTTGTTGTGAGTCCTACTTCTCTAATCTTCTTTGTTGAGCATTTCAAGTTCTGTTTTGAAGAACGAGAACTTGGTCTCGTCTAGCGGCTTCGTGAATATGTCTGCAATCTGCATGTTAGTTCGGATATATTTTAGATCTATGTCCCCATGCTCTACATGCTCCCGGATGAAGTGGTATCGTAGCTCTATGTGATTTGTCCGGCTGTAAGAGACTGGGTTGTTGGCTATTACAATCGCACTGGAAGAGTCACAAAATAAAGGAATGTTTTGAAACTTCATGTTATAGTCTTCAAACTGGTTCTTTATCCATAGCAACTATGCACAACAACTGCCTGCAGAGATATACTCTGACTCAACCATTGAGATTGCAACACAGTTCTGCTTCTTACTACTCTAGGAAATGAGCCTTCTTCCAAAGGAATTGGCAAGTCCCGGAAGTACTCTTCCTGTCGTCTTTGCTACCTGTAAAATCTACATCTGAAAAGCCAATTAGTTCGCTATCATTACTTCTTGGGTACCATAAGCCAAGATTTGGTGTACCTTTAAGGTATCTCTGTTGGATCCCTAGTTGGATTTAGGCTAGGTTCACTAAACTAGGATGTTTGACCCAACGTGTATAGCCAGGGTCATCTGTGTGTCATAGAGTCTAGGCCATGTCCTTAGTGTCAACCTTACATGGACCAGCCATCAACAGACTGTACAAGAATCAAGACTTAGAGAAAGTTCAAAGACTCAGGAATTATATTCGACGTTCGTCGAACTCAGCCCCACGAAAGTCGTGCTCAACTCGACGAACTCAAAGATAATTCTCTGAGCTGAGCTCGACGAACTTGGTTCTCAGGTCGACAATCTCTGGACACTATACTTCAACACTCTAGTCCAGAAACACTTCAAATATTCTAAGTCCAGAATCATACTCTAGTAGACGAACTCATGTTCTCAGCTCGACGAACCTGGACCGCAGTCTTGACAAGTTGTATCAAGTAGCTGTTAGCTGTTCTCAGGATGACGAACTTAATTCTCAGGTCGATGAACTCAACTCTCAGAATCAGCAAGGTTCTTGAGAAAGCAGTTAGCAGTTCTCAGCTCGACGATCTTGGATCTCAGGTCGACGAACAATAGTTATCTGGTCGACAAACATAACTTCTCAACTCGACGAACTCTGGACCCAGGTCGACGAATTCTGTTCTCTATTCCACGATTTCTGTGCAGATCTAGTCTTGGATATTTCCCTCCCTCTGTCCTTATTTCATTGCAATAATTCCAGAGTAATCAATGCTTAATATTCTCTGAATAATATTGTTAGACGCATCATTGATTATGGTCTTCATCTGGATTATTACTTGCCGCTTTTCACTGGGACAGTTGGGGAAATCAATCAATGCAGACATTCTCAAGGCCATCATCAATCAATGCTGGAAAGAATTCAAAAATTTAGAAGGAAGAACTCATAGAAAATTTAAAAAGAATTTTCTTTCTTTTCTCGATAGTTCTTCTTCTTGATAGATCTCTGAACAAAACACACAGATAAAGATAGAGATATAAGCCCAGGCCAGAGAAATAATCCAAGATATTGAAGAAGAAGAAGAAGAACACACATTCAAAATCAAGATTCTTCCTCCTTCTTCATTCCAAGATTCTTTAGAGGACAACAAATACTCTATCAGTCAATAAGTTCCTAGATACCTTCTGATCAAGGCTGAAATATTGAAGACCTACTCACCCTGTAGCAAAGCTCCAACTTTCCTGAACAAATCAATATCTCAGGGGGGAGACTTTGTTAAAATCAAAGATCCACTAAAGTCTTCTCAGTTGTATTTGAGATAGAGAAGACATCATCACTCTCTCACCCCCACTATAAAAAGGGTTCTTTAACTCCCTTCAAAAGTTATTCTTGGTTGCAAGTCACCTGACCAAAAGACTTGGGATTGGTTTTTGAGCACCTGATCAAAAGCACATTGGTGGCAGTCACCTGATCAAAAACCTGAGTGGATTGCTACCAGGGTGGTAGAAGATTGGATGTACCCTGGTTGGGGAACCACTATAAAATTCTTGTGTTGTCTGGTTGCCATCGTTTTCTTTTGTTCTTCCTGTGGCTGTGCTAGTTAGATTGTTGTGTCTGTGATAGCTATCTTATATTTGCTATGCCTGTGGTAGATTATTTCATCTTAGGACTGATATTTTATTTACAGCAAAAAGCATTAAAAGTTTCAAGATACTCTATTCACCCCCCCCCCCCCCTCTAGAGTATATTAAATCTAACCCTAACTTTAAATTGGTATCAGAGCAAGGTTCCTTTGGTTGTACAAGCTAACCCTTGAACCAAAAGTCTTATATTAGATCTGATCCTTTATTTCTATTAGGATTATATTCACAACATGGCATAGAACAAAGATTATGCAAGCACCAGACCTCCAGTGTGCAACCTAAATAAGTCTGCCATCTGGAAGGCAAGAATAAAACTCTATATGAATTCTATTTATGAGGACATCTATAATTCTATCTTGTCAGGTCCTCCTCAACCAGCTGCATCCACATCAACATCCAGCACTCATGCAGTTCCACCACCTGAGTGGACTGAAGCTCAAAATAAAGCCAAGGTTGCTGATGCCAAGGCCATAAACATTCTGGCCCAAACAATGTCAGATGACATTTTCCAAAGAGTGGCTGAATGCACATCAGCCAAGGCCATTTGGGACTCTCTCAACCAAATGGTGGCTGGCTCTGCTGAAGAAAGGAAGGACAGAATATCAAATCTCATATCCCAGTATGAGAATTTCAAGAAGGATGAAGCAGAATCTGTTGCATACATGTACAATAGACTGAGCTCAATAATCAATGAGTTGAAGACCTTGGACAAGGATATCACCCTCACTGAGGTGAATGACAAAATCCTCATGTGCTTCCCAAGCTCATGTGATTCAAGGATCTGGCCAATCAAGGAGGCCAAGAGCTTAAATGAGATTTCCACAGAATCTCTTTTGGGAAAGCTCATGTCCTATGGGCAGCTAATCAGTCCAGATAAGCAGCTGAACAAAGGACTCCTCCACCAGCAAGGAAAGAGCACAATCTGGCATTCAAGGCTATTGACAAGATAGAAGTTTCAATAATAAATGAAGAGCTAATGGGTCTTCTTGACAAAAGATTTTACAAAATGGCAAGGAAAGACTTCAGGAGAAAATCATCCAGGAAGGATGATAAGCCAAGGTATGACAAAACCCCCACTAAAGAAGTAGTTTGCTTTGGATGCAGGAAATCTGGACACTTCATCTCAGAGTGTACAGAGAATCAAAAAAAAGAAAGAAGAAGAGAGATGGACATCAGAAGACAACAAAGCTCAAGGACTTCCTCCAGCAAATACAAAAAGAAGGAGAAGGGCTTTGTAGCTGAAAACTGGAGTGACACTGAAGATGAATCCACATCTTCCAGTTCTAGTGAAGAAGAACAAGAGGCAAGGGCCAAGAAAGTCTGCCTCATGGCCATTGATGCCTCCAGAAGTCAATCAGATGAAGAAGAATCTGATAATGAAGGAACTTCAGATTCAGAAGCTGATCAGGTACTCTCAGCATTTTATTATAATTCTGATACTTTTAAAACTGAGTTTAAGGTCTTGTGTATTGATCTAATTAACTCAGAAAAGGAAATTGAAATACTTAGGGAAAGACTAGCCAATCAAGAAAATTTAAGTTCTAAAAACACCAAGTTAAAAGAAGAACTAGCATTAGCTAATGAACAAATTAACTCCTTAAAAATAGAGTTATGTGAGGACAAACAACTTGAGGAATCTCTCAATGAGAGCAGCCTTAAGCTGATAGACATCACAAGCACAGTCAATGCTAGACTGAATGGAAAACTGGGAATGGGTGCATCATCAAGTTTACCCCCCATACTCAAGAAAAATATATTAACCACACCAATAAAATTTGTGTCTGAAAAGGGTAAAGAAAAGGTAGATAATAACAATCTCAATCAAGCTGAAATCACACACAAAAATAAGAAAAACTAAAACCAGAAAACTTCAGTTAAAAATAAAGTTCGGCAGATTTCGTCGAACGCAGGTCGCCGAAATGTGACCAGTTCGTCGAACTCAAACCGACAAACTCTGAACGTAAATCTATATAATAATTATTCATCTTACTGCGAAAGACGAACTGTGTATGGTTCGTCGAGAAGAGATCGACGAACTTGGGGCACAGAAAATGAACATGTTCATTCTCTGAGCAGAGATCGACGATCTCATCCCATTTCGTCGAACTCTGGTCGATGAACTCACAACATTTTGTCAAACCCAGAAAGACTTAATAAAAGTCATAACTATAAAAGCAACTCTAATCAAACTAGGAAACCATTTAATCCACTTGCTGATTGGAAAATTTCTCCTAGAAGATATCACCCCTTAGGATAAAAATCTCAACATAAATTTTCAGTAATATCTAGTTTTTCTTATCAACAATATAAAGGACCAAAGGTAACCTGGGTCAAGAACAACTAACTATTTTCATTGCAGGAAAAGGGTTGTCTAGTAGATAATCAAAAATGGTATCTGAACAGTGGATGCTCCAAGCACATGACTGGCAGCAAGGACAACTTAATTAACTATAAGTCCAAGCCGGAACCAAAGGTAATCTTTGGTGATTCAAAGTGTGGCCAGTCAGAAAGCTTTGGAGAGGTAAAGATTGGAGCAGTCACTTTCAAGAAGGTGACATATGTTGGAACCAGCTTTCTAGTCCCTCCTAAAGTTCGAAACTGAGGATGCAGCCCACACATACTCCTCTTGAACCACCCTCTCGACGTGAGTCAGGGACCTGAAAATAGACCGAGGGGTCTCAGCTCGGAGGTCCCACCTCTTTCCCGGAAGAATTAAAAATCTTCCCCTCCCTAGCCAATGCTGAGCTAGGTGCCTGTGAGGAAGACAGTGGAGAGGTTCAACAACCCTCTCAGGTACCTTATCGGTCTATTTATAGGCCTCTGAATCTGATCCGCAAATATCACTTCCGAACTTACCTGAAAAGACCAAAACACCCTGGGCAGGGTCTGCCAACAGCCAAACTCTGTTGTTCTGGAGAACTATACGCTGACCTCCAAGGGTAGAAATGTAAAATTACCTGGGGCACAAAGTTAAAATCCCGCTTCGGGGGTAAAAGGGTAAAGACCTCTTTTCTCCCATACGGCGAGTGGGGAAGGCAATGGTGGGCGAGACGACCGCCTTGTCCGTCTCGCCGTCCTCTCGACCTGCTGGTTCTCTCGCCTCCTAGAATGACCTCGCCCACTAGGAGGTCTCGCGCAATTCAGAGGATCCCCCATCTCGCCTCTGGTAGGTTGGCATCCCATCATCTCGCCAGTCTCCCCTCCTCGCTAGTTGGACCACCTCTTGCGAGCCCAAGGTTGTACACAATCCCCGCTCTTTTCGAGGTTGCTCTAACCTCGGAAAGATAAGTCCAACCATAGCTCGCGATGCTCGGATTCACTCATGAGAATCTTTGGTGACCCCCCTTGGGGTCTATAAATATGAGATCCCAGCCTTCATTAGGGTCCCTTTTGTCTTCCTTCATTTCCTTGTCCTTCTGAATGTCTCACAGCCAGAGTTTTTGCGAGCGCCTCGCGATGGCGTGAAGGCGAAATAAAACCAACATGGATGCCTTATTCCCGGACCTGGGGCGTATTCCTCCCTCAGCCCCTCCGTCCTCCCGCCTGAAGAAGATGAAGGCCGCCTGCCCTCCCCTCTCGGCAGGCGCGACCTTCTCTGCCCCTTCGACAACAGACAATCCTTTTGCCTCTCCTGGGGAGAAACGAGTAATTTCTCATTCTTCTCTCTTCTTTCGTCCTGTCTATTGACCCTGCTTCTTCAGGGAAACTCTGCTGACTACCCTATGCCCGCCAATCCTCCTGATAATATCAACCAAGCTCACCAGCGCACCAACTCGCTCGAGGCATCCTCCCCACCCCTCTCGCGGAGAGAAAACCGCTCGCGGGTTATGGGGAACCCTCACATCCCCAGTAAGAGCTTTCCCTTCTCATTTTTCCTCCAATTCGCTCTTTTACCCAACCCCTGCAAACTCATCCTTGTCTATGATTTCTCGCTCTCTCTGCAGGCATCCAATTTGATTCTGACACTGAAGACGCTCTCGCATCTCCCCCCTCTCGCCTCTTCCCCATCCTGGCGAGATCGGGGACTACTTGGGTGATCCCATGGATACCCTGGAGCTGAAGCGGAGGATGGTGAGGATGTTCCGCAAATACACGCATATAATCCGCGAGGTGGAGCTGGAGAAGCAGGCCTCTGACCGGCGCATGGACTGGCTAGAAACAGAGTGCCACCGCCTTTCTGCCGAGATGGAAGCCAACGGCGCAATGGATGGGATAGAACCCCAAGCCATCCTAAACGAGATGGACGAACATCTCCGTCTCGCGCGCCGCGACGTGGTTGTCGCTCGCGCATTTCATCTTCCTGGCCGCCATCCCTTTGCGGGAGGCCAAGATGGCCGCTGGAAATGGGTCAGGAACTAAGCTGTCGCGGTCCCGTCTCGCCTTCTCCAGGCCCCCCTGTATTATCATTGCCCATTTAGTTGTGTTTAATTATTGTTGTGTTGTATAAAAATTTTCTGTGCGGGATGCCCCCCTCCGTGGGATGAACTATTTTATCATTATGGTACTGTGTCTGTCATATCGCTGCTAAGTTTTTCATCATTACCATGATTAGCTCCTTTTTTAATTAGTTTGCAATGATGGTTTTACTTCGAAAAAACCGATGCGGCGTCTTCGCCCCTTGGTTTCTAGAGAGAGAGAGAGACGAAGCATCGGTGCTGCCTCTTCATTTCCCGCCACCTGATTTTCCCGCTCAATCTCCTCTCTCCATCATTCCTTATAAATACCTCAAATCCAGATATTCCCACACTTCTGTTATTCTTGGCCGTCTTTTGGTTAGACCTTCCTCCTACCTCTCCTCCTCTACACTCATCTTGCGCCCCTCTCTCCTTCTAAGTCGCTCTCTTCCCCTTTGCTACCTTCCCGCCTGTTATGGGAAAGAAGAAGGTGGAAGAAGGTGAGGTCCGCAGCTGCTGCAGAAAGCGATTTGTGGATCATGACTTTCCTCTCGGTAGACTGCCAGAGGAAGATTATGCTTGCTTCGCCAGCGAGTTCCTTGCTGACGGATACTTGTCTCGCCCACCCAAGGTTGGCGAGTGCATCAATACTTTCTACCCCCAACGAGCTGGCCTTCCCCGTCTCGCACTTCGAGTTGGGGCTGCGACTTCCCCTTTGGCCAGAGGTCAAATTAGTCCTTAAATACTTTGGGGTTGTCCCCGCCCAATTCAACCCCAACGCCATCTCTATGCTTGTGGCTTTCGCCTGCTACCTGCGGCGAGAGCGCATCGAATTCAGCTTGACTGCCTTTCGCAAGTTGTTCGTTTATCACGCGAAGGATGATGGCGTTTCCTACTTTACTGGCCAAGGCCTAAAGGTGTGCGAGACACCGAACAAAAATCATTACTGGCTGACTCGCTTCGTCTTCATTTGCGGGGATTTGGGAGGCATCCCTCTCGCCATGGTGTCTCCTGCTGAGTGCTACTATGAAACCCCCAAGGTTGGGGGTGCCGAGAAGGATCTCTGCGACTTCTTCGCAGGGAAACATTTCGAGGTCAATTACCTCAGGCGAGACCTCGACTCGCTTCCTGTCGTCTTCCCCGGCTAAGGTTTACTCATGTTCCCTACCTTAGCATTGCAAATTTCGTTCTCTGCTGACTGTCAACTTGTTTATGAGAGAGAACCATCCCTGTTCATCCTCCTTACCAGAGTAACAGGGGTCTCGCCTTAGCGAGTATGGCGGCGGAGGCCGCGAAGGATACGTTGACACCCACCCCAAAGAAAAGGCCCGGGGACGAGGGCACTTCTCGGCACAGCCCAAAGAAGAAGGTGAAGAAATTCGTGTCTTTCAAAAAGGAGAAAAAGTCTGCCAAAGAAAGGAAATATCCATCGGGATCGCTGTCCCCCATCTTTTGTGGGTCTCCCTCACCTTCCCGACTACCCGTCTCGCCTGCCCGCGAGACGGTCTTTTCATAGACAGCTGTCACCACCAACGTTCAGCCTGCTAAGTTCCCTTTTGGCGAGGATGGCTCCTCCAGCCGCCCGGCTCCCGCCTCGCACCCCAATTACAACATGGGGCCTGTGACGGATGATGCTGCCGACGAGCCGGTGCTCCTATGGGACAAGGATGCTAATCGCGTGTTGGTTTCCACTCTCCTTCCTTCCTAGAAAGAGCAGGACCCCCCCCCCCCCACCAGTCACGCCTTCTCCCTGGGGTTCGGGCTATATGGTGGCCTTGGTTCTGAGCCCGCAGACAATGAGGCATCGCGAGATCTCATTCTGAAGAGCGCCCACTCTCAATTTCGCTGCCTGGAACTCGCACACCGGGTATCGCGCCGCCTAGTCTTCAAAAATAGGAAATGGAAGGAAGCGGAGACCGGTCTCGCCGCGGAACGGGAGAAATCCAGCGACCTGGAGAAGCAGTTGGTCGTTGCCGACAACCTCCTCGCACAGAGCCAGGGCGGTGTGGTAAGTTTTCTTACCGCCCCTTTGCTAGCTCTACTCGCCTCCCATTGTGGTCCTTCATTTATTAAGCCTTCTTGCAGGATGCCGAGACTGCCGACCGGATGCGCTCGCGCATTGAGGAGTTGGAGGGAGAGAATAAGAAATTGAAAGCTGAAAATCTCCTCCTTCGGAACAGCGCGGCACCCCCCTCAGACCAATTCCCCGTTCCATCCCGCTACTCTGTAGACGAGGTGGATGCCCTCTGCCGAGATTCCAATATCAAGACAGCGGAGCTTGTTCTTAAAATGATGAAGGAGCTGGCGGTGGTACGCGATGATGCCGAGACGGTTACTGTCGGCGACCTGGTCCCCCACTTATATAGCGAGACGGATGACAGCTCTTCTTCCAGCAGCGAGGAGTAGAGAAACACCAGCTCCAGTGACTTCTTCCCCCCCCCCCTTTTTCTTTCTTTTTTATCTGGTCTGGTACTTGTTATCTTGATAGACAATTCCTCGAAAATAGCGCAGTGTTCTTTTTTTTATGATGATCCAAGGAAATTTTGTTAAACCTTTTATATGTTACTTAATTGTTGCTTTTATCTTCGGTTGTTTCACTCAGTAGTTAGCTAAAAGTGCGAGACCCTGGATCTCTCTTCGCCTATACTACCCGCGAGGTCACCTGACCCTTAGCGCTTGTCTCGCCGTAATATTAACCTGTGCTGAAGTCCCTGGAGACCAGCCGCCCCCGCTTGACAGGCCCCACCTTTTTACGCCAGGCTCGTGCCTTGAATAAGGAAGGACCACTCGCTATGGGCGAGACCGCCCATGCCGAGTGTCGTCCAAAGACCCTCCTCCCTGGCCTGATCCCCAATCCTTCCTTTTTCTAGGGATTTTCCACTAATCTTCTGATGGATATGGACCTTTCTCCCCGTGAACTCTCACCACTAGACTTGCCCTCAAGTCAGCCTACTGCTCTGCCAGCTAGATGGGGGCCTGGTCGGCGGGTCCACTCGGGGTCTCCTCTCCAAACCATCTCCAACCACCGAGTGAGCCTACAGCCCTCCCAGCTATATGAGAGCCTGTTCAGCGGGTCTGCTCGGGGTCTCCTCTCCAAAACATCTCCAACCACCGAGTGAGCCTACAGCCCTGCCAGCTAGATGAGAGCCTGGTCAGCGGGTATGCTCGGGGTCTCCTCTGCAAACCATCTCCAACCAACGAGTGAGCCTACAGCCCTGCCAGCTATATGAGAGCATGGTCAGCGGGTCTTCTCGGGGCCTCCTCTCCAAATCATCTCCAACCACCGAGTGAGCCTACAGCCCTGCCAGCTAGATGAGAGCCTGACCAGCGGGTCTGATCGGGGTCTCCTCTCCAAACCATCTCCAACCACCGAGTGAGCCTACAGCCCTGCCAGCTAGTTGAGAGCCTAGTCAATGGGTCTGCTCGGGGTCTCCTCTCCAAACCATCTCCAACCGCCGAGTGAGCCTACAGCCCTGCCAGCTAGATGAGAGCCTGGTCAGCGGGTCTGCTTGGGGTCTCCTCTCCAAACCACCTCAAACCATCGAGTGAGCCTACAACCCTGCCAGCTAGATGAGAGCCTGGTCAGCAGGTCTGCTCGGGGTCTCCTCTCCAAGCCATCTCCAACCACAGAGTGAGCCTACAGCCCTTCCAGGTAGATGAAAGCCTGGTCAGCGGGTCTGCTCGGGGTCTCCTCTCCAAACCATCTCCAACCACCGAGTGAGCCTACAGCCCTGCCAGCTAGATGCGAGCCTTGTCAGCGGGTCTGCTCGGGGTCTCCTCTCCAAACCATCTCCAACCACCGAGTGAGCCTACAGCCCTGCCAGCTAGATGAGAGTCTGGTCAGCGAGTCTGCTCGGGGTCTCCTCTCCAAACCATCTCCAACCACCGAGTGAGCCTACAGCCCTGCCAGCTAGATGAGATCCTGGTCAGCGGGTCTGTTCGGGGTCTCCTCTCCAAACCATCTCCGACCATCGAGTGAGCCTACAGCCCTGCCAGCTAGATGAGAGCCTGGTCAGCGGGTCTACTCGGGGTCTCCTCTCTAAACCACCTCCAACCACCGAGTGAGCCTACAGCCCTGCCAGCTAGATGAGAGCCTGGTTAGCGGGTCTTCTCGGGGTCTCCTCTCCAAACCATCTCCAACCACCGAGTGAGCCTACATCCCTGCCAGCTAGATGAGTCAGTGGGTCTGCTCGGGGTCTCCTCTCCAAACCACCTCCAACCACTGATTGAGCCTACGTCCCTGCCAGCTAGATGAGAGCCTGGTCAGCGGGTTTGCTCAGGTTCTCCTCTCCAAACCATCTCCAACCACCGAGTAAGCCTACAGCCCTGCCAGCTAGATGAGAGCCTGGCCAGCGGGTCTGCTCGGGGTCTCCTCTCCAAACCATCTCCAACCACTGAGTGAGCCTACAGGCCGGCCGGCTAGATGAGTGTCTGGTCAGCGGGTCTGCTCGGGGTCCCCCCTCCAAACCACCTCCAACCACCGAGTGAGCCTACAGCCCCGCCAGCTAGATGAGAGCCTGGTCGGCGGGTCTGCTCGGGGTCTCCTCTCCAAACCATCTCCAAGCATCGAGTGAGCCTACAGCCCTGCAAGCTAGATGAGAGCCTGGTCAGCAGGTCTGCTCGGGGTCTCCTCTCCAAACCATCTCCAACCACCGAGTGAGACTACAGCCCTGCGAGCTAGATGAGAGCCTGGTCAGCGGGTCTGCTCGGGGTCCCCTCTCCAAACCACCTCCAACCACCGTGTGAGCCTACAGCCCTGCCAGCTAGATGAGAGCCTGGTCAGGGGGTCTGCTCGGGGTCACCTCTCCAAACCATCTCCAACCACCGAGTGAGCCTACAACACTGCCAGCTAGATGAGGGCCTGGTCAGCGGGTCTGCTCAGGATCTCCTCTCCAAACCATCTCCAACCACCGAGTGAGCCTACAGCCCTACCAGCTAGATGAGAGCCTGGTCAGCGGGTCTGCTCGGTGTCTCCTCTCCAAACCATCTCCAACCACCGAGTGAGCCTACAGCCCTGCCAGCTAGATGAGAGCCTGTTCAGCGGGTCTGCTCGGGGTCCCTCTCCAAACCACCTCCAACCACCGAGTGAGCCAACAGACCTACCAGCTAGATGAGAGCCTGGTCAGCGGGTCTGCTCAGGGTCCCCTCTCCAAACCATCTCCAACCACCGAGTGAGCCTATAGCCCTGCCAGCTAGATGAGAGCCTGGTCAGCGGGTCTACTCGGTGTCTCCTCTTCAAGCCATCTCCAACCACCGAGTGAGCCTACAGCCCTGCAAGCTAGATGACAGCCTGGTCAGCGGGTCTGCTCGGGGCCTCCTCTCCAAACAATCTCCAACCACCGAGTGAGCCTACTGCCCTGCCAGCTAGATTAGAGCCTGTTCAGCGGGTCTGCTCGGGGTCTCCTCTCCAAACCATTTCCAACCTTGGTGGCATAAAAGAGGTCACTCACACGCCCATCACATCAAAAGAGCACATTAAAATTGCAAAAAATGTAATGAGCGCGAAAAGTGCTACGGGTAAAATCTCTTTAAATCATCACCACTTCGAGCGCGAACGAGGGATACCCCGTCCACATCCTGGAGGTGGTACCCTCCCGACTTCAAGACCTCTTTTACTACAAAAGGACACTCCCAATTGGGATTGAGCTTCCCTACAGAGGCTCCTCTACCTACTGCATCTACCTTTTTTAGGACCAAATCTCCCTTCTCGAACTGTCTGACCCTTATATGCTTGTTAAAGTTCCTCGCCATCCGACGCTTGACCTCCTCCTGCCGGACCATCGCCAAATCCCTGAGCTCCTCCACGAGATCCAGAGAGAGTCTCTGCTCTTCCTTGTTCTCCGCTCTCCATCCTTCGCCTCCTTCCCTTATAACTGCTACTCTTGGTGATGCGACTTCAAACTCGATAGGTATGACAGCCTCCGATCCATGAGAGATCTTAAATGGGGTCTCTCCCGTGGCGGTGTTTGGTGTGGTTCTCAAGGCCCACAGGACTGAAGGTAGTTGCTCCGCCAAGCTCCCCCTCAAATTCTCCACTTTCTTTTTCAACAGATTCACAATGACCTTATTAGCTGCTTCCACCTACCCATTACTTCGTGGATGATGAATAGAGGCAAAGCAGAGCTCTATTCCTAAGCGGATGCAGAAATCAACGAACTCTCTACTTGCAAACTGTGGTCCGTTATCTGTTACAATGGCTAGGGGTAACCCATGCCGGCAGATTATCTCCCCCCATATGAAATTCTTGACCACCTGCGACGTTACCTTAGCCAGCGCCTTCACCTCCAGCCATTTTGAAAAGTAGTCCACCATGACTAGCAGGAATTTCCTCTGGCCACTCGCTTGGGGAAAAGGACCCACCAGATCTAGTCCCCATGTAGCGAAAGGCCAGGGAGCTGTGATTGTCCACAATCTTTGGGCCGGAAGGAGCTGGAGGGGGGCGAACTCCTGGCATTTTTGACACCTTTTCGCGAATTCCTCCGCATCTTTCCTGAGGGTAGGCCAGAAGTACCCCTGTCTCAGCACCCTCCCATCTAATGTCCGGCTCCCCGAGTGACTCCCACATTCTCCCAAGTGAATCTCTTGCAGAACCTTTGGAACCTCTTCCTCTGACACACATCGGGCCAGCAAACCCGACAGCATCTTGCGATATAAAACCCCATCTTTCAGCAGGTAGTAAGCCGATTTGTATATGGTATGCTTCTTGTCGAGTTCTTTCGCGGGTAACTGCCCTGACGCCAAAAATGTGATTAAGGGGTCCATCCAAGACCTCTGCTGGCATATCTCCATGAGTTCCCCTTCTTCTATAGACGGCCTGAAGAGCTCCGTCATCATTCCCCCTGCTCGAGGGCCATACTTGGCGAGTTGGTCAACCTGAGTGCTCTCCCCCATCGGGACGTGCTGAATTGAAAAGCTTTGGAACTGTCCGATGATGCCCTTGACCTTTCCCAGATACAACTGGAGGGTTGGCTCTCTTGTCTCGAACTCTCCTTTGATCTGGTCTGCCACCACCATGGAGTCGGTCGAGGCCTCGATGTCTTGTATGCCCAACTCCCGGGCTAACCTGAGTCCTGCGATAATCGCCTCATATTATGCTTGGTTGTTGGTGATCGTGAAATGAATCTTCAAGGCCTGTTCAATCCTGGTCCCCTCCGGACTTACCAAGACCATGCCCCCTCCGAAGGAATTTCTTCCTGACGCTCCATCTACTAACATCTTCCAGGTTGCTCGAGGGGACACTTCCGCCTCCTGGACCTCAACTGCGTAGTGTACCAGGAAATCGGCCACCGCCTGTACCTTAATGGAGAGCCGAGGAACGAAAGCGAGATCGAATTCACTGAGCTCTATTGACCACTTGGCCAGCCTCCGGGAATGTTCTACCCCCTCCAAGATACGACGGAGGAGGTGATCCGTTACCACCTGAATAGAATGAGCCTGAAAATACGGTCTGAGCTTTCGGGCCGAGACGATGAGGGCAAATCCTAACTTCTCAAGGATGGGATGCCCGAGCTCAGCTTTCTTTAAGACCCTGCTCACGTAGTAGATTGGAAATTGCTTCTTCCCTTCTTCTCACACAAGAACCAAGCTCACAGCCCCAGTCCCTACCCCTAAGTACAAAAACAAGACCTCTCCTTCCCTTGGTCCCTGGAGTAAAGTCGTCTGGGTGAGCTGTTGCTTTAGAGGCTGGAAATCCTTCTCACATTCTGGGGTCCATTCAAACTTCTTGCCACCCCGCAATGTCCGAAAGAAAGGCGAGCATCTCTCCCCGGCTCGGGAGAGAAACCTGCTTAGCCCGGCCAACTTATCGGTGAGACGCTGAACCTCCTTAGCATTTCTAGGGGACTCCAACTCTAAGATTGCTTTTACTTTCTCGGGGTTGGGCTCCACTCCTGATGGAGTGAGAAGATATCCGAGGAACTTTCCCCTATTGGCTCCGAAAACGTATTTCAGGGGGTTGAGTCTCATTTTATATTTCCTCAGGGTTTCAAAGGTCGCCTCAAGATCTAGGATATGAGCTTCAAGGTCCTTGCTTTTTACCATCAAGTCATCCACGTATACCTCGAGGTTCCTCCCTCTCTGTTTTCGGAAGATCCGATCCATCACTCTTTGGTAGGTCGCTCCCGCATTCTTCAAACTAAAAGGCATCATATTAAAACAGAAGCATCCATCCTCCGTGACAAAGTTGACGTCCTTAACGTCCGGAGGATGCATGCGTATTTGGTGATATCCAGAAAACGCATCCAAGAAACTCATAAAAGTAAAACCTACGGCTGAGTCAACCAACGCGTCGATTCGGGGCAGTGGGTAACAATCCTTGGGGCATGCTTTATTTAAAAGAGAGAATTCCACACACATTCTCCATCTACCCTCCCCTTTTTTAACCATTACAACATTACTCACCCACCACGGATACTTACAGGCGGACATAAACCCCGCCTTAAGCAACTTCTCTACCTCCTCTCTAATAGGTCCGGCCATCTTGGAGGCGATGGCCCTCTTCTTCTGCTGTATGGGGCGAGTGTTGGGATCGAGATTGATGTTGTGACAAGCTACGTCCGCATCGACCCCGGGCATGTCTGCGGCGCTCCATGCGAAGACGTCAATATTCTTTTGCACGCAGGCCTTGATCTTCTCTCTGTCTTCCGGGCTGAGTTCGCCGTTGATCTTTACCTTCTCCTTTCTCCCTTCCTTGGTGCGGATCTCTACCTAGAGTACCTCCACGGCGGCCTTCAGCCTTGATGGCTCTTCCTCTCCTTCCTGCTCTTACATCGCGTCCTGTTCTCTGACTTCGTCTTCCACAACAGCCATCACCATTTCTTCCCCAAGTTTTTCCATCTCCCACTTGCTCGCGCCCTCTCCTTCCTGCAGTGAGGCTCTTCTTTTTTCCAGTCGGGCCCCCCTCCTGGGCGACCCTCCCGCTTCGTCCATCTTCCTCTTCCCTTTTCTCCCTCCATCATCTTTGGGCTACCCTTCTTCTTCCGCCTCCATCTCTCCCTCCTCCTTTCCAGCCATTTCCAACTCTCCCCCAATGCCTCCAACCATCACTACTTCTCCTTCTCCTCCAGCATCTTCTTCCTCTCTTTCTTCTACTATCCCCATCTCTCCGCACTTCTCTCCCGCCATTTCTGGCTCCCCCGCAATGCCTCCAACCATCACTACTTCTCCTTCTCCTCCAACATCTTCTTCCTCTCTTTCGTCTACTTCGCCCCCCAGTTCCTGTTGCAACTGCTCCATCCTCTTTTCCATTTCTTCAGCGTCTACCTGCCAGGAGACGGTGTTCACTGCTGTCACGTAGCATTCCCTTGCAGCCTTTGGATCCCCCCGCAGCCTGATTTGGGTACCTCCTGAATTCAGTTTCAAGCACTGGTGAAATAATGACGGAACGCATCTGAAAGCACTGATCAAGGGGTGCCCAAAGAGAGCGTTGTAACTACTGGGGGCATCCACTATGACGAACCGGCAATTTCGGGATAGCCCGCCCAGGGTTACTTGGAGTTCCACTCCCCCCTCGACTTCTTTCCTCTCTCCTGAGAATCCAAACAATGGTCCATCCGCCGTCAGCACCCTTCGGGCCTCCACCCTCATCTCATTGAATGCTTTCTTGAAAATCACGTTCACTGAGCTCCCATTGTCTACTAGGATCCGTGACACCGTGAAGTTTTCGATGACAGTTCGTATCACCAGCGCGTCACAGAAAGGGTCTTCATGATCTGGCATGTCCTTCCTTGAAAAGGTGATCTTTTCATCTGGGGGAGGTGATTGTGACGTCGAGGCTACGCTTCGGCAGTACATGGTGTGAAGGCTCGCCTTTCGGGCCGCCTCTATCCCTACTCCTCCATGGATCACTCCAATTCCTCCGCGATCTCCTTCATCCATTCGATCTACACATCGATCCTCCTCTCCTGTACCTGTCACTTCCTCTATCCACACCGGTCTCTGTTGCTCTCCTGCTCCTCTAGTTCTTCTCATTTCCAAGAAATCTGGGCAGGTACCCGTTGCGTTACCTTCCTCTTCGTGGAAGTCGCAATATGGCAACACCGCCTACCCCCCTTGCCTTCCCTCCTGAGG
Source organism: Platanthera guangdongensis (assembly GCA_039583875.1). Lineage (NCBI taxonomy): Eukaryota > Viridiplantae > Streptophyta > Magnoliopsida > Asparagales > Orchidaceae > Platanthera > Platanthera guangdongensis. Next base: position 230,965,483 of record CM077151.1, on the reverse strand, counting down.
GTTTCTCCTTCTCCCAGCTCCTGCTCCTCTTACTCTCTCCTGGCCTCTACCTCTACCTCGGCCGATCGCCATAGCCTGCTGCGGAGGTGGTAGGGGTGGTCTATGACCATACCCCCACCCTTGCTGGTGAAACCTTCCCGGTCCTCCTTGTGGGTTCCTCCCCCCGTGGGGAAATCCTCTACCTTGTCCTGGGGCAGGGCCTCCCTGTTGCCTCCATCCCAGCTCTTGATATGTCGGCTCCCTCGGCTCTTCTCTTCTCCTCGCTTCCTGCTTTCTCCCCGCTGACTCCCTCGACTCCACCTCCGTAAGTCTTGCCAACTTTTTCGCAAAAGCGGGATTTACCGCCTCCATCGTTATTTCCTTCGCCGCCTTCTCCATCAAGCCCTCAAAAGACACTGGCGCCTTCCGGGTGAGGCTCATTTTGAAGAACCATTCCCGTAGTCCCACGGTAAAGGCCATCTGTAGGGCAAACCTCGGCACCTCCTGTATATCCAAGATCTCTTCTTGGAACCTATCCATGTACTGAACTAGTGATTCATCTGCCCCCTGCTTGATCAAAAAGATCAACTCCGAGTTCCTCTTTCTCTTCTTAGAAGTGGAGAACCGTAACTGGAAGGTCCTGCTTAGGTCCTCGAAGCAGTATATCAAGCTTGTCGGGAGCTGATGAAACAAATCTCTAGCCTTGTCCTTTAGAGTAATGGCAAAAAGACGACATTTAAACGCGTCTGTCATGGGCCTGATCGAAACCGCGTCCTCGAACCATTGCAAGTGATGAAGGGGATCATCTTTCCCCACATAGTAGTTCATTTCGGGTTCCCGGAACCCTTCCGGGACGGGAGCTGACAGGATCAGCTCACAAAAAGGAGACCCTCTCGTCGCCGGTCTCGCAGCCCCCACTCGCACGATGACCTCTCTTGGGGAGATGGTACTCGACGGGCTTGGGAACAGCTCCCTTCCTGCCATGTCCCTCCCGCTTCCTTCCACCATCACCTCCTTCCCCGGTCTCCTCCCTGGGGCATCTTCTCCCACTCGCGCCGAGACGAGCTCTTCTTGCGGCGTGAGAGCAGGCACTTGAGGCTGTGGGGTTGAACAATCTCCCTGCCGCGAGATCCCTTGCAGCAAATCCATGATCCCCTTGATTGAAGCCATAAACTCATCTCTTCCGACAAATCTTCCCGGGTTATCCGACCCCTATCCTTCTCCTTCTCCGTGATCTCCCGCCATGTGTTTGCTCAAGGTTCTTCTCTGAGGGCTGCGCTCAACGCTCACCGCACCAAAAATGTTGGAACCAGCTTTCTACTCCCTCCTAAAGTTCGAAACTGAGGATGCAGCCCACACGTACTCCTCTTGAACCACCCTCCCGACGTGAGTCGGAGACCTGAAAACAGAATGAGGGGTCTCAGCTCGGAGGTCCCACCTCTTTCCCATAAGAATTAAAAATCTTCCCCTCCCTAGCAAATGCTGAGCTAGGTGCCTGTGAGGAAGACAGTGGAGAGGTTCAACAACCCTCTTAGGCACCTTATCGGTCTATTTATAGGCCTCTGAATCTGATCTGCAAATATCACTTCCGAACTAACCTGAAAAAACAAAACACCCGGGGCAGGGTCTGCCAACAGCCAAACTCCGCTGTTCTGGAGAACTATACGCAGACCTCCAGGGGTAGAAATGTAAAATTACTTGGGGCACAAAGGTAAAATCCCCCCTTTGGGGGTAAAATGGTAAAGACCTCTTTTCTCCCATGCGGCGAGTGGGGAAGGCACTGGCGGGCGAGACGGCCGCCCTGTCCGTCTCGCCGTCCTCTCGGCCTGTTGGTTCTCTCGCCTCCTAGAATGACCTCGCCCACTAGGAGGTCTCGCCCACTTCAGAGGATCCCCCATCTCGCCTCCGGTAGGTTGGCATCCCATCATCTCGCCAGTCTCCCGTCCTCGCTCATTGGACCACCTCTCGCGAGCCCAAGGTTTTACATCCACTAACTCCCGCATTCAAGAAAACCACCAAGAAAACACCACATATTTCGAGATTTGGCTCGTCAGATTCTACATCACATTACTAGATACAAGACATGGTTGATCAACCCTTAGGATGATTTACAAACCTAATTAAACTCTAACGCGTTCAGTAACGATAAATAAGACGTTTAAACCATCAATAAGACACATCAAGAACAATCGAACCTATCCGGACAAAAAATCGAGTTCACCATGACAAAACATTACAACATCATATGATCATTGAGAAGGTTAATCATAACAATAATTTGGAAAAATAAGTGCAGAAAATTTTAAAGAACATGAAAAAACATAGCCGTTACCATCAAATCGGACAAAGAGAAACGAGGGGAAACCACCACTTGCCTTGGTTTTACCGGAAAAGTCCACCGAATCACTCCACGTCGTAGATCGGGACAAAAAGATGCGGGAGGAGTAGAAATCTAGACAAAAATGGCCGAAAAAGAGGTTCGTGCCAAAAAATCCTGACGAGAAATCTCTAGAAACGGGAAAGAAATTACCACGAGGGCGTAGCTCTCGGTGAGGGATTTCCGGATTTATGATCAGATGAAGATTTCGAGCACCGGAGCACCGTCGGCGGCGTCCGGAAGGTTCACGAAATATTTTCTCCCTCACGCTCACGCCGCTATGGTTCGGGAGGAAAAAAGATCGGAGAAGATGAAGTTTTCTCTAGTATAAATATATATATATATATATATATATATATATATATATATATATATATATATATATATATATATATATATATATATATATATATAAAGATATATAAGTATGTATATAAATATTTACGTTTATAAAATGTTCTGTCTAAAAACGAGCTGTAAGCGCGAGGGTGCGCAGAAGACGAAAATAAAGGTATACGATGGCTTAAAATCAAAAAGTGCCCAACATAAAAGATGTAGATCTCGTCGGGACGAACAAATTTTATGTTAACCACTTTTTCCAAACGACATCGTTTTGAGGCTCAAAAAGGCTCCCGAACGTAAACTGCAACGGACTGCACGAGAACTATCTTACGGGTACTCGAGAGGTAGAAAACGGCTACTCGAGTAGTTCAAAATGGCTACTAGAGTAGTTCAAAATGGCTACTCGAGTAGTTCAAAATGATTACTCGAGTAGTTCAAAACTACTCGAGTATCACCAAAAAATTCACTCGTGTAGAAAAAAAATAATCACTCGAGTAGGTAAGTAATCACTCGAGTAGGAAAAATAATCACTCGCGTATATAAAAGATCACTCGTGTACCTAAAAACAAAAGACTCGAGTACTTAGAAAACATATGACTCGAGTACTTAGGAATCACTCGAGTACCTAATAACAAAAGACTGGAGTAAATTTGCATGGTGAACCAATTTTTGCAAATATAACCTTATTATTAAATTATACCCATGAATAGTAAAATATATTTTTGAATAGTGATTTAATATTAAAATAATCCTCTTTATATATTTTTGAATAAGCAAACTACGAGATCAAAACGGAGGCCCAAACGTGCGACGAATTAAACGAAACTCGCACCGTAGGCAAACAATGACGCTACGAACACAACGACGAAGTCAAAACCAGAATCTGAATAGCCATTCGAGATATTAATCTTCAAAGTATACTGCAAACATAAACAATCAAAAACTTCAATCGTGCGTCGAGACTCCAAAAATGCTCGGATTGCGACGAAACTTGACGAGCAAGTCCAAAATTACTTAACTTAAATTCCAAATGCAAAATTTTCCCATTACAACAAGAATTCGGCCTACTCGACTGCACGGATGTAAAAATGCCTTAACGTCATTGCGCCGTCAACTCGACGTTAAAAGCAACGTCACGACGTCATAAATATGACATTGCCCATTCGAATAAAATCATCTAAAAATCGGGGGCGTTACACAGTTCACAGGCCCCAGGTCTCCACGACACAAGACTCAAACACTGGCCCCAGGTCTCCATGACACAGGATTCAAACAAAGCTCTCAAGGAGCTATCGCTGGCGGTAGCACTACCGTCGCGCAGTACCTGGCAAAATGTGTTCTACCCAGTTTTCTGGGTCCCCCTTGGAGTTAGTCCCCAAGGTTCCTTGTTGCAATCTATCGCGTAGAAACCCAAAAAAACATCACAGAGTCTTCTCCGGCCATTAGCAAGCATTATGAAAAACATTACCAATCCAGACCAACCCGTCTGGATGGGCTTCACACACCATTCCTATGTTCGTACTTCGATTCCGAACTCTAAATGCAAAACTATGGGGATCCTCCGTATCTACCCGAAGGAACACCTCACGCTCGCTGCACACTTGCGGGAGAGAGTTTCCTATGAAAAAGGAAGAGGACTTCACATGTCCAAGTCGAGAATCGTTACCCTTTGCGCTCTCTTCAGTGTCATGCCAAATATCTAGACGGATGAACGCGACCACAACGATCTTTCCTCCACAGATCCGAACTCGTCTTGCGAATCAGAGCTTCAGAACTCCAATGGTGGCAAGAACTCTCTTTCGGCACTGTTGTTCCTTCTCCAAGAAACCCAGACCAAGTCCTTACTCCAAAAGTAAATGAAGTGAAAACGACCGAACAAGGCTTTTATATAAAACTACCACCACGCGGTAACTAGCTACCGCCGCGTGGTACCTAAATTCAATGACTTGTTTCGAGAGTAATCGCCCAAACCTTCCAATCACAAGCCGAGATGTGGCCACGCCGCTACGGATTCTCTATCGCCGCGCAATAAGAACACCTCACGCATGGTAGCCGACGTCGGTTACGAAGCGATATCTGCCTCTATCGCTGCGTGCTAACTGCTATCGTCGCGCGGTAGAATCCCGAGACATCCATCAATTAAATTGGCCCCGCTTTTGCCAGCGGTAACACTATCGCTGAGCGATAGCTTCCCGAGAACTTTGCCAGACTAACTCCCGGCTACCGCCGTGCGGTAACAAGTTTCCGCCGCGCGGTAACATCTTTCTCGAGAACTCAACGCTCTCGGCGCAGTCGACGCTAACCCTGGAGCTACCACTGTACAGTAACTAGCTACCGCCGAGCGATAATCCCCCAGAGAACAATCTCCCGCCTTAAGAAATTTGGGGCGTTAAAAATCTCCCCCACTTAAAGAATTTCATCCTGAAATTAAGTGATGCAAGAAACTAAGGAATTAAATCAACTTTAAACTGTGTACCTCAATTAAATAACTCGGGGAACTCCGAATTCATGGTTTGCTCCTACTCCCATGAAAGCTCCTCTCGACCGCAGTTGTCCCAAAGGACCTTGACCATTTTAATGGATTTGTTCTGCAGCTGCTTGACCTCTGCGTCCTCGATCCGAATGGGCTTGACCTTTGTCATCAACCCACTATCGACCAACACTTGATTCGCAGAAAAAACTTGAGTAGGCTCTTAAATAGCCTTCCGCAACACTGATATGTGAAATACATCATACAAAACGCACAACTCCACTGAAAGAGCCAATCGATATGCGGCTTCAACATCCCGCTCCAAATTCTCAAAAGGTCCAACATACCTCAGACTAAGCTTCTTTAAGCGTCAAATCCTTGATACGCCATTAAATGGCTTTATCTTGAGGTATACCAAATCGCCCACCATAAACTCCACGTTCTGATGCTTGGCATTATAGTACTTGGCCTACCTATCTTGAGCAATAAGTAGCTGTTCTCGAATCAACTATATTGTTGATGAAGCATCTTCAACATCCCTTCTCTCATACAACTTTGATTCACCCATTTCTACCCAAGCCAACGACGTACAACACCTCCTTCTGTACAGAGCCTCAAAAGGCGCCATCTGAGTGCTACCTTGGTAACTATTATTATACGCGAACTCAATCATTGAAAGATGGTCCTCCCACCTTTTCCCAAAATCCAAAGCACACATACGAAGAATATTTTCCATTGTCTTGTTCACCCTTTCAGTCTGACCATCTGTCTGTGGGTGAAAAGCCATGCTGAAGTTCAACTTGGTACCTAATAACTGATGAATGAGCCTCTAATCGTTTGATGTGAACCGACCATCTCGGTCACTAATGATGCTCCGTGGTACGCCGTGCAAACGGACTATGCTGTCCACATAAAGCTTTGCCAGCTTCTCCAATGAATCATCCCTCCTATTGGGTATGAAATGTGACACCTTCGTTAAACGATCAACGACCACCCAAATGACGGCGTTCCCCTTATGCGATCACGACAAACTATGGACGAAATCCAGTGCATCAACTTCCACACCGATATAGGCAAGGACTTCAGGAATCCGCCAGGCATCTAGCACTCCGTATTCTCCAAGGTGCACGTTTGACACTACGCCACATAAAGTGCTATGTCTTTTTTTTCGGTCCCGGCCACCAGAACAGCTTTTTCATAACTTTGCACGCCTTTGTGCCCCGGGTGAATCAAGTACTTGGTGCAATGAGCCTCGTACATCAACTCCTCCTGTATTTTACCCACTTTTGGGACACACAAATTACTGACCGTCCACATTAACCCATCACCGACAGTAAATTGGGCACTTGACACATCCAAAGCTTCAACCATGAATCGCTTCATGCTGTCATCCAACACCTTTTGAATCTGATGAACCATGTCATACACCACTTCTGTCCAGTTCAATCATGATTTAGTACCAGACATCTTATCGCACAAGAGACCTCCAAGGCCTTTAAATCTCGAACGAGATGCTCAACATGCATCGCTAACCAATTGTCCTGCTCGGGAGCTCTGCGACTTAACGCATCCGCAACCGCATTACTTTCCCCGGTATATAGTGTATCTTGAATATGTAGTCCCCAAGGAACTCCATCCACCTTCGCTGATGCATAATCAAATCCTTTTGATCCAATAGGTATTTCAAGATCTTAAGGTCTGTGTAAATGTCGACCTTCACACCATATAGGTAACGCCTCCAAAACTTCAGTGCGGCCGCAAACTCCAAATCATGGACCGGATAATTCTCTCATGCACCTTCAGCTGGCGCGAGCCATAAGCTATTACTCTCCCATGCGGTAACAAAACACAAACTAAGCCACTGCCTGAAGCGTCGTTGTATAACTTAAAGCCTTGTGTACCACATGGCGAACACCGGACAGGCGTCGTGGTTAGACGACTTTTCAGTTCTTCGAAATCTTGAGCACACACTTGCGACCATACAAATTTTCTATCCTTCCTCATTAGGGTCATGAGAGGTAATGCTATCCGCGAGAAATTCTCTATGAAATGCCTGTAGTAGCCGGCAAGCCCCATAAAGCCCCGGACTTCCGCTACAGAAAACAACACAGGCCACTCTTGAATTGCAGCAACCTTTGCTGGATCCACCGCAATACCCCGACCACTGACAATATGACCGAGGAATGCTATAGAAGAAAGCCATAACTCACATTTAAGGAACTTGGCATACAACTAATTACTTCTCAAGGTCTCCAGAACAATATGCAAGTGCTCCACACGATCATCCTCGGAATGGGAGTACTGTAACGTCCCATTTCGTGCCAAACCCCTCGCGCGTATCTTGAGTCAAGAAAATTGACTCAAGTTCGGGGAGCGTCGAGTGAGTCGACCGGACTCAACGACTAGATCAGGAATTAACTTAGAAAATTTTGGAAGGTTAGGCATTGACTGCATTGAGTGGACTCAACACACTCAACGCCAATTAACTTAGAGAAATTTTGGCGGGATAGGCGTCGAGAGCGTTGAGTAGAGTCAACGCACTCGATGACATTTAACTTTGAAATCCTGGCGGGTTAGGCGTCGAGAGCGTTGAGTTGACTGAACGCACTCGAAGCCATTTAACTTAGTTTATTTTCATGGGTTAAGGCGTTGAGAGCATTGAGTGGACTCAACGCTCTCGACGTCATATAACTTGGCATGTTTCTGGCGGTTAAGGCATTGAGAGTGTTGAGTGGACTCAATGCTCTTGACGCGATATAACTTGGCATGTTTCTGGCGATTAAGGCGTTGAGAGCATTGAGTGGACTCAATGCTCTTGACACCATATAACTTGGAGTTTCTAGCGGTTAAGGAGTTGAGAGTGTTGAGTCCCCATTTAACTTAGAATGTTTCCTGTTGAAATTTATGAAGTGAAAGTGGGTGAATGGAGCACTGTGACCTATCTGCGCGGACTACATGGACATGGTTGGTGGACTGCTAAGTCGGCAGGGAGGTTGTAGATGGTTTGCTCTATAGCGGCCTTGGCGATATGTTCATGCGGACTACGCGGACAACAGCGGCCGTTAGCCAGACTGCATTGTGCTCAGCAAGAAGATGGATCCTACGAAGTAACCAGGTGGACAACAACTCTATCTGCGGAGTCCGGCATGAAGTGGACTGAAGAACTGGAGCTCGGAAGACCGGTTTGGCAGTTGTCTTGGTCTTGCTCTGGTGCAGCGGCAAGTGGTAGCCGCGGAGTCCGCCAGTCAGTGCGGACTGATACTGGAGTTCGTCGGGACAGGCGGACTGGATGCAGTGTCCGCCAGTAAGTGCGGACTGGCCCTTGTGGCCAATGGTATGGACTTGGTTGGGTCTGAACCAAGTCTATGCTTTGCTCAGTCCGGGGAGATCGCGCAGTGTAGTGCGGACTGCTTCTCAGTCCGCCTAGCTCGGCAGAAGTGCATGTGCCTTGGTTGCGAGTTTGGGTATAAGTGGACAAGAGTTTGTGTCCGCAACTACGTGCGGACTGGAGCAGGAGTCCGCTGAGTCTGACAGTTGCCTTGCTAACATTGTTATGGATTCGATATATTATAGACTGGTGTAGTCAGTAGAAGGTGTGGACTGGAGGATTCTGCTGTATATGCGGACTGGAGGAGTCTGCTGGGTAAGCGGACTGGAGCAGTCAGCAGAAGAAGCAGACTAGAGGTGCCTGCTGAGTAAGCAGACTGGAGTAGTGTCTGCTGAGTCCGAAAGGTGTCTTGGTAACAAGGATATGGACTCGGCTTGCGGACTGGAGTTGTCTGCAGGGATATGCAGACTAGTGATGACTGCAGTATGGGCGGACTGGAACAGCGTGTCCGCCTGAGTCCGGATGTTGCCTTGGTGGCGAAGCCGTGGTCTCGGGATTGGCGGACTGTAGAGCTGTGTCTGCTGAGTTCGGCAGGTGCCTTGATGGCGAGGCTGTTGGGCTCGGGTTTAGAAGGCTGGCGCTGTGTCCGCGGAATGGCGGACTATTGCTGTGCAGTCCGTCTGTGGTGGCCTTGGCTTGGCCATGCGACAAGACGGACTGATGTTGTTGTCCGGCCTTGGAGAAGCAATGGCAGATTGGCTATCCTGCACAGGTAGCAGCAGACTGGAGTGTGTGCGTGGGTCTTGCAGATACACATATTCTTACTGCGGGTTGTGGCGGTAATCCTATCGTCTAGGGCGGTGACCACACTCATCATCGTGCCTATAAATAGGACCCATGTCACATCAAAAACAAGAACCTCCATGCGTAAGTGAACAGTACCTTGAGCTCGCAACTGTTGCTGCGGACTGGATTTTTGTGTCTACGCAGTTTGAGTGCATTGACTGGGTTGTGTTGTGCAGGTTGTGCGGATAGCGCTGGAAAGCCAGGACTTGGCTCTGATTGCGGTCATGGACAGTGCGAACTCTGCGGTTCATCAACAGGCAGAAAACAGCAGGTCTCAGACAGCGACCAGATGGTCTTGACTTTGGCAACTTGGTTCGGGGTTCAAGAAGTCACCTACCTCAGGAGGACTATTCTATTCGTCATCACAGCTTGTGCGGTCTGGCGGCTAGGCGACCTCGCGGTCAGGAGGCTTGCAGATTGGCGGCTAGAGCTAGCATTGGAATAAGGGGTAGTCCGCGCGGCTTGGGTTGCGGTCTGGCGACCTGGCGGACTGAGCGGACTCCACAGCAGTAGACCGGCGGCTTATTGTTGAGTCTGCATGGCTTGTTTCTCTTATCTTGTATTTATAGTCTCTACTTTCCCTTGGGTGTTGTTTGGTGAAGCATGTCTCGTCATGTATGTCTCGCTGTGTAAAGAAGTTAGCTGTGAATCAATAAGACTCTTGTGCTGCATGTGTTGCTGGTTGATTAACTTTAGTTGAGATATCCCCTGCTCACTCCAGGTTTCAGGGAGCTTCCGCATGATCAAGGTGTTAAGTGGGTAGTTCTGAGAATATTAATTTGGCTTTAGGCTATCCTGCTGACCACTTTGAGAAAATTTAACATTTCCGGCCATAGCTGGGGTAATTTGGTCGAACTCAGAGATCAAAGGAGTAAAGGAGAGCTGACTTGGGCTCAGGGTGTGCTATCAGATATGCTTGAACCTGAGTAGGGGAGGAGGTGTTGATTCCTCCCGAGAAGGACACGGGTAGTGACACGGGTGCGTCCCCACCCGTGTGGCACTCTTGTAAATTTTTCCCATTCTTTGTGATCTTTCCAGAGAAGGACATGGGTAGTGACATCGGCATGTCCCTACCCGTGTGTACCCAATACAAGACTACCCGTGACATTGGTAGTGACTAGAGCTCGACGAAATGTCGAGCAGAGCTCTATGAAAGTCGTCGAGCAGAGCTCGATGAAAGTCGTCGAGCAGAGCTCGACGAAAGTAGAGCAGAATTCGTCGAACGCCATAATTCTGCCTTGGCGAATTTTCGGCCCTATTTTCTGCTGAACCAGATTTTTTGGGAATTGCGCCAAATTGACTTAAATGGGCCGCGTCCTTTCAAAATGACTCATTTAAAGCAATATTAGGCAGTCTAATGTCAGGCCAACATATGGCAAGGCAGTTACCCTAATTCCTCGTTATAAAAGGAAAATGCAGAAAACCCTAGCCGTCTCTTATCTTTCTTGCCAAGTCATCACTGTGAGAAACCTTCGGAGAGGAAGAGAGTGTTGGAGCCGATCTTCTTTCCCGCGGAGAACGAACACCAACCAAGGAGAAGAAGATGCCACCAAGAAGGGTGACAAGATCCATGGCTAGAAACGGTGGAAACGACAGAAATGATGTGAGCTTCCTGCCCTCTCCCTTGGTGCTAGATCTCAAGTTATTCCTAGGACAGATATCGACTCAAAAAAGTCTTGATTTGCGAGAAGAAGGATTGTAGGAAGAGGCAAAGCTAGGATTTGTGTCCTAGGAATTAGAAGTCTTCAACCTTTCCTCACTTCAAATGAAGTTTGTGGATTGGTTTCGTGAAGAGAAGTGGCCATATGAGGGTGAATATGGGAGGAGAAATTCTGGATGTTATTTGAAAAGTTTGGTTGGAGGAATAAGACGAACCAATAACGTTCGGTCTGCTTTAAGATGCGCGCAGAAATCTGTTTTCTGCGCGCATCAACCTTTGAGTCCGTTTTCAGACATGATGCGGCTAGATCTAGGCTTTTGACAAAACAAGCGAGTCGTAGCCCTTGGAAATACCTTTCCAACGATGGGTTACATGCCTTCCCCGGAGTCCTTTATCCTTGGCAATCCCCGATCTAAGTTACTGTATAGTAATCATTCCTCCATATATAGTTCTCGTGTTTGTTTTGTATCGACTTTTGGTTTGGTAGAGAGATTGTAGTACATTAACATTAATGTTTTGTTGAATTTAGTCTATAGGTAATTGTGATAAAATATGTTAATGACATTTGTTGTATAGATCCCTAATGAACAAATGGTGTAGTAAAGTGTACTTGATTGAGGTGATTTGGTGCAGGTTAGTGAACGAATGGATTGACGAGTTTGGATGGTAGGAATGACTTAAATATGTGAATCAATAGGGATGTACTTGATAATGGTAATACAATTAATAATGATGAGGTTGACTTGAAGTTTGCTTAACATAATTTGTAGTAATTGCGATGAACAAATTGTTGATGGCTTTTAATTGGTAGATCCATATGTACATGAATAGTTCAAACTTGGTAAAAGAATTGTAACCAGCTATGTTAAAGTCATGTGATCATAGTATACATGTAATTATGATTACCAAATGGTTGGTGAATATGTGTGGAGTACCATTATGTTAATGGTGAACCCTTGGTGTGCTTGGATCCACGAAAATGTGGAAGGGTTGAAAGTGTGTGTGTGTTGCCATACTGGAATTATGTATTGGTAAGAGACTTAGTGTGGAGCTCTTGCGTGCTATTGAGCACGAAATTTGAATAATGAAAAGGGGGCTCAATGTGGAGCCCGTATATGAAATGCATGTGGTGTGAGTCGACACGCGGTGTCGTAATCCCGGGTTAAGGATAGTGTGGCAGGTCTACGGGCTCGCCAGTCGTCACACCGACGGGAGTTGTCAGATAGACTTGAAAAGTTGGGCCTTGGACCTCAGTGCTCACTTATCGAGGCAACCTCCGTGCTAGTGGACGGTTGGCCTTGGTCCTTCGGTGATTTGTTCACAGAGGCACCTTCCGTGCCACGAATATAGGCCAGTTGGTCTGGGCTCTTGGTGCAAATCTAGCCGAGACCCCTTCTGAGCCGTAGTACGCATGTGAGCTCCGCTGTTGTGTCCTTAGCGTTGAGGCGTATGGAGGCCTAGGCTTGGTAGTGTGGATGCCCGCCTAGTATTGGAGAAGCCCGCTCAACTGTCACCGGTTGGCCACGACGGTTGACGCCTGAGAGGTTAGCTACCCGCTCGAAAAGTGGGAACTACAAGTCTGTGTCCACATAGCAGTTGTATATGTGTGATCATGGGTGACTCATTGCATTGCATTCATGGCATTACATTACATTATATACACAAGATCCTCATCGTATAAGTTTGTATGGGCACTCTTATACGATGAGTTACTTTATTGCTGAGCTGATCCTCAACTTATATGTCTGTATGGGCATTCATATAAGTTGAGTTACTTTCTGTTCTAGCTTTACATTTTTCATATACTACTGTAGATGATAGAACTGCTAGAGTAGATTGTTTACTCATTTATTATACTGCTGATATACTTGATATTGCTCATTCTATACTACCTGTTTGTACTACTGTTTTATTTAGATATATTGTACCCTTGTTCTTTTGTCCGCCCGGTTTCGAGGAGTCGTCGGGGAGCGGATGTGAAAGCCACTTTGTCTTATGACTAACAGTTGCTACGTCTTCCTTTTTAGGAGGAAACCTCGCAGACAGAGCAGCAACAGGTTATGCAGCAGAACAGCCAGGCCAGGACGATAGGGCCTAAAGGGACGTTGTCGTCGCTACCGTCAGTGACTGAAGTGAGTTTTGAGAGACTCATGATGTATCCCTTTGGGCAAGTTTTACTCGTACTCTGATATTATAAAAGCTTGTTGTAGCTTCTTTTTCGTGATGTACTTTTTGTACTATTTTACTTATGTGTGGATTGACTTTTTTTATATATTCTTGGTTGGGTTGGTATTGGTTGATTTGGTTATAGCCGGCAGGATAAGCATCTTGTGGTACAGGTTAGCCCGTATGCTAACGCTACCATAAGGCGGCTGTTCTGGGCATAAGATGTAAGACCCACCTCCCCCTTACCAAGGAGGGCTACCGGGTCTTATGCCCAGAACCGCCGTCTTACGGTGACACTAATGCACGAGTTAGTCGACACCACAACACGCCGATTCTGCCAGCTAATACAATCTTTTAACCTGTAGGCCAATATGAGAAGTAGAAGTATAGCAGTATGTTAAATCCATTAGTCCACAAGTCACAGAGTATATATCATATATATAAATGAAGAGTACAGAAACATAGTCCACAATGAGTACAAATGAAAGAGTAATAAGAGCTTATGCCCAGTACATCATATCAACTCTCTCTCTCTCAAATCAAAGCGAAAGCTAATCTAATACATCAAAACTCGTCCCACCTGAGGACGCGCAGTAGTAGTAGTATTCTGTGGTAGCGGTATTGCTCCTCAAGTCCTGCCTCCTCATCGTGCTGGTGCTCCATCTCCACAAGCTCCTAAAATAGTGTGGTCACCGACCATTAGTCAAAAAGACGAAGTCGTTTCCTCCGCACCTCGCCCCGCAGCTCCTAGGCACCGAGCGGAAGGACGAAGTGGAGGACAACAAGGGGTAGCAAAAGTGGACGCATGTGACAAGAACTAACTAGCTGTTGTAATAGATATTATTATTCTACTCTAGCAGTTCTAAGTATATAGTACAAGTAAGTAAAGTGCAGTACTAGTAAGGAAAGACAGAAAGTAAAGAGCAGAAAAGTAAAGTAAAGCTGAAAGGTAAAGCTATCTACCCTCACAAAAGTACCTTAACTTATAAAAATGCCCATACAAATTTATAAGTTAAGGTTTCCAGGAAATTTAACTTATCATATAAAAGAGCCCATACTAATTTATATGATAAAGATCTATGAAGCGTATGACCTAATATGAATGAATGTTATGATGCAATTTATGTACAGGCAAGTGCAACTCACACACAATGACTCTGTGATCACAGACCTTTAGTTCCCACTTTTTGAGAGCTAGCATCACTCTCGGGTACCACCGTTGTGGCTACAGCAGCAGCGGAGCGGGCGTCTCCACTTCTAGGTCGGTATGCACACTACCAAACCTTAGACCCCTCTCATACCCCTCTGTACACGTTCAAGGTGCACTATAGACTCTCTGCGTACGTACTTTGCTGACAACCCATCAGTCTTGTTGGGTCGGATGTGCGTTATCCGGGATCGTCCTCCAGACCGCAGTGTAAAACAACCCACTGGCCCCTCTAACCCTCACAACCGCCTGGTGCACCGTACTGCCATCAGTGTGACGAACGGCCAGTATCGCATGTCCCGCCACTAAATTTATGCACATGCAAGTATTTCATCCCGAGCCTTCAGCTCGCAGGACCAACCCGTCCTGAATTCCTTAAACCCTACACGGGTAAGCATTTATCACAATCCCTCCAACACTACACGGGTTATAACGCACAATAGTGCCTTTATTCCAAATCCCTCAAACCCTACACGGGTGAGCATGTTACACAAGTCTCCCTCCAACCCAACACGGGTGAGAATGAACCACAATATCTTAACCTATTAGACTACTCTTGTCTACGGGTTATTATACTTAGTGATTTAAGGTTAATCCCAGGACTACCGAGGGTATACCCGGTGAAGGGCTCTCGGGAGCACTAGGAACTACGATGGGATTACGCCCAAAGTTCCCTTTCTTAAGGAGAATTACTTTTATTGGTGTCTACCCAGGATTTTAACCCCAACTCTCATATTACTTTAGAACGACCCTAAAGACTTAAGGTGTTATTAGGAGCGTGGCGGTCTTCCGCTAGTCCCCGTTATTATTGCTGTCACGGGACTTGCACTCTTCCGCACATGGTCAAGGAATCCTCTAGGAGACTAACCAGGGTTAATTACTTTACTAAGATCCTCATTTTACTAGTTATTCAGATTCCTCCCCTGGTGGCCCTACTAGTACGAACATCGGTGTTAAACCCTTACCCATGTCCTGATACCACCCACAAATGTGACCTTCTAATTCCTCTAGCCATATGTCTCAAATTATTTATCCTAGGATGGTATGGACCTATATGATGACTAGGATGAATTTCCATAATTTCCAAATTACTTACACCATTAAATTAATTTCTTTAAATGTAATCCCTAGTCATTTTGCACATGAAGTATTGTCAATGTTGAACCTACTATCCTAAGGATTCTTCCAGGTATATAATATGACAATTAATGGGGCCTACCAAAATTTCATGCTTTTTCAATTCAGATTTACAATTAATTCTTATTTAATACTATATCCACAAATCTAGCATTTTTTAAATGAAGTACATAAAATATTATCTCAAAAATTCTAATTAAATTACATAGTATTGATAATAATGAAATAATACTATGTCCAGATTTTCATTTACATCTAGGTTGAAATGGATTATCCATGATCAATTTGAATTATTTACCAAAATATCATTATGGGGCCTAAGTACATTATTTTGCACTCCAAAAATTCTGAAATAAGTGCACAAGGTATAAAACATAAAATTACAGCAATATGAATTTTCTCAGATTTTTCAAAGAAATATACCATCATTTCTACACAAACTTCCATAAGGGTAAAATGGACATTTTGCTCCTTAAACTACTTAAACTTCCTCCAACAGAGATATAATTTATTTCTAGTACTTATTATGTCACTCCTTAGTCCTCAACAGAAATTGAACCTTTTATGATAAGGGTAAACCTATTTTAAATTTATTTCCTATAAAAGGGCCAAATTTTCAGAAATTCAAAATAATGGGGTTTTTGTTCCCAAAAATCCCACCATTGCTATGAGAGGTGTATTACACCCTCATGTGTCTCTATAATGAAAATTATGATTTTTGAATGTTCCAAGTTGGCTGAATACTCATTATTTCATTTTAGGCTAAATGCACACCAAGCCTATAACAAGCCAACACATGCAAGTGGGTTTACCCACCATGCATTCGTCCAAATTGGCGGACATATAAGACATACACTTATATTGTCCCTAAGGACATGTCACCAAAATTTGGGGCCATTTGGAGTCGCACAACGCCAAATAGTTCATTTATTTCATTTTGGGTATTTTGGATAAAACTATAGAAAAAGTTTTCCCAATAATTCTCAATTTTTGGCAAGGGCTAACTAAGCCCTAAGCATGTATACACCCAAAATGGTGGGCCATTTGGATGACTGGTTTGACTTTGGCATCATTTTGAAATTCTGCCTTAGCTAAGGAACAACCCTAGCAAAATAGTCCTACAGGTAAGGCCACTGAACAAATCTCAAGCTAAATGTGGCAAATAAAAGTTAAGACAAATAGCTGCAATCTTTATGTTGGTGACCAGTTCTGGATTTGCACCTAAAGGGCCTAAATTTAGCATGCAAGTGACAGTAAAAACAGGGACAGAAAATTTAAATTGTTACTGCACTAATCTCAAAGCAGAAGGGAGGACATCTGTTCATCTTCTCCATGGAGCCAAGGGCCGCGATTTGCCCGACCTAGAGCACCTTCCAAGGCCATTTCCCTGCCATCCAACCACCTCCCTGGCCGGCCACCACTACCACCACCTCCGTTGAGGTGGCGGTCATCGATTGGCGGCGACTTGGCCGCGGGAGACGGCGGTTTCCGGCGAACCCGAACACCTCCATTTTCATGGATTTTTCTTGATTTTCACTCATGGGATCATGCTCAATTGAGCTCGATCTCACTCCTAATGGATGTAGGAAACTAGTATGGGGTGAGGGGAGGTGAAACGAACCTTGATCGGAGCCCGACGGCGGCGGTGGCGGTGGTTGGCCATGCAATTTCTCCTCTCCGGCGAGCATGCTCCCGAACCCGATTATCCACCAAAAGCTTCGATCCATGTACCGAATTCCACTCCTTTGGACCTTTTGAAGCTAATGGGATGGTTGGTTTTGCCTGATATGGGCTGTATACAGAGATGCCATCATGGGGATTTCAGCCATGAGCTTTGGTTTCTCCTCCTTGGCTCCAAGTGGCATGAAATTGGGTTGGAAAGGCTGATAATTGATGTGTGGGTTCAGATGTGTGCTTGGGAAGATAGGAGGAGGGCCACATGGCCTTCATCCCCATTTCCCCTCTCTTCTCTCTCCTCGTTTTCCCCCAATTTCCAAAACTACCCCCTTCCATACAATCTCTCTCCAATTTCAGGGGGGTAGGGGCTGTCATAAACCATTAAGGCTGGTCATGGGTCTTGATTCATGGGTTTAGCCCATTGGAAATGAGCTTGACACTCATTTTCTCTCTTTAGGTCTTATATTGACCAAGTTGACTTTTAGGGTTGACTTGGTAAACTTGATGAATGGGTTGGCCCCACTTGATGGTCTTGAACTCCATGTCACCACCTAACATGGGTCGGGTCATGGCGCAAGGCCTTAGCCCATTAGGAATGAACTTGGTCTTCAAATTTACTTAAATAGGCTTATGGTTGACCAAGTTGACTTTTAGGGTTGACCTGGTCAACTTGATGAGTGGGCTGACCCCACTTGATGATCATGAGACCTATGGCATCACCCAACATGGGTTGGGCCATGGTGATGCCCCACTTGGGCTAATTGGGCCTATATGTGTGGATTTTACCAAATTAGGGTTATGGTCGACTTGGGTCAACTTGGGTCAATGGTTGACCCAATGATATGGCTTTTGGTTCACTTAGATTGATTTTAGGGTTAGGGCAATGTGGTGGGGTCATGGTATAGTTAGGTTCCTTATTTAGGTTAGTTTGACCTAGTTTGACTTGGGCCCTATGGTGGGCCCCACATGGCTTCACTCACCTACTAGGGTCAAACCTAGCTAAATACCCCTATCACCCACTCCATGTCTAACCCAATCTAAGTTAAGGGGCCTAGAAGTAACATGGGATGTTACAATTCCAATAAACAAAAAAATAATTTCGTCCCCGAAATTTAAGTTTGGGTCCACGGGGTTCTACTCGTAATAATTTAAGTAATTTTAAAACATAATTTACAGCATACCTGAAGTAAACAGCTCTGGGTGTCGCTCCAACATCAGGTCCCTTGGCTCCCAAGTGTGTTCCTCCCGTCCATGGTTGGACCACAACACCTTCACAAGAGGTACCTTCTTCTTCCGCAACACTCGGACATCTGTATCATCAATCCGGATCGGCTCCAAACGAAATGATCTATCAGATGCTAGCGAGCCATCTGTAGTAGTAATGTGCTACTCTGGCAGAAGGAGAGCTATCCAAATTAAGGAGACGTGGAAGATGCCATGCAAATCCTAACTCTGGGGGTAGCTCCAAGCCAAAGGACCGATCCACTCTAGGATCATGAATGGTCCCATAAATTGAGGGCTAAGCTTCTTGTGCCTCCGCACCCTGAGGCACCTTGCACCGGACGTATCTTCAAAAACACTTTGTCCCCCATTTGGAACTCCACCTTTGTATGCCTCGCATCGTAGTACTTGGCCTGCCTACTTTATGTCTCCAACACCGATAACTGATTAGTCGTATATGAGCATCCACATTATCAATATATCCCGATCTAAGTGCCCTAGGGTCCTCATCCTGAACCAAAGATAGCGGCGTCCGACACTCCTTATCATATAGAGCTCCATAAGGACTCATTCCAATGCTTGCCTTGTGGTTGTTCTTTATAAGATAACTCTATCAGAGGTAATAGTTCCCTCTAAGTGTATTTTCATTATACTTCATAGTATTCATAATCAAGATTATGTGGGCATATTTTTAAGTCTTCCGACATATTATCATTAAATAAACCTTAATCATATGTTAGTTCGGAGTCTCTTACGAGCAATGATCACTAAGTACGCAAAAAT
This sequence comes from Platanthera guangdongensis, assembly GCA_039583875.1. Taxonomy (NCBI): domain Eukaryota; kingdom Viridiplantae; phylum Streptophyta; class Magnoliopsida; order Asparagales; family Orchidaceae; genus Platanthera; species Platanthera guangdongensis. The sequence goes on along the minus strand of CM077151.1, from coordinate 230,946,290 downwards.
CAACAATCTCATAAGTTGAGATCTTTTCTATTCATGTCCACCAAGATTATTACTTATCATCCAACGTGAACTTACAATCACCCCAAAATATCATGCACATTAGACCAACACTATTATGTATAGTAGTTAACTCACTTCCAAGATCATGATGTGATGAAAAGATCATCATTTTGTTTCTCCCAAATTCAAGAGTTATTACATCTCTATATAAACCGTAATTCATAATTCATAGAGTGTTCATATTTCAAGGATACATCAAATGATCATTACTGATATTGATGTTGATATAGATGACTCCCAATTGCTTTTCACATGTAGTCTAATTCATAAATTTATAAGCATATCTTTTCAAATATGCTGAGGTCTGACACAAATCGATTTCATCATAAAGAGAATCTTATTAAACACTCATTACTCTTCGTGTAATTTTATTGTATACACCTTTGCAAATCAAAATCTATATCTCATTGTCATGAATCCTCCTAACGGTGACTATAATGTTATTAATGTATGTATCCCGGTTCTGGACGCCATCATAATCATGAGTCATATACATGTGTACAACTTTAATTAATCATCCACCCCTTTTTAAATTTGCTAAATCGTTACATTTCCAATGTTATGTTATAACAAATTAATCTTATGTGTCATAATGTTAACTTAATTCAATTCTTAAGTTTCCAATATAATGACTTTTTTTTTACTAAGTCATTCAAAAGTAATAGTTCACAATTATGATCAAGTGACTTGACTATATCAGGTAAGCGTAGATAGTAATGATACATCATCATTATGATTAATTCTCCAAATCTCATCCCCTTTTCGGATCAACCAAGATTGTATTAAATCATACCAACCATAGTAGAATTAATTATTACATTCTAAACGCAAGAAATTGTCTTATCAAGATTTCCGATTATACCTTAAACTATCTCCCAAAGTATAAGGGTAAATAACCATTCAAGTTGAAAGGGGTTGATTCTTTGATAGAATACACCATTTGTAAATCATCTTCGAATCCTTAAAGTGCCAAAATTCTGACTTGCAGTAATCTGATTCCAAACCACAAATTCCATGATGCGATATAATTGTCCTAGACAACTAGACTTGGCAACCCCGTGTCTTGACTAAAATCATATATCTTTTGACCCATTATGTTTAATAGTGTGTCCCGATAATAATATAGATCATCATTTCGAGATTGAGGAGAAGAACATAAAGTACCATGTATCTCGCAAGAGATTATTTATATTTGTTCATGTCTTAAGACCATGAGCACCTATAGCTATGTTCTATCCTTATCCAATCTTTATCCGGCATAAACTTATACATAATTCATACTCCACATCATTTTTTTTGCGATCTACATGAGTTTGTAAATCAATCCTTAAACAATCAGTATAACACAATTCGTACATTACCATAATTAGGTTAGGGTTTTAGATCACTTAGGAATATGCTTGGTTGAGGCAATCGACAAAGCACATCCTTAATTGTATGTAAATTCTTCTACAACCAATACTGATTCTAATTCAGGTCTTTTGAATGCAAATTGCTCCGATTTCACATGTATATGTAAATGATTCACACTGTATCTATATTAAGGAAATCACGAGTGCTCCTTAGATTGTGTACTAAGTAGTTACTTACTTCATTAAACTCAAAAATTGAGAACTTTCCTGAAGACGTATACGATCTCCCTTGATTTAAAAGTCACATATACATATTAATAGGCGACCATTTATGTATATCTCAAGGAATTGATTTTCTACTCTCCTTGTTTACTTATCCGCATAGCCTTGGAGCGATAAGGAGAAAGAATAATCATTCTTGAAATGATCTACTTTCCTATTTCGCTAGTGAATTTGTAGCGTTCATAACTTGGCATTAATAATCCATGCCACTTAAGATGAAACAATTCTTTGAGGGTACTAATCTTTTAGGGTGGATCGATCATCATACCGATCATGTATATGAAATGTCTCATCTTTACTTGGGCCATCTTGAATAAATGAAAATTACAAGGTTACTATGTTCGCGGCTCAAAATTTTTTTTTCTAAACAAGATCTATGGAAATTCAAATCTTTATCAAATTAGCCCAATAAACAAAAGGATAAGCCCCCATACCTTTTGGGCTAAATTCCCTTAATATCTAGTGCATTCTTCTTATATGTGCACTCAATCCTTAGGTTTAACAATCTTAGACCTGGATTTCCACCTTAATTGATATGTTACATACCTTAGGCCTTCAAGGTTACTATACGACAAACTTTTCAAGGTCGACATGTGATCCAACCAAAATAATGGTTCTCTTCGGAAACTTGAATTCTTATTCTACCTTTGGTATTTTACACTATGGTTGTCTCAGCGTAATCAAGCCATCGGTATGAGGGTTAAGTTTACGAGTACCCTATTATTTCACTGATATATTATAGGCACCAGTTCTCCTTGAGGCGGTCCTATTAGTTTGGGTAAGAATTGATAACATCACTTGATAGGTGGAATTGGGACATCGAAGTTTAAAAACTTAAGTAGTGGCTCTTGCATTAAATTCTTTCCTTACTCAAATTGGGTATCCTCAAACCTTATCTAATCTATATCCGAGGTCGATTTTAGACTAAGGTACGACTCAAAATTCTCATGGTAAGTCAAACTAAGTGGTGTTCTAATTGAATTGGCCTAACTCATTGCTTAAATGGACTATTTTATGTGACTTTTTACGCATGGGCACACCATTGCTTCCGCTGCATAGTTTGTCCGCAAACTAATGCTCGAGCGGGGTGTTCCAATGTTGTGGACTTCTTTGTCATATGATCGTCTGTTCAAGTGATACCAGTTTGTAAGACCCCCCTCCCCCTTACCAAGGAGGGCTACCGGGTCTTATGCCCAGAACCGCAGTCTTATGGTGACACTAACGCACGAGCTAGTCGACACCGCAACACGCCGATTCTGCCGGCCAATACGATCTTTTAACCTGTAGGCCAATATGAGAATTAGAAGTATAGCAGTATGTTAAATCCATTAGTCCACAAGTCACAGAGTACATATCATATATATAAATGAAGAGTACAGAAACATAGTCCACAATGAGTACAAATGAAAGAGTAATAAGGGCTTATGCCCAGTACATCATATCAACTCTCTCTCTCAAATCAATGCGGAAGCTAATCTAATACATCAAAACTCATCCCACCTGAGGATGCGCAGTAGTAGTAGTAGTCTGTGGTAGCAGTATCTGCTCCTCAAGTCCTGCCTCCTCATCGTGCTGGTGCTCCATCTCCACGAGCTCCTAAAATAGTATGGTCACCGACCATTAGTCAAAAAGACTAAGTCGTTTCCTCTGCACCTCGCCACGCAGCTCCTAGGCACCGAGCGGAAGGACGAAGTGGAGGACAACAAGGGGTAGCAAAAGTGAAAGCAGGTGACAAGAACTAACTAGTAGTTGTAATAGATATTATTATTCTACTCTAGCAGTTCTAAGTATATAGTACAAGTAATTAAAGTGCAATACTAGTAAGGAAAGACTGAAAGTAAAGAGCAGAAAAGTAAAGTAAAGCTGAAAGGTAAAGCTATCTACCATCACAAAAGTACCTTAACTTATAAAAATGCTCATACAAATTTATAAGTTAAGGTTTCCAGGAAATTTAACTTATCATATAAAAGAGCACATACTAATTTATATGATAAGGATCTATGAAGCATATAACCTAATATGAATGAATGTTATGATGAAATTTATGCACAGGCAAGTGCAACTCACACACAATGACTCTGTGATCACAGACCTTTAGTTCCCACTTTTTGAGAGCTAGCATCACTCTCAGGTACCACCGCTATGGCTACGGCAGCAGCGGTGCGGGCATCTCCACTTCTAGGTCGGTATGCACACTACCAAACCTTAGACCCCTCTCATACGCCTTTGTACACATCCAACGTGCACTCTAGAGACTCTGTGTACGTACTTTGCTGACAACCCGTCAGTCTTGTTCGGTCAGATGTGCGTTATCGGGGATCGTCCTTCAGACTGTATTGTAAAACAACCCACTGGCCCCTCTAACCCTCACAACCGCCTGGTGCACCGTATTGCCATCAGTGTGACGAACGGCCAGTACCACATGCCCCGCCACTAAATTTATGCACATGCAAGTATTTCATCCTGAGCCTTCAACTCGCAGGACAAACCCGTCCTGAATCCCTCAAACCTACACTGGTGAGCATTTATCACAATCCCTCCAACCCTACACGGGTGAGAATGCACAATAGTGCCTTTATTCCAAATCCCTCAAACCCAACACGGGTGAGCATGTTACACAAGTCTCCCTCCAACCCAACACGGGTGAGAATGAACCACAATGTCTTAACCTATTAGACTACTCTTGTCTACGGGTTATTATACTTAGTGATTTAAGGTTAATCCTAGGACTGCCTAGGGTATACTCGGTGAAGGGCTCTCGGGGGCACTAGGAACTTCGGTGGGATTACGCCCAAAGTTACCTTTCTCAAGGATAATTACTTTTACTGGTATCTACCCAGGATTTTTACCCCAACTCTCGTATTACTTTAGAACGACCCTAAAGACTTAAGGTGTTATTAGGAGCGCGGCGGTCTTCCGCCGGTCCCCGTTATTATTGCTATCACGGGACTTGCACTCTTCCACACATGGTTAAGGAGTCCTCTAGGAGACCAACCAGGGTTAATTCCTTTACTAAGATCCTCATTTTACTAGTTATTCAGATTCCTCCCCTGGTGGCCCTACTAGTATGAACATCGGTGCTAGACCCTTACCCATGTCCTGATACCACCCACAAATGTGACCTTCTAATTCCACTAGCCATATGTCTCAAATTATTTATCCTATGATGGTATGGACCTATATGATGACTAGGATGAATTTTCATAATTTCCAAATTACTTACACCATTAAATTAATTTCTTTAAATGTAATCCCTAGTCATTTTGCACATGAAGTACTGTCAATGTTGAACCTACTGTCCTAGGGATTCTTCCAGGTATATAATATGATAATTAATAGAGCCTACCAAAATTTCATGCTTTTTCAATTCAGATTTACAATTAATTCCTATTTAATACTATATCCACAAATCTAGTATTTTCCAAATGAAGTACATAAAATATTATCTCAAAAATTCAAATTAAATTACAGAGTATTGATAATAATAAATAATGCTATGTCCAGATTTTCATTTACATCTAGGTTGAAATGGCCTATCCATGATCAATTTGTGTTATTTACCAAAATGCCATTATGGGGCCTAAGTACATTATTTTGCACTCAAAAAATTCTGAAATAATTGCACAAGGTATAAAACATAAAATTACAGCAATATGAATTTTCTCAGATTTTTCAAAGGAATATACCATCATTTCTACATAAAATTCCATAAGGGAAAAATGGTCATTTTACTCCTTAAACTACTTAAACTTCTTCCAAAGGAGATATAATTTATTTCTAGTGCTTATTATGTCACTCCTTAGTCCTCAACAGAAATTGAACCTTTTATGATAAGGGTAAACCTATTTTAAATTTATTTCCTAAAAAAGGGCCAAATTTTCAGAAATTCAAAATAATGGAGTTTTTGTTCCCAAAAATCCCACCAATGCTATGAGAGGTGTATTAAACCCTCATGTGTCTCTATAATGAAAATCATGATTTTTGAATGTTCCAAGTTGGCAGAATACACATTATTTCATTTTAGGCTAAATGTACACCAAGCCTATAACAAGCCAACACATGAAAGTGGGTTTACCCAACATCTAGTGGTACAAATTGGCTGATATTTAAGACATACACTTATAGTCTCTCTAAGGACATGCCACCAAACGTTGGGGCCATTTGGAGTCCCACAACTCCAAATATTTTATTTATTTCATTTTGGGTATTTTGAATAAAACTATGGAAAACGTTTACCCAAAAATTCTGAATTTTTGGCAGGGGATAACTAAGCCCTAAGCATGCATACACTAAAACGTTTGGGCCATTTGGATGAATGGTTTGACTTGGGCATCATTTTGAAAGTCTGCCTTAGCTAAGGACCAACCCTAGCAAAATGGTCCTACAGGTCAGACCACTGGACCAAATCTCAAGTTAAGGGTGGAAAATTAACGTTAAGACAAATAGATACAATTTTTTTGTTGGTGACTAGTTCTGTATTTGCACTTAACGGGCCTAAATGTAGCATGCAAGTTACAGTAAAAAAAGGGATAGAAAATTTAAATTGTTACAACACTAATCTCAAAGCAGAAGGGAGGGCATCTGTTCATCTTCTCCATGGAGCCAAGGGCCGCAATTTTCTCGACCTGGCGCACCTTCCAAGGCCATTTCCCGACCATCCAACCACCTCCCTGGCCGGCCACCACTACCACCACCTCCGTTGAGGTGGTGGTCATCGATTGGCGGCGACTTGGCCGCCGGAGACGGCGGTGTCCGGCGAACCCGAACACCTCCATTTTCATGGATTTTTCTTGACTTTATCTCGTGGGATCAGGCTCAATTGAGCCCAATATCACTCCTAATGGATCAAGTAAACTAGTACGGGGTGAGGGCAGGTGAAACGGACCTTGATCGGAGCCCGACGGCGGCAGTGGCGGTGGTTGGCCATGAAATTTCTCCTCTCCAGCGAGCTTGCTCCCGAACCCGATTCTCCACCAAAAGCTTCGATCCATGTATCGAATTCCACTCCTTTGGACCTTCTGAAGCTAATTGGATGGTTGGTTTTGCCTGATATGGGCTGTATACAGAGATGCCATGATGGGGATTTCGGCCATGAGCTTTGGTTTCTCCTCCTTGGCTCCAGGTGGCATGAAATTGGGTTGGAAAGGCTGATAATTGATGTGTGGGTTCAGATGTGTGCTTGGGAAGAGAGGAGGAGGGCCACATGGCCTTCATCCCCATTTTCACTCTCTTCTCTCTCCTCTTTTACCCCCAATTTCCAAAACTACCCCCTTGCATGCAATCTCTCTCCAATTTCAGGGGGGTAGGGGATGTCATTAACTATTAAGGCTGGTCATGGGTCTTGGTTCATGGGCTTAGCCCATTTGAAATGAGCTTGACAATCATTTTCTCTCTTTAGGCCTTATATTGACCAAGTTGACTTTTATGGTTGACTTGGTCAACTTGATGAATGGGCTGGCCCCATTTGATGGTCATGAACCCCATGTCACCACCTAACATGGGTTGGGTAGTGGCTCAAGGCCTTAGCCCATTAGGAATGAAGTTGGTCTTCAAATTTACTTAAATAGGCCTATGGTTGACCAAGTTGACATTTAGGGTTGACCTGGTCAACTTGATGAATGGGTTGACCCCACTTGATGATCATGAGCCCTATGGCATCACCCAACATGGGTTGGGCCATGGTGATGCCCCACTTGGTCTAATTGGGCCTATATGTGTGGATTTTACCAAATTAGGGTTATGGTTGACTTGGGTCAACTTGGGTCAATGGTTCACCCAATGATGTGGCTTTTGGTTCTCTTAGATTGCTTTTAGTGTTAGGGAAATGTGGTGGGGTCATGGTATGGTTAGGGTCCTTATTTAGGCTAGTTTGACCTAGTTTGACTTCGGCCCTATAATGGGCCCCACATGGCTTCACTCTCCTACTAGGGTCAAACCTAGCTAAATACCCCTATCACCCACTCCATGTCTAACCCAATCTAAGTTAAGGGGCCTAGAAGTAACATGGGATGTTACATAAGACTCCCCTCGTGCCGTATTTTGTGTTCCGGGAGGGGTTTTTTAGAAATGGTATCAGCTTGCTACGATTCTGAACTAAGGAATTCATTCAATAATGGTGCCACCCCCGTTCGATTAGTTAGTTTGGGTACAAACTGACTTAGCGGAAGTAGTGGTGTGCCCATATGTAATTCACATTAAGTATGTCCAATTTTGACCCTACGATTAGCCAACCTGACCTAAGGTTTGTACCTCTATATGTCGACCTCCTAAAGTTTGGATGATCCCAGGTACGTAAAACTATTGTATAAAGTCTTGCGAGACCCATAGAGCAAACACTTTTGTATATAGCGGATTTTGAATCTAGCGGATATAGTTGACATGTCAGATTCCCTACAACAACCACTTTTGTTTATAGAATACTAGAGCTTGGCTGATATAAAAGATATCGTAAAGTCGTTGGAAGCGGATCTTTTGGATGTTCAAACAAGCGTTAAGAGACCCGCTGAAGGAGTAATGGAAGCAAAACCCAGCTTTAGGACGAGGACTATGAAGTATAAATTCACATGTTATAAGCATTCGTCCTTAGTTTGCCTAAGTTTGTTCTAGGAATTTGTCCTGAGCCTTTACAATTTTGATACTTGGGCGTAATGGTTAGTGAGAAATCGGCCTATACTCTATTCGATACCGGTGCCACATGCTCGTTTGTGTCCGCAGACTTTTTTAAAGATCTAGAAGGAGTGCAATACTTCAATGGTATTACTCGGAGAGTACGCCTCCCAGATGGCTCTGAGATGACAACAACCACCAAGTGCGAATTGGAGATACTCCTTGGGGGAAAGACCTTTGATACCCCTGCCACAGTTTTGAGGATGCCAAAATTCGATCTCATTCTGGGCATGGCGTGGTTGGATTGGCATTACAGAAGAATTGACTACGCGGAGAAGAAGATTTACTTGAGACTTGGAGACACTGAAGTCATTTTCCAAGGTATAAGATACTCTCCACGCTTGTTACTATATTCAATTCAGGCCTTGAATACCCATATGACAGGGGATGAAGTTTTTATGATATGTTTTGAATTGAAAAAGAAGACAATATATATGAAGGATGTGCGAGTGGTGCGAGATTTTACTGAGGTATTTCTTGAGAAATTGTCAGGACTACCGCCGCATAGAGATGTGAATTTTCAAATTAAGCTAGTACCGGGTGCCAAGCCCGTCTCCAGGACCCCTTATCGAATGACCCCGAAAGAACTCGCAGAGTTTAGAGTTCAGTTGCAAGAACTGGTGGAATCAGGATTTGTTCTCCCCAGCTTATCACCTTGGGGAGCCCCTGTTCTGTTCATTAAGAAGAAGGATGGGACCTTAAAATTATGTATAGACTATCGGGAGCTCAACAGACTGACGTTGGGGAACACCTATCTGCTACCCCAGATCGACGAGTTGTTCGATCATTTGGTAGGAGCGCATTGGTTCTCGAAGTAGGATTTGCACTCAGGGTATTACGAATTGAGGATACAAGAAGAGGACATTAAGAAAATAGCTTTTAGCTCAAGGTATGGCTTGTACGAGTTCACCATAATGCCATTTGGGCTCACAAATGCCCGTTCATCCTTCATGAGCCCAATGAACAAAATGTTTGAGCCATATCTATATATCTTTATCATCGTATTCATCGATGACATTTTGGTCTACTCAAAGATAGAGGAAGAGCATGTCGAACATCTGACCTTGGTATTGAAAAATCTAACAGGACACGCTTTGTTTGCCAAGTTCAGCAAGTGTGAATTCTTGCTCCAAGAAGTTGCCTTGTTGGGCCATGTGATCTGTGGGGCTGGACTAGCGGTGGATCCATCCAAAGTGCATGACGTGAAGTAATGGTCTCCCTTGAAGTCAGCGGCCGATGTATGGAGTTTCCTTGGACTTGTCGGGTATTATCGCAAGTTTTTAAAAGGATTCTCAAAGATTGCCCTTCCTCTTACTACTCTGACAAAGAAAGGTGTGCCATATGAGTGGACACCCCAGTGTGAAGCTGTGTTCCAAGAACTGAAGGACAGACTTACTACCGCACCCATCCTAGCCCTTCCATCCGGGAAGGAAGGATTTCAAGTTTACATTGACGCATCTTATCAAGGGATGGGAGCAGTATTGATGCAGCACGGGCATGTGATTGCATATGCTTCAAGACAGCTGAAGAAGTATGAAGTCAATTATCCAATACATGATTTAGAATTGGGAGCATTGGTATTCGCCTTGAAGGTTTGGAGACACTATGTATATGGCGTCCACTGCGAAATCTTTTCGAACCACAAGAATCTAAAGTACGCTCATACTTAGAAGGAATTGAATTTGAGACAGCGGCGGTGATTAGAATTTTTATGTGATTATGAATTTACTTTGAACTACCACCCCGGAAAAGCAAATTTCGTAGCTGATGTTTTGAGCAGAAAGGTACCGGAATCGAGCCCTGAGTCCCGATTGATGAGTATGAAATTAGCTCGGATGTTCAAAGAAATGGAGATTACCCTGGTATATAAAGACCATTCGGAAGGGTATATGGAGTACTTGACCGCGATGAGCATAGTCTGTGATATCCAGGACCGAATACGGGCAGAGCAAGGAAAGGATACTGCTCTGGCCCCAGAGCTTAAGTCAATTGAAGATGGGACTACTGACGAGTATTCCCTAAAAGACGGTCTCGTTCATATCCGTGGTCGGCTTTACATTCCCAAAAGCGGTAAAATTCGGGAAGACATCTTGAGAGAGGCACATTGCTTTCAGTATTCAGTACATCCTGGGATTGCCAAGATGTACGCCGACTTGCGGAATACCATGTGTTGGTTGGGAATGAAGAGGGATGTCAGATATTTTGTGATGCACTGCGACGCCTGTGAAAGGTTGAAGGCGGAATGCAAGAGCCCCGGTGGATTATTACAATCATTGCCCATCACCGAGTGGAAGTTCGAGGATATCTCCATGGACTTTGTCCTCGGGTGTCCTCGCTCACGCTCTGGGAATGATTCAGTTTAGGTAATCATTGACCGCCTGACAAAGGTAGCCAGACTTATTCCTATGAAGAAAGAGGCTCATATGGATGTCTTGGTACGCCTCTTTGTGGAGCAGTTTGTACGGTACCATGGCGTGCCCAAGACAATTATTTCTAACCGGGATGGTTGTTTTACCTCTAAAGAATGGAAGGCCATACATGCATATTTGGGCTCGCGCCTTGCATTTAGCACAACATTTTATCCTCAGAAGTACAGGCAATCTAAGAGGACCATCAGAACTTTGGAAGATCTATTGAGGTTGTGTGTGCTGGATAAAGGAGAGTTGTGGGAAAGGCTCTTACCCCTGGTAAAATTCTCATACAACAACAGTCACCTGGCCAGTATCGGGATGGCATCCCATGAAGCCTTTTACGGAAGAAGATGTAGAACCACCTTGTCATGGGTGCAAGATGAAGCATAAAGGTTTTGTGAATTGAGTATATCGATGATACTGATGCTGTTGTTAGATTAATACGGGACCGCATGCTTGAGGCTCAAAGTCGGCAGGCTAAATATTATAATGAAAAGCACCAGATGGTAGAATTTCAGGTGGGTGACAAAGTGTTCCTGAAGATTCGACCGATGCATGGAGTGTCACGGGTACGTGGTGTGAAGAAGCTCAGCCCAAGGTATGTTGGGCCTTACACTATATTGGAAAGGATTGGCCATTTGGCCTATCGGTTGGAGTTACCGCTAGAGCTGGAGAATCTTCATGACGTATTCCATGTGACATCACTCTGAAAGGCACTGTTGCAGCCCGATCAACATATCCCTACCACTTATGGAGCAGTATCAACCGATAGATAAGTACGACTAGAGCCGGTGCGGATAGTGGACACCGAGATAAGGAATTTGTGATGCAAGAGTGTTCCTTTAGTAAATGTGTTGTGGTCTAATCATGAGAAGGAAGAATTTACTTGGAAGTCGGTGGACTTGATCCGAAAGCACTACCCGGAGTTGTTTCCCCAAGGTAACATTTATAAAGCATAATATATTTCCTTGATTTATTTCCCCCACAGCCTTAACTTGATTTCGGGGATAAAATCTTTTATTTTGTTTATAGGATTTGTAACGTCCCATTTCGTGCTAGACTCCTCGCGCGTGTCTTGAGTTAAGAAAATTGACTCAAGTCTGGCGAGCGTCGAGTGAGTCGACCGGACTCAACGATTAGATCATGAATTAACTTAGAAAATTCTGGCAGGTTAGGCGTTGAGTGTGTTGAGTGGACTCAACACACTCAACGCCAATTAACTTATAGAAATTTTGGCGGGATAGGCGATGAGAGCGTTGAGTGGACTAAACACACTCGATGCCATATGACTTTGAAATCCTGGCGGGTTAGATGTCTAGAGCGTTGAGTGGACTCAACGCACTCGACGCCATTTAACTTAGTTTATTTTCTCGGGTTAAGGAGTTGAGAGCGTTGAGTGGACTCAACGCTCTCGAGACCATATAACTTGGCATGTTTCTGGCGGTAAAGGCGTTGAGAGCATTGAGTGGACTCAACACTCTCGACGCCATATAACTTGGCATGTTTCTGGCAATTAAGGCATTGAGAGCATAGCGTTGAGCGGACTCAATGCTCTCGATGCCATATAACTTGGAGTTTCTGGCGGTTAAGGACTTGAGAGTGTTGAGTGGACTCAACGCTCTCGACGCCATTTAACTTAAAATGTTTCAGGCCATAGCTGAGGTAATTTCATCGAACTCAGAGATCAAAGGAGTAAAGGAGAGCTGACTTGGGCTCGGGGTTTGCTGGCTGATAGGCTTGCACCTGAGTAGGGGAGGAGGTGTTGATTCCTCCCAAGAAGGACACGGGTAGTGACACGGGCATGTCCCTACCCGTGTGGCACTCTTGTAAAATTTTCCCATTCTTTGTGATCTTTCCAGAGAAGGACATGGGTAGTGACATGGGCGTGTCCCTACTTGTGTGTGCCCAATCCAAGACTACACGTGACAAGGGTAGTGACCAGTGCTCGGCGAAAGTCAAGCAGAATTCGTCGAACGCCATAATTCTGCCTTGGCGAATTTTCGGCCCTATTTGCCGCTGAACCGAATTTTTCGGGAATTGCGCCAAATCAACTTACATTGGCCGCGTCCTTTCAAAATGACTCATTTAAAGCAATATTAGGCGGTCCAATGTTAGGCCGACACATGGCAAGGCAGTTACCCTAATTCCTCATTATAAAAGGAACATGTAGAAAACCCTAGCCGTCTCTTATCTTTCTTGCCAAGTCATCGCTATGAGAAACCGTCAGAGAGGAAGAGATTGCTGGAGCTGATCTTCTTTCACGTGAAGAACGAACACCAACCAAGGAGAAGAAGATGCCGCCAAGAAGGGCGACAAGATCCATGGCTAGAAACGGTGGAAACGCCGGAAATGATGTGAGCTTCCTACCCTATCCCTTGGTGCTAGATCTCTAGTTATTCCTAGGAGAGATATCGACTCAAAAGAGTCTTGATTTGTGAGAAGAAGGTTTCTAGGAAGAGGCCATGCTAGGACTTATGTCCTAGGAATTAGAAGTCTTCAACCTTTCCTCACTTCAAATGAAGTTTGTGGACTAGTTTCGTGAAGAGAAGTGGCCATATGAGGGTGAATAAGGGAGGAGAAATTCTGGATGTTATTTGTAAAGTTTTGTTGGAGGAAGAAGACGAATCAATGATGTTCGATCTACTTTAAGATGCATGCAGAAATATATTTTCTGCGCGCAACAACCTTCAAGGCCGTTTCCAGATATGATTCGGCCAGTTCTGGGCTTTAGACTAAACACAAAAGTCGTAGCACTTAGAAATACCGTTCCAATGAGTGGTTGTACGCCTTCATCGGATTCCTGTAGCCTCAGGAATCCCCGATCTAAGTTGTTGTACAGTAATCATTCCTGCATATATAGTTCTCGTTTTGGTTTTGTATCGGCTTTGGGTTTGGTAGAGAGATTGTAGTACATTAACGTTAATGTTTTGTTGAATTTAGTCTATAGGTAATTGTGATAAAATATGTTAATGACATTTGTTGGATAGATCCCTAATGAACAAATGGTGTAGTAAAATGTACTTGATCGAGGTGATCTGGTGGAGGTTAGTGAACAGATAGATTGACGAGTTGGGATGATAAGAATGACTTAAATATGTGAATCAATAGGGATGTACTTGATAATGGTAATACGATGAATAATGATGAGGTTGATTGAAGTTTGCTGTAAATAATTTGCAGTAATTGTAATGAACAAATGGTTGATGGTTTTTAATTAGTAGATCCATATGTACACGAATAGTTCGAGCTTGGTAAAAGAATCGTAACCAGCTATGTTAAATTTATGTGATCATAGTATACATGTAATTATGATAATGAAATGGTTGGTGAATATGTGTGGAGTACCATTATGTTGATTGTGAACCCTTGGCGTGCTTGGATGCACGAACATATGGAAGGGTTGAAATTGAGTGTGTTACCGCACTGGAATAATGTGTTGGTAAGAGACTCGGTGTGGTGCTCTTGCGTGCTGTTGAGCACGAAATGTGAATAATGAAAGGGGGGCTCAATGTGGAGCCCCGTATGTGAAATGCATGTGGTGTGAGTCGACACGCGGTATCATAATCCCAGGTTAAGGATAGTGTGGCAGGTGTACAAGCTCGCCAGTCGTCACACCGATGGGAGTTGACATCTAGACTGCACAGTTGGGCCTTAGTCCTCGGTGCTCACTTCTCGAGGCAACCACCATGCTAGTGGATTGTTGGCCTTGGTCCTTTGGTGATTTATTCACAAAGGCACCTTCTGTGCCACAAATATAGGCCAGTTGGGCTGGGCTCTTGGTGCAAATCTACTTGATGCTCCTTCTGAGGCATAGTACGAATGTCAGCTCCGCTGTTGTGTTCTTAGCATTGAGGCGTACGGAGGCCTAGGCTTGATAGTGTGGATGCCCGCCTAGTAGTGGAGAAGCCCGTTCTACTATTACCGCCTGGCCATGACAGTTGACGCCTTAGAGGTTAGCTACCTGCTCTAAAAGGGGGAACTGCAAGTCTGTGTCGACATAGCAATTGCATATGCGTGATCATGGGTGAGTCATTGCATTACATTCATGGCATTACATTACATTGCATACACAAGATCCTCATCGTATAAGTTTGTATGGGCACTCTTATATGATAAGTTACTTTATCGCTGAGCCGATCCTCAACTTGTATGTCTGTATGGGCATTCATATAAGCTGAGTTACTTTCTGTTGTAGCTTTACATTTTTCATATACTGTTGTAGATGATAGAACTGCTAGAGTAGATTGTTTACTCATTTATTATACTGCTGATATACTTGATATTGCTCATTCTATACCACCTGTTTGTATTATTATTTTATTTATATATATTGTACACTTGTTATTTTCTCCTCCCAGTGCCGAGGAGTCGCCGGGGGAGCGGATGTGATAGCCACTTAGTCTTATGACTAATGGTTGCTACATCTTCCTTTTTAGGAAGAAACCCCGCAGACAGAGCAGCAGCAGGTTATGTAGCAGGACTGCCAAGCCAGGATGACAGGGCCTGAAGGGACGGTGTCATCGCTACCGTCAGTGACTGATGTGAGTTTTGAGAGACTCATGATGGAGCCCTTTCAGAAAGTTTTACTCGTACTCGGATATTATAGAAGCTTGTTATAGCTTCTTTTTCTTGATGTACTTTTTGGACTATTTTACTTATGTGTGGATTGACTTCTGTTTTATATTCTTGGTTGGGTTGGCATTGGTTGATATTGATTTTAGATGGTAGGATAGGCGTCTTGTGGTACAGGTTAGCCCGTGTGCTAACGCTATCACAAGACGGCTGTTCTGGGTATAAGACTCCCCTCGTGCCGTGTTTTGTATTCAAGGAGGGGATCTTACAAGTACACCAGGATATCATCGATGAACACTATTACGAACCGATCCCATTACTCCTTGTATGTTTGGTTCAAAAAGTCCATGAACGCAGATGACACATTAGTCAGCCCGATAGGCATGACCGTAAACTCGTAAAGCCCATAACGTGTACTAAACGCTGTCTTGGGAATATTGCTTTCCCATATTCTTAGCCGATAATAGCCAGACTTCAAATCCAGCTTCGAATACACAGTAGATCCAACTAGCTGATCAAACAAATCATCAATCCTCAGAATCAGGTACTTATTCTTCTCTATTAGCTTATTGAGTTCCCGATAATCGATACACAGTCGCAGACTACCATTCTTCTTCAAGAAGAGGACCGGGGCACTCCGGCGTGTTGAACTTGGATGCACATACCCCTGCTCTATCAATACTTGAAGTTGTGCTTCCAACTCAGCCACTTCTCTTGGTGCTAAGCGGTAAGGAGGCCGCGACACCGGCTTGGCACCAGGAACCAACTCAATGGTGAACTCGATCTCTCTCTGAGGTGGGGCTCCAGGGAAATTTTTGGGTAAGGCGTCGGAAAACTCTGACTCCACCGAAACACCGCCTAACCCAGGCTTGGGATTCATAGTCTCTAGTAGAGTTAATAACCACTCCGCCCCCTCAGGAACTGCTAACTTACTCTCGCAACCTGTGGTTTTTTCCCGAGTGCGACCCTTTCGAGTGTAATCAAAATATACATGCTGCTCCGAAAGTCAGTCTCTACCTAAGGTCAACCCACTGACGATCTTTAATGACCATGCTTCTGTTTGGTTTGTATATACATAATCGATACAATATAAAACACTAGGAAAAACCACACGAAGACCTTAGATAATAAGGAGCGAGAAGCCCTGCAGCGAACAGTGCTCTATAAAACTAAGAGTAGAACAAAGCCTACCTTACACATGTCAAATACCAGTAACTAATCAAGTCATATGTATAAAATCTATAAACTAAATCGTACCTATCATCTTATCCCTTTGCTTATGGTCTTCTGCCTTTTCCTTTGTCTTCAGAAACCCACCCCAATAGTCATGGGCTATATGTCCCGGCTTGCCACGGTTATAATAGTGGATTGAGCCTCCTCACCCAAAGGTTGCTCCAGACCCAACATTATTTGCCACTGGAGCACCACTCCGACATTTTTTGGCAATATGTCTTATCTTACCACACGTATAACAAGTAAGTGGGACTTGCCCTGCAGCGTCTCCTGACTAAGCTTTCTTTTTCTTTGGGGAATCAGCACGACAATCACGAGTAAGGTGTCCTGACTTGCCACAAGTATGGCAAGCATATGGACCTTGACCAGTAAATGTTCTAGGCCTCTTATGCCACCTCCCGTGGTATTCATACTTTACAGAAACTGCAGAGTTCGGTACCCTGTACACTGGCGTCTGGTGGACTTTTCCCAAATCTACTTCCAACAATCTTGCCGACTCCACCAATGCTCGGAATCCTAATAACTCTGGTCCTACTAATAGAAGTCGTAAATCATCACGCAGACCGTTATAAAACATATTTACTATTGTCTGCTCATCCTCAAATAAAATCTCTGCATTGCACCTTATCATGACAAATGCATGTAAATACTCATCAAATGAGTGTGCTCCCTGTACCAGATGCATGTTCAAATGCTGATCTGAGGCTCTTCTTAATGTATTTTGCTCCACAATGCCAACCGGCATTGACACCATCCTAGGGACAAGCGGACATACATGTCTCACAAGATGGGTATTAAACATAGTGAACATAACTTCCGCTACCATTCGTATGGTTTCAGCCGAGGGAGGGGTCGCAGGCACATTGTTAAGCACACTACTCCCTGCGGAGTGTTGTTGATGCCACTTCCCAGCACCGCTCCTAGTCACCTCTAGTTGTAAAAACACTTGATTAGGAGACAAATAGATTGCGAAAATGCAATCATTGGAACACTCAGGTTCCCCAAACATGTGTATTTTCAATCCTAAGTGGACATTCAAGGTTTCTTTTCATGTTATAATGATGACGCACATACATGTGCTCACCAACCCTTAAAATAATTCTCCCATGATTTCATATAAGGAAGACCAACACCGTAGTCTGATACCAAATTGTAACACCCCATTCTTCATATGGGATATAATAGAAGGTCCGGTAGGGGCCCCTTGCCATATTCCATGGACTTTCAGTGGAGTTATATATTAATACCAAATAACCATGATATAATATCGAATTCTAACATAGAGCATTCTAGCGGAAGTTTTTAAATAAGTTGGAAGAACCCATCACAAAACATGAATGTCCACTAGAGATCAAAACAGGAATGAAGGTACAAAAACAAAAAGAAAGTCTTGGCCTTAAGGCCTTACACTATTCGACTTAAATTAAAGTGTTTTACAGACTTCGGCACGCAGGCCGGCCACACATGAACATAGTAAAGGAAAAAACACTTCGCTTTGGCCTTTAAGGGCCAGCACAGCATCAAGGGCTTTAGCCCGCTACTTGTTATTGAAGCCGATAACCCGACTTCACCTAGAGTTCAGATCTAAAGTTGCAACTCACACTTACTCTTCCAGACCCCCCCCCCCCTCTTGACATGAGTATTGAAACTAGAGACAGACCGCGAGCTTTAGCTTGGAGGTCCCACCTCTTACCCAAAAGAATTAGGAGTTCTTCCCCTCTTAAGCCAGTGCTGAGCTAGATGCCTTAGAGGAAGAAGATATAAGGGGTTCAACAAAATTTTTCAAGGCACCTTGCTGGTTTATTGATAGGCCTCTGAGTCTGATCTGCCAATAACCAAACTGAACCGGCCTGAAATTACCAAAATACCCTGGGATGGGTCTGCCAACAGCCAAACTCCACTGTTCTGAAGGGTTATACGCAGACCACAAATGGAAAAAGTGTAAAATTACCTCGGGTAAAAGGGTAAAATCCCCTCTTGGGCGGTAAGAAAGTAAAACACCTTTTTCTTATATGGAGAGTGAGAAAATAACGATGGGCGGGGCGAGCCTATCTGGTCATCTCGTGAGTCCACCGCCCTACGAGAGGCGTCTCGCCACAAAAGGCCAGTATGCGCCGTGAGGGTCGTCTCGCCTGCTCCTCTACTCCTGTTTCCCCCCCACAATGTTTTGCCTTTTTAAAGTACCGGTGAGGGGATCCTGTGGTCCCACTCACCTATGCAGTCCTCTTGCCCATCTCGCCCCTAACTCAACACTCCTGCTCGAGTTGCTTCCTGCAAGCCCGAGGTTATACACAATCCCCACTCTTTTCGAGGTTGCATTAAGCTCGGAATGAAAGTCCAACCGAGGCTCGTGGCGTTGAGATTCATTTATGGGAGAATCTTTTGCAGGGCCCTCATCTGGGGCCTATAAATATGTGACTCCTATCCCGTCATGAAGATTGCCCCATCTCGAATTTTCTCATCCCTTCTACCATCAACATGTCTCATAGTTAGAGTTTCCGTGAACGTCTCGCGATTGTCCGTAAGTAAAACAAGGGTAATGTGGCTGCTTTAGCCCCCGTTTTGGTTTGTACCCCCGCTATTCTACCTTCGTCGTCTCGCCCGAAGAAGGTAAAAACCGCTGGCCCCCCTTCTCCGCCGATGCGACTACTCCAGCATACTTGGGACTCAATGCACCTCCTCCAGCGTCCTTTGGGGAGAGACAGGTAATTATTGACTCCTCCCCTAACCTCTATCTTAACTTTTTTCTTTTATCGTCTCGCCTATTGACTTCAAGCTTTTTCAGGAAAATCTTGCCTATTCCCCCCAGCCTGTAAATCCAACTAATGTTACCGACTAACATTATCAAGACTCCGACTCGCCTCAGCAATCCAATCCACCTACTGTGAAGAATGAAGACCTCTCGTGATTTGCGGGGATCTCTCGCAACCCGGGTAAATGAACTAACCTTGTCTTTTCACTTCCTTTAGACCTTCATTCCCCTGCCTGGTGTATTCGAGACCACTGGACTAGACCTTCTATCCGTACAGCTTGCGACCTCCAATCCTTCTTATGAGAACACCCTCCATTCCGATCTTCAACTTTTCCCGTATAGGTATTCAGATCGACTCAGAAGCCGAGGGCTTCTTTGGGTCACCCGCCTTCTTGCCTCTCCCTCATCAAGACGAGATTGAAGACTACCTGGGTGATCCCATGGGTCTGCTGGAGATGAAGCGCAGGACGGCCAGGATGCTTCAAAAGTACACACACATTATCCGCGAGATGGAGCGGGACAAGCAGGCCACTGATAGGCGCATTGACTAGTTGGAAATTTAATGCGCCCGCCTCTCCTTCGAGATCGATGCTGGGGTTGAAATAGATGAGACCGACCCCCAGACCATCATAAGAAAGGTCGACCTGCACCTTTATCTCACGCGTCAGTGTCTTGAAGCCGCTCACGCCTTTCATGTCCCTGGTCGGCCCCCATGCACGAGGTCTCGCGGTGGTCGTTGGAAGTGGCACAAGAACTGAAGACCCCCACCCCGTCTCGCTTGTTTAATCGTCCCGCTTATTTAATTATACATTGTAATTCCGCTGCTTCTATTAATTTACTGTCCCCCCTGTTTAATTATAACTCTTTGTTTAGACCTCACGGTCATGATGTTCGCCTCGTGCAGAATGAACCAATTAATAATGCTATTGTATTGACTTCTTGTATGCTGGGATCCCTCATTATAGCTGCATTAATTGATTTTTCTTTTTTTTCTTTTATTTTGTCTTGTTGGAAAAATCCCCGTGGGGCGCCACACTTCGAGGTCAGGAGAGAGAGAGAGAGAGAACAAACCGTCGGCCAACCTCTTCAACTTCCCCCTTCATATTTTTCCCGACCATTTTTCCACTTTCACCATCCGCTATAAATACCTCCCCCCCTAGACCAAAATGTTTTACACCTACACTGCCCCCTCCTACTGTGCCATAGATCCAGGCTTCTCGCTTACTTTCTCTTGCGGCTTGCTCTCGCCACCCCTTTCCCACCTCCATTCGCTCTCATCATCTCGCCTACCATGGCAAAGAAAAAGACTGAAGAGGGCGAGGGACGCAGCCAGTGTGGCAGAAGTTTCGTCGACCATGATCCCCCCGCCCCCTAGCCGGATCTCCGAGGAAAACTACAGCTGCTTCGCCCGCGAATTCCTAGTGGAGGGGTTTGAGTCGCGGCCCCTGAAGGTCGGCGATTCGATCAACACTTTCTACCTTAGCGAACTCGCCTTCCCCGTCTCGCACTTCGAGTCGGGGCTGAAGCTACCCCTCTGGCCAGAGGTTAAACAAGTTTTGAAATTTTTTGGAGCCGTCCCCGCACAACTAAACCTAAACGCCATCTCAGTTTTAGTTGCATTCACTAGCTATATGCGCCGCGAGCGCATCGAGTTCAGCCTCAACGTCTTCCGTAAGCTGTTCATCTACCATGCCAACCACGACGACGTCTCGTACATTACAGGACAGGGCCTAAAGGTGTGTGAGACCCACCAACAAGAATCATCATTGGCTCACCCGCTTCGTCTTCATCCACGGGAATCTGGGAGGCATCCCACTTTCCTAAGTGTTGCCCGCCGAAATATACTACGCGACTCCCAAGGTCGGAGGTGAGGACAAAGACCTCTGCGAGTTCTACGCGTGTAAGAATTTTGAGGTCAACTTCTTGAGGTGAGACCTTGACTCGCTCCTTCCTGTCTTCCCCAGTGAAGGTACACTCGCGCTTCTTTAGGCTTATGTTTGTCATCCCCTTGTTTTTATATTTCTAACCATTTACTCGTTCATGAGAGAGGAATATTCCAGCCCATCCCCCTTATTTGAGCAGCACTGGACGTCAAAGGGTCTCGCGCTCGCCAGCATGGCGGCTGAGGCGGTGAAAGAGTCGCTTGCCCCCGCCTCCAAGACGAGACCTGGGGATGATGTCGCTGCTCCTCGGGACAACCCCAAGAAGAAAATCAAAAAGGTTGTGACGATCCGAAAGGGAAAAAGGAGATAGCCTGGAAAGAGAGGAAAAAGATGTTGGGATCCTTGAACCCCATCTTTGCAGGAGACTCGCAATCGCCTCGCCAACAAGCCGTCTCGCCATCTCACGCGGCGGCACTATTCGGTTGGCCCACCAACACTTCGGCCCACTCCGCTGAGCTTCCATCTCGTGAAGCTATCTCCTCCAGCCGCCAAGACCCCTCCTCGCATCAAAACTACAACATGGGGCCGATGGTGAATGATGTTGTCGGTGACCCAGTCCTTCTATGGGAAAAGGACACGAACCGGGTGTCGGTATCCACCCTCCTTCCCTCATGGAAGGAGCAAAACCCACCCACCAACCACGCCTTCTCTCTCAATTATGGCCCCTATGGAAGTCCTGGGACGGATCCTTTCGACAAGGACTCGTTGCGAGACCATATCCTGAAGATGGCCCAAGCTCAGCTCCGCGCCTTGGAGCTCTCGCACCGAGTCTCGCGCCGCCTCATTTTCAATAACAAGAAATGGAAGGATGCCCAGGCGGGCCTGGAGGCAGAGCGAGAGAAATCGGTTGGAGTCGAGAAGAGGCTAGCCATTGCGGATAATCTTCTTGCCAAGAGCCATGGCAGCGTGGTAAGCCTTTTAACTTTATATTTGGACAGTTTCTGCTCACATACGCTTTTGCTGATTGATGGGCTCCTCGCAGGATGTCGAGATGACAGATCGGATGCGCTCGCACATAACCGCTCTGTAAGAGGAGAATAAAAACTTAAAGGCCCAGAATGCCCATCTCCTGAATAGCTCTCTGCCTCCCTCTCACCCGGAACCACTCCAAGCTCCCCCTCCTTCTCATTATTCCTTTGACGAGGTTGATGAGATCTGTCGAGATGCCAACATTAAGACTGCAGAGCTCGTTTTAAAGATGATGAACGAGCTGGGGGTCGTCAAAGAGGATGATGAGTCTGTCACTGCCCGCGAACTGGTGCCACAACTTTATGGCGAGACAGACGAGGGTTCCGCTTCCAGTGATGATGAATGAAGGGGCGTCGGCGAGACCTGAGACTCCCCCCCCCCCCTCTTCTTTGGCTTACTACCTTTACTTGTACTCTTCACTTTTTGAGATATTGAAATGTTTCTTTTTGAGATATTGAAATGTTTCTTTCATGGGAGAATGTTTCCCTCTTTTTTTCTGTAATGAACAGGGAAATTTTTGTTATAACCCTTCTCTCTATGTTCCCTTTATTTTATTTTATTTTTCTTTATCCACTATCGTTTCGCTTGAAAATTAGCTTAGGGAACAAGTCATTAGACTTCTCCTCGCCCCTTTCGTGCATGAGACCATTTGGCCTTTTCCCCTTGTCTCGCCTTGAGATGAATCCAGCGCAAGTAGACCCTGGAGATCAACCCGCTCTTTATGAGAAGTCACCTATTTTTATGCGAGACCTGTCTTTTGTCAGCGAGTGCCTACTCGCTATATGCGGGACCCCCTTTGTCGAGCGCTAGTCGGAAATGCTCATCCTCACTTGTATTGCACCAACCTCTTCTACCCATAGGAATTTTTTATCTTCTACAAATTTTCTTCATTCCCTGATAGGTATGGACATCTTTATTTGAGGGATCTTACCACTTGTCTTGACGCCGAGTGAGCCTATAGCCCTGCCAGCTAGGTGAGAGCCTGGTCAGCGGGTCTGCTCGGGGTCTCCTCTCCAAACAACATCCAACCACCGAGTGAGCCTATAGCCCTGCCAGCTAGGTGAGAGCCTGGTCAGCGGGTTTGCTCGGGGTCTCCCCTCCAAATAACCTCCTACCGCTGAGTTAGCCTACAACCCTGCCAGCTAGGTGAGAGCCTGGTCAGTGGGTCTACTGGGGGTCTTCTCTCCAAACAACCTCCACCACCGAGTGAGCCTACAGCCCTGCCAGCTACGTGAGAGCCTGGTCAGCGGGTCTGCTCGGGGTCTCCTCTCAAAACAACCTCCAACCACTGAGTGAGCCTACATCCCTGCCAGCTAGGTGAGAGCCTGTTTAGCAGGTCTGCTTGGGGTCTCCTCTCCAACCAACCTCCTACCATTGAGTGAGTCTACAGCCCTTCCAGCTAGGTGAGAGCCTAGTTAGCGGGTCTGATCGGGGTCTCCTCTCCAAACAACCTCCAACCACCGAGTGAGCTTATATTTTTGCCAGCTAGGTGAGAGCCTGATCAGCGGGTCTGCTCAGGGTTTCCTCTCCAAACAACCTCCAACCACCGAGTGAGCCTACAGCCCTGCCAGCTAGGTGAGAGCCTGGTCAGCGGGTCTGCTAGGGATCTCCTCTCCAAACAACCTCTTACAACCGAGTGAGCCTACAGCCTGCTAGCTAGGTGTTAGCCTGGTCAGCGGTTCTGCTCAGCGTCTCCTCTCCAATCAACCTTCAACCACCGAGTGAGCCTACAACCCTGCCAGCTAGGTGAGAGCCAGGTCAGGGGGCCTGATCATTATCTCCTCTCCAAACAACCTCCAATCACCAAGTGAGCCTACAACCCTACCAACTAGGTGAGAGCCTGGTCAACGGCTATGCTCGGTGTCTCCTCTTCAAACAACCTCCTACCACCGAGTGAGCCTACAACCCTGCCAGCTAGTTGAGTGCCTGGTCAGCGGATCTGCTCGGTGTCTCCTCTCCAAACAACCTCCAACAACTGAGTGAGCCTACAGCCCTACCAGCTAGGTGAGAGGCTGGTTAGTGGGTCTGCTTGGGGTCTCCTCTCCAAACAACCTCTAACCACCGAGTGATCCTACAACCCTACCAGCTAGGTGAGAGCCTGGTCAGCGGGACTACTCGGGGTCTCCTCTCCAAACAACCTCCTACCACTGAGTGAGCTTGAAACCCTGCCAGCTAGGTTAGAGCCTAGTCAGTGGGTCTGCTCGGGGTCTCCTCTCCAAACAACCTCCAACCAACGAGTGAGATTACAAACCTACCAGTTAGGTGATAGCCTGGTCATCGGTCTACTCTGGGTCTCCTCTCCAAACAACCTCCAACCACCGAGTGAGCCTACAGCCCTGCTAGATAGGTGAGAGCCTGGTTAGCGAGTCTACTCGGAGTCTCCTCTCCAAGCAACCTCCAACTACCGAGTAAGCCTACAGCACTGCCAGCTAGGTGAGAGCCTAGTCAGTGGGTCTGCTTAGGGTGTCCTCTCTAAACAATCTCCAACCACCGAGTGAGCCTATAACCCTGCCAGATAGGTGAGAGCCTGGTCAGCAGGTCTGCTCGGGGTATCCTCTCCAAACAACCTCCAACCACCGAGTGAGCCTACAACCCTACCAGCTAGGTGAGAGCTCGGTCAGCGAGTCTGCTTGGGGTCTCCTCTCCAAACAACCTCCTACCATCGAGTGAGCCTACAGCCCTGCCAGATAGGTGAGAGCCTGGTCAGCGGGTCTGCTCGCGGTCTCCTCTCCAAATAATCTCCAAACACCGAGTGAGCCTATATCCCTACCAGCTAGGTGAGAGCCTGGTCATCGGGTCTGCTCGGGGTCTCCTCTACAAACAACCTCCAACCACCGAGTGAGCCTACAGTCCTACCAGCTAGGTGAGAGCCTGTTCAACGGTCTGCTCGGGGTCTCCTCTCCAAACACTCTCCAACCACAGAGTGAGCCTACAACCCTGCCAGCTAGGTGAGAGCCTGGCCAGCGGGTCTGCTCGGGGCCTTACCATCCATCCGTTTCACTCTCATACCATGAAAGAAGACACCTGGGGTTTCATTATATCGAAAGGTGACAACAAATATACAAGTATTAAAGATGAAAAAGGTTATGGATAGAATCTTTTTAAGTCATCGCCTCTTCGGGCACAATCGAGGGGTACCCCATCCACATCTTGGAGGTGGTACCCTCCTGACTTCAGGACCTCATTCACCACAAAGGAGCCTTCCCAGTTGGGATTGAGCTTTCCCACTGAGGCTCCTCTGCCTGCCGCGTCTACTTTTTTGAGGACCAAGTCGCCCTTCTGGAACTGCTTGACCCTTATATGTTTATCAAAATATCTCACCATCCGGCGCTTGACTAATTTCTGTCGGATCGATGCTAAATCCCTAAGCTCTTCCACCAGATCAAGAGAGAGCTTCTGCTCCTCATTCTCTACCCTCCATCCTTCGTCTCCTTTCTTTGTAGTGGCTACTCTTGGATATACGACCTCGAACTCTATAGGTATGACGTCCTCCGAGCCATGGGAGAGTATAAAAGGAGTCTCTCATGTGGCGGTGTTTGGCATGGTCCTCAAAGCCCAGAGAAATAAAGGGAGTAGTTCTATCGAACTTCCCCTCAAGTTCTCCACCTTATTCTTCAAAAGATTCATGATAATCTTGTTTGCCACTTCCACCTGTCCAATGCTTCGAGGATGATGAACCGAGGCGAAGCAGAGGTCTATGACCAGTTGGACACATAAGTCCACGAATTCCTTGCTAGCGAATTGTGGTCCATTATCAGTGACGATGGCCAATGGAAGACCGTGCCTACAGATGATCTCTCCCCATATGAAATTTTTGACCACTTGCGACGTTACCTTAGCCAATGCCTTCACTTCTAGCCACTTTGAAAAGTAATCCACCATGACCATCAGAAATTTCCTTTGGGCACTAGCATAGTGAAAAGGACCCACCAAATCTAGTCCCCATATTGCGAAGGGCCAGGGAGCTGTGATTGTACGTATTATTTGGGCGGGAATGAGTTGGAGAGGAGCAAACTCCTGACACTTTTTACATCTCTTCACGAATTCTTCCGCATCCTTCCTGAGGGAAGGCCAAAAGTAGCCTTGCCTCAACACTCTCCCCTCCAAGGCCCGACTTCCCGAGTGACTCCCATACTCTCCTGAATGAATTACTTCTAGAACTATTGGAATCTCTTCCTCAGATACACATCGAGCAAACAAACTCGATAGCGTCTTCCGGTATAATGTCCCATCCTTTAGCAGGTAGTGTGCTGATTTATACCTAATTTGCTTCTTATCGAGATCCCTCTCGGGAAGTTGTCCCGCGGTCAAAAAGATGATGAAGGGGTCCATCCAAGTCCCTTGCTGGTCTACCTCCATTAACTCTCCTTCCTCTATGGATGGCATGAAGAGTTCTGTTTCCATTCCTCCGGCCCGAGGAACGTATTTGGCGAGCAGGTCAGCCTGAGCACTTTCATCCCTCGGGACGTGTTGAATTAAAAAGCTGCGGAATTGCCCGATGATGTTTTTGACCTTCATTAGATACAACTGGAGGGTGGGTTTCCTTGATTCAAATTTTCCTTTGATTTGTCCTGCTACCACCATAGAGTCCGTGGAGACTTTAATGTCCTGTATGTCCAGATCCCGTGCTAGCCTGAGTCCTGCGATAATCACCTCATATTCTACTTGATTGTTAGTGATTGTGAAGTGAATCTTCAGAGCCTGCTCAATTCTGGTCACTTCTGGACTCACCAAGATCATACCTCCTCCAAAAGAACTTCTTGCAGAGGGCCAGGAAATCCGATACCGCTTGTGATTTGATGGCCAGCCGAGGAGTAAAAGTGAGGTCGAACTCACTGAGCTCTATGGACCATTTAGCCAACCTCCCAGAATGCTCCACCCCTTCCAGGATGCGGCGGAGGGGATGATCCGTCACCACCTGAATGTTATGGGCCTGGAAGTATGGCCTCAGCTTCCTGCTTGATATGATGAGAGCGAATGCCAACTTTTCAAGGATAGGGTATCCGAGTTCCGCGTTCTTCAGGACCCTGCTCACGTAATAGATCGAGAACTGCCTTTTTCCTTCCTCTCGTACAAGAACCAAACTCACTGCTCCGGCCCCCACTCCTAGGTACAAGAACAAACCCTCCCCTTCTCTTGGCCCTTAGAGTAGCGGCGTCCGGGTGAGTTGTTGTTTTAGATATTGAAAAGCCTCTTCGCATTCGGCGGTCCATTCAAATTTCTTGCCCCCTCTTAGTGTTTGGAAGAAAGGCGGCCATTTTTCCCCAAGCCAGGGAGAGGAACCTGCTTAGTCCGGCCAACTTGTCAGTGAGACGTTGGACCTCCTTAGCATTCCTCGGAGATTCTAATTATAGGATTGACTTCACCTTATCTGGATTGGGCTCTTCTCCGGATGGGGTAAGGAGATGCCCTAATAATTTTCTCATGTTGGCCCCGAAGACACATTTTAGGGGGTTGAGTCTCATCTTGTATTTCCTTATGGTTTCAAAGGTTTCCTCTAGATCTAGGATATGGGACTTGAGGTCTCGACTCTTGATCATCAGTTCATCCACATAAACTTTGAGGTTCCTCCCTTTCTGCTCCCAGAAGATTCGATCCATCATTTTTTGATAAGTCGCCCCCACATTCTTTAATTCAAAGGGCATCATGTTGAAGAAGAAGCACCCATTTTTTCCATGACAGAGGTGATGTCCTTGACGTCCAACGGGTGCATGCGTATTTGATGGTACCCTGAAAATGCATCTAGAAAACTCATTAGTGAAAAACCGACGGCTGAGTCAACCAGTGTGTCGATTCGAGGCAGAGGATAACAATCCTTAGGGCATGGTTTATTTAAAAGTGAAAAGCCCACACACATCCTCCATTTCCCCTCTCCTTTCTTCACCATTACAACATTACTCACCCACCACGGATATTTACTTGCAGATATGAACCCCTCCTTGAGCAGCTTCTCCACTTCTTCTCTGATGGGCCCGAACATCTTGGAGGCGATGACTCTCTTCTTCTGTTATATTGGATGAGTATTGGGGTCGAGGTTGAGACGGTGGCATGCCACGTACGCGTCAACCCCCGACATATCATATGCGCTCTAGGCAAAGATGTCAATGTTCCTCTGCACACACGCCCTGATCTCCTCCTGGTCCTCAGAACTGAGCTCTCCACTGATTTTTACCTTCTCCTTCCTCCCTTCCTTGGTGAGGATCTCCATCTCTAGCACCTCCACTGCCTCCTTCAGCCTCGACGACTCCTCCTCTTTCTCCTGCTCCCCCAACATATCCTCCTATTCTCTGGCTTTATAGTCTACTGTGTCGCGCTCCGCAACGGCCACAACCACTTCTCTCAAAAACTTCTCCACCTCTTACTCATTTAGGAATTCTTCTTCCAACAACGAGCTTCCCCTCTTCTTCGGTCGAGCTTCTACCTTGGAAGACTCTCCCACTTCCTCCATCTTTCATTTCCCTTTACTTCCTCCTTCTCTCTCCTTCGACTCCACCTCTCCTTTTCCATCCTCTACATCCATCTCTCCTTCCTTCTCTCATGCCGTTTCCGGATCCCCCTTAATGCCTCTCCATCCCTACTTCTCCTTCTTCTTTGACCTACTGCTCTCATCATTCCATCCTTTTCCCCATTTCCTCGGCCTCCCCTTGCCAAGAAATGGTATTCACTTCCGTCACATAGTACTCCCTGGCTGCCTTTGGATGTCCTCATACTATAATCTGGGTCCCCCGGCATTGAGCTTCAGGCATTGGTGGAAGGATGATGGGACACACCTAAAGGCACTGATCAAAGGGCGCCCAAAAATGGTGTTGTAACTTCTGGGGGCATCCACTATAACAAAACATCAATTCCTGGACAACCACCCCTCCTAGAGTCACCTTGAGTCCAACTCCTCGTCGAATTCCTTCCTTTATCCCGAGAATTCGAACAACGGCCCATCCGCTGCTAGCACCCTTTGAGCCTCCACCCTCATCTCATTGAATGCCTTTTTGAAGATGACATCCACCGAGCTCCCATTATCAATAAGGATCCGCGACACCGTGAAGTTTTAAATGGCGGTCTGGATCACTAGTGCATCACAAAAGGGATCTTCGTGGCCTGGCATGTCTTTCCAAGAGAAGGTGATTTTCTCATCCGGGGGAGGGGCTTATGACGTCGAGGCTATGCTCCGATGATACATGGTATGAAGGTTCGCCTTACGGACAGCCTTAATCCACACTCCCCTATGGATTACTCTGATCCCACCTCATTCTCCCACATCTGCTCGGTCCACACACCGGTCCTCCTCTCCGGTCCCAGTTACCTACACTATTCGCACTGGTAGCTGTTATTCCCTGCTCCCCTAGCTCTCTTCATCTTTAGAAATTTCTGGCAGGTAGTCGTTGTGTGACCCTCCTCCTCATGGAAGTCACAATATGGCAACGCTACCTACTCCCCCCGTCTCCCCTCCTGAGGATTCCTCCTTCTTCCAGCTCCTGCTCCTGCTCTCTCTCTCTTTTTCTCTGCCTCTACCTCTCCCTTGGCCGATGGCCATAGCTTG
Source organism: Platanthera guangdongensis (assembly GCA_039583875.1). NCBI lineage: Eukaryota > Viridiplantae > Streptophyta > Magnoliopsida > Asparagales > Orchidaceae > Platanthera > Platanthera guangdongensis. The sequence goes on along the minus strand of CM077151.1, from coordinate 230,916,513 downwards.
CTGAGGCGGGGGCACGGGTGGTCTGGGACCATATCCCACCCCTGTTGGTTGAATCTTCCTGGTCCTCCCTGGTAGTTCCTTCCCCACTAGGGAAAACCTCTTCCTTGCCCTTGGGCGGGGCCTCCTTGCTGCCTCCAACCCAACTCCTGACACACCGGTGCCCTTGGCTCCTCCCTCCTTCTTTCTTCTTGCTGTCTTGCCCCTCCAGGCTCTCTCGACTCGACCTCCATTAACATTGCTAGCTTCCTGGCAAATGCCGGGTTTTCCACCTCCATCACTATCTCCTTCGCTGCCTTCTCCATCAGCCCTTCAAATGACAGTGGCGCCTTCCGAGTTAGGCTCATCTTGAAGAAACCCTCCCGCAGTCCAACGGTAAAAGCCATATGCAGAGCAAATCCTGGCACTTCCTGAATGTACAAGATCTCTTCCTGGAACCTGTCTACATATTGGGCCAAGGATTCATCCGGCTTCTGCCGGATTAGAAAAATCGACTCGGGATTCTTCTTCCTCTTCTTTGAGGTTGAGAAACGCAACTGGAAACTTTTACTAAGATCTTCGAAGCCATAAATTGAGCCTGTTGGGAGTTTATGAAACCAGTCCCTAGCTTTATCTTACAAGGTGATGGCGAAACGACGGCACTTGAACGCGTCCGTCATCGTCCTGATTGAGACCGCATCCTCGAACCATTGCAGGTGCTGGAGAGGGTCGTTTTTCCCACATAGTAGTTTTGATAAGTTATAAATATACTTATTTTTATGTAGATTATTTAAGTCTTTTTGTCTATTTTGGTTATTTTTTGTTATTTTTATTTAATAAAATACTTCCTTTTTGTATATATCTTATAAATTAACTTTAATTTGTTTTCTGAAATTTTTCAGGAAAATTGTCAAAAACTTCAACGTACATGGCCGTGTACTTCTCGATCACGCCCGTGACCTGGGCGTGTTGCTTTGATTCCAAAAGATGTTGCCACTAGCTCGACGATCGACATTCGACGTTCGTCGAACTACCTGATACGCTCGTGTTCATACCGTGACACGCCCGTGTCATGCCCTCAACGTTTGTCGATCTCAACTCAATAATCTGCGTTCGACGATTTCTGAACATTCCCCATGTCACGCCCTCGATGTTCGTCGAAGCCAACTCGATGATCGTCGAACCGACTCGACACGCCCGTGTTCCACCTGTGAGACACACTCAATGCCCGCCGAGCTCAACTCAGCGCCCGTCGAGATCAACTCAACGCCCGTCAAGATCAACTCAATGCCAACCACTCGACGCCATCGCCACTAAATGTCTCCAGCTCGACGTTCAGCATTCGAAGTTCGTCGAACCCACTGACACGCCCATGCCAAGTCAGCAACACGCCCATGACAAATCCACCTGTCCCAGACAAGACAACGCCGACGACGAATTGACACGACGCTTTCACCAGATAAACCTCTCCGACACGCCCCGCTACACGCCCGTGACTGCAGGGTCACGCCCATGACTTCCATGTGTACAACCCCAAAATTCAAACCTGCAATAAATGTTTTGGATCACATCAGCAATAGTACTGACACGCCCCCCAACACGCCCGTGACCTAGGGCGTGTAACCCGAAATTTTTGCCTATAAATAGGAACTTTCTGTAAGATCTCCTGTTCGTTTCTTTGAATCATTTTGCTAAGGGCTGGGCTGCTTAGGTGATTTCCAGGTTTTGTAAGGAGATTTTCGCCACGTCTCTTTTATGTTTCGCTTTGTAATCAACATTTTGTCTTAATAAAATTTGTAGTTTTTTCCTCCTTATGCGGTTATGGACTTCATCTATGCGCCCCACCTTAAGCAATCTTATTTGTCTTTTGTTTTTCTTAATTTTTTCTATGTGTGTGTGTGTGTGTATAAGAATAGATTTTATGCTTTTATGTTTTAGTTATTTTGTAACTTAGCTTCATTTAGACCAAGGATTTTTCTATACTCTTTATGTTCATTCTTATCAATTTATAAAAATGATCTTAAAAAGTGGTTTTGATTTTAATTTTTACTTAGTTTTTTTGGTTTTGTAAAATTTTTTGTTCTTTTACTCGTTCTTCCACTTTTTAAGCATTTCTATAAAGTTATAAGAATGAATAAGTCATAATCGTTTTAATTTTCAGACACTTTATTTTGCTTCTTTTTTCCAAAGCCGTTTTGCTCGTTTAATTTTTATTTTTCTCTTTTTACGCATTTTAGCATAATCTATCGGTAAAAATGTAATCATTTTAATTTTTCGTTCACTTTGTTTTTCTATATTTTTGCTTGTGTGTGTGAGTGTATGAGTTAAATTTTATTCCTGTAGAGTGTGTGCGTGTGTGCATCTATTTCCTCCTACTCGTTTAAGTAGGACTAGCTTTAATTTCCCGCCAACTTGTTTTAGTAGGACTTGCAATTTCCCACCTACTCATTTGAGTAGGACTTGTCATTTTATCGCTTTCATTTCCCGCCTACACGTTTGAGTAGGACTTGTCATTTTACAGCTTTCATTTCCCGCCTACTCGTTTGAGCAGGACTTGCATTTTATCGCTTTCCTTTACAACTTTCATTTACTGCTTTCATTTTCTACTTTCATTTCCCGGCTACTCATTTGAGTAGGACTTGCACTTTTCAATTATGCATTTATTTTCGCAAGGCATCCCCATTCCGATGAGTGGCTAACCGCTCTTAGCCCTCAGTATCGAAAAGCATTGAGACAGATAAAATCGCTTTAAATAATTAAAGGTCATCCTTTTATAGTTAATTAAATTCCTTAATGTTTGCTGCGGGTTTACGACGCGTAGAACTACATATTGATCTGTGGGCTCTATTTTTGTAGTCCATATGCTAGATAGTCGAGAGGCCATGCATATGGATCGATCACCCCTGGGTAAAGGGAGTTCCACACTAACCATCAAGAGAGGAGGCGCGCTACTCTATTAGATTGGGTTCCCCATCTAATAGCGGGGTTCTTAGCTTAATGCGGGCATTAAGAGGAATCTTTCGTTGGACGAGAACCCGGTCGAATAGTCTTAATGTTCAGGTGAGCGATAGTCCTAGCAATAGGTGAGCTCATGTTTGTGAAACCTCCATAGCCAAGTCTCCGCCTTAATTAATTTGAAATTTAGGATCTCTATATGTTTAAAGTTATTTTGGTTCAAATATATTTTTATACCGTTGCGCTTTGTCTTCATCGGCCTTTTGCCGCTTTTATTTTCTATATATATATATATATATATATATATATATATATATATATATATATATATATATATATATATATATATATATATATATATATATAATAACCCATCAAGTTATAATCAGTAAAATAATAGTCTCCTCCAGGAAAGAGTAGAAATAATCAACCCATCCACGAGAACAATACGACCCTAATATTCCTTACCGGAATATCCTGTACTACACGCGATATGTGCACTTGCCTCCTTTCGTTAAAACTAGGGTTCAACCTTTTTTATATCCAAATAATAAATCTGCACGCCCTGTCTTCCAAAATAAAATCAACCGCTTTTCTAAATAAATCTGCCTGGGGCGCCGCGTGTTTTAAACCACTATTTTTTGGAGTTTTAACCATCAAGTTTTTGACGTCGTAGCCGGGGACTTGGTGAAACCATCAAGTTTTTGGCGCCGTTGTCGGGGACTTGGTGAAACCAATCAAATGTTTGGCGCCGTTGCCGGGGAATTTTCGTGTTTTTTTGAACTATGTAAAACTATTACTTTTACGTATTTTTTATTTTTATATATAATAAAAAAATGTTCAACAAAAATTAATAATAATAATAATCATCATAATAATAATAATAAAAGTACTTTAAAAACAAACAAAAAAACTTTAAAAAATTATCATTTTACTATTATCTATAATTGTTTTTACTAAAAATCAAAAAAATCTAAAAACGAAAACACTAAAAATCTAAAAACTAAAATATAAAAAGAAAAACTAAAAACAAAAAAACTAAAAACCAAAAAACTCTAAAAACTAAAAAACAAAAAAATCTAAAATACTAAAAACCAAAAAAAAAATCAAAAAAATCCTAAAAGTAAAAAAAAAACAAACAAAAAAACCTTTAAAAAATTATATAAATAACTAACAAAAAAATATATCTATTTTCTCATCTATATGTTTTATTTTAACTCTTTTATTTTTTTTCAAACACCCAAAAAATGTTTACAAAAAAATAAACTAAAAAACAAAAAATATATATAAATTAAAAATAATATATCTATTTTCTCGCTTCGGCACGCTTCACTCTATTATGAGCGATAGGGGAACGCATATCTGTAACGCCCAAATAGCTAAGACGTTAGTTAAATACGGCGTTACACCCACACTTGTACCCTACAACCCGCAAACTTGTGGCCGAGTTTATATTTTTTTAATTTCCCGTTATCTTTTTGTTCTTTGTTTTATATAATGCAGGGTTTCAAATGGGCCTCCCCGACCTCATCTTAGGGAAGCTTCTACCCTGCCTTTTTATTTTTGTAACAACTGCATTTTATTTCTTATCGTTCTACATACTTATATTGCAATATTGGGGACAATGTTGAATTTAAGTATGAGGGTGTTTCCTTATTTTCCTATTTTGCACTTATATTTTTTGCACCCAAAAAAAATAAAAAAAATTGGAAAATAAAAAATTCAAATTTTTTTTGCTTCTTTTTAGAATCAAAAATTCAAACAAATTCATAAAACACAAAAATTTCAAAAAATATTTATGAAACAAAAATTCAAAAAAATTGTTTTTACTTTGTAAATCTTTCTGTAAAAAATCTTTCTTTTCTCCCCCTCTATTCTTTGTAAATAACACATCTTTTTCTCCTCTTTCTTGTAAATAATTTGATAAAAACTTAAAAAATAAAAAAAAATAGAAAAATCCAAAATCCAAAAATCTTTCTCTTTCTCCCCTCTCTTCTTTGTAAATAACAAATCATTCTCTCCCCTTTTTTGCAAATAATATGATAAAAACTTAAAAAATCAAAAAAAATTTAAAAAAATCCAAAATCCAAAAATCTCTCTTTTCTCCCTCTCTTCTTTGTAAATAACACTTCTCTCTCTCTCCTTTCTTGTAAATAATTTGATAAAAACTAAATCTGAAAAAAAAATTAGAAAATCCAAAATATACAAAAAAGAGAATAACTCTAAAAATCCAAAAAAAAAGAAAATAATCAAAAATTCAAAAAAAGATGAAAACTCTAAAAAAATCACAAAAAAATTGTTTATTATGAAACAAAAAAAATCGAATATCTCATTCTTAACCCCTTTTCGCTCTCCAAAAATTTAGTTGCTAGTTTATTTACAAAGCGAATTTTATTAATTATTTGTTTACTATTCGTTTATTAATTGGAGATTGATAGATTTAGATTTTTGGGGTTAAGTTTTAAAAAATTTTGTATGCCTTTTTTTATTTTAGATAAGGGACTTTTTTTCAGCAAAAACTTCTAATTTATCTAAATAGTTGCACATTTATTTTGTTTTAAAATAACAACCATAGATTTCAAATTATGTTTACTCCAAGTTTTTTTTGAAATATAGGAACGTTCAATTAATAAAGGTTGCTCTCAAAATTTTTTTATTAAACCTAGTTTTATTTCTGAAAAACCTCTTCCATTTTTTTCATCTCTTACTTGGTATGATTTTTATCCTTAAAAGAACATATGTTAATGGGAATAAGATTTCATTGCATAAACTTAGGCATCCAATATTTTTAAAAAATTATATGTTACGGAGTAAGAGGATAAAATTCATTACTCCTATACATATACATTGGGTTATATGAAGTTGTTCAAAAAAAATTTATATATTATGAAAAATAAGATTTCGTTTTCCTAAACATCCACATTCAATCCAAAAATTTCATTAGAGGTTTGAGCGAAAAAATATAACTCACCTCTAAATTCAAAGCCCTCTTCATAAACCAACATCCCCCTTGGCCAATTTCAAATGATTCTAGATTTAATTTTAAAATCTTTTTGAGAGCATAATTCTTAAATTGAATTATTTCCTTTCATTCTTATAAGCTAAAGTTTTCATAATCCCAATCTATTTTTGTTAACCTAACAAATACAATTATTGATTTCTATTTGATTATATCGAGAAATTTTTAGCTGAAACTCTTCTTTTATTTAAATTTTTGTCATAATTTAGGACTTAACTCTTATACCCCGAATAATTATTTTGATCTTTCTTTCAATTAATTCAAGCGGTAGCTAAACTTATGATTTCTTTAATTACTTATAAGTATATCTCCAACTTTTGCTCTGGAATAGCAAAAACTTAAGTATGCGGGTATTTGATAAGTTGTAAATATACTTATTTTTACGTAGATTATTTAAGTCATTTTTGTTTACTTTCGTTATTTTTAGTTATTTTTATTTAATAAAATGCTTCCTTTTTTGTATATATCTTATAAATTAACTTTAATTTGTTTTCTGAAAATTTTTAGGAAAATTGTCAAAAAAATTCAAAGTAAACGCCCGTGTACTTCTCGGTCACGGCCATGACCCGGGCGTGTTGCTTTGATTCCAAAAGATGTTGTCGCCAACTCGACGATCGGAGTTCGACGTTCGTCGAACTGCCCGACATGCCCGTTTCATCCTGTGACAAGCCTATGTCACGCCCTCGATATTCGTCTGTCTCAACTCAACAATCTGCGTTCGATAATTTCTGAACACGCCCCGTGTCACGCCCTCGACGTTCGTCGAACCCAACTTGACGATCGTCGAACCGACTCGACAAGCCCGTGTTCCACCCATAACACACACTCAACGCCTGTCGAGCTCAACTCAACACCCGTCGAGATCAACTCAACACCCGTCGAGATCAACTCAACGCCAACCACTCGATGCCATCTCCACTCAACACCTCCAGCTTGACGTTCAGTATTCGAAGTTCGTCGAACCCACTGACACGCCCGTGCCAAGTCAACGATATGCCCGTGACAAATCCACATGTCCTAGAGAAGACAGTGCCGACGACGAATTGACACGATGACTTCCCTAGATAAACCTCCCCGACACGCCCCCCCCCCCCTACACGCCCGTGACATCAGGGTCAGGCCCGTGACTTCCATGTGTACAGCCCCAAAAGTCAAACTTGCAATAAATATTCTGGATCACATCAGCAATAGTACTAACACGCCCCCCTACACGCCCGTGACCTAGGGCGTGTAACCCAAAAATTTTCCCTATAAATAGGAACTTTCTGTAAGATCTCCTATTCGTTTCTTTGAACCATTTTGCTAAGGGCTGGGCTGCTTAGGTGATTTCCAGGTTTTGTTTGACTTATCTTTTTTTGTTTTGTAAAACTTTGTTATTTTACACATTCTTCCACTTTTTAAGAATTTCTATAAAGTTATAAGAATGAATAAGTCACAATAGTTTTAATTTTCGAACACTTTTATTTTGCTTATTTTTTTGAAAACCGTTTTGCTCGTTTAATTTTTATTTTCACTTTTTATGCATTTTTAGCATAATCTGTCGGTAAAAATGTTATCATTTTAATTTTTCGGTCACTTTGTTTTGCTATATTTTTGCTTGTGTGTGTGAGTGTATGAGTTAGATTTTATTCTAGTAGAGTGTGTGCGTGTGTGCATCTATTTCCTCCTACTCGTTTGAGTAGGACTCCCTTTAATTTCCCACCTACTCATTTGAGTAGAACTTGTAATTTCCCGCCTACTCTTTTGAGTAGGACACACATTTTCAGCTTTAATTTCCCACCTACTCATTTGGGTAGGACTTGTCATTTCACGCCTACTCTTTTGAGTAGGACTTGTCATTTTTTGCTTTCATTTCCCACCAACTCATTTGAGTAGGACTCGCATTTTACTGTTTTAATTTCTCGCCTACTCGTTTGAGTAGAACTTATCATTTTACTGCCTTCATTTCTCGGCTTCTCGTTTGAGTAGGACTTGCATTTTATCGCTTTCAATTACAGCTTTCATTTACTGCTTTCATTTTCTGCTTTCATTTCCCGCTTACTCGTTTTGAGTAGGACTCGCACTTTTCAATTATGCAAATTTTCTTTTCGCAAGCCGTCCCCATTCTGATTAGTGGCTAACCGCTATTAGCCCTCAGTATCGAAGAGCATTGAGACAAATAAAATCGCTTTAAATAATTAAAGGTCCTCTTTTTCTCGTTAATTATATTACTTAAGGTTTACACCGGGTTTACGACGCGTAGAACCACATATCGATGTGTGAGTTCTATTTCCATAGTCCATACGCTAGCTAGCCTAGAGGTCGTGCGTATGGACCGATCACCCATGGGTAAAGTGAATTTCGCACTAACCCTCGATAGAGGAGGGGCAGAACTCTATCAAATTGGATTCCCCACCCAATAGTGGGGTTCTTAGCATAATGCAGGAATTAAGAGGAATCCTTCGTCGGATGAGTGCCCGGTCGAATAGTCTTAATGTTCAGGTGAGCGATACTCCTAAATATAGGTGAGTTCATTTTGTGGAACCTCCACGACCAAGTCTCTGCCTTAATTAATTTGAAATTTAGGATCTCTATTTATTAAAAGATATTTTGGTTCAAATACATTTTGATACCGTTGCGCTATGTCTTCATCGGCCTTTTGCCGCTTTTATTTTCTATTTATATATATATAAATAATAACCCGACAAGTTATTTTCGGTAGAATAATAGTTCCCTCCAGGGAAGAGTATAAATAATCAACCCATCCCCGAGAACAATACGACCCCAATATTCCTCACCGGAATATCCTGTACTACACGTGATAGGTGCACTTGCCTCCTTTTGTTAAAACTCGGTTTCAACCCTTTTTATATCCAAATTATAAATATGAGCGTCCCGTCTTTCTAAATAAATACACCACTTTTTTAAATAAATCCGCCCGCGGCGCCGCGTGTTTTAAACCATCAATTTTTGGTGTTTTAACCACCAAGTTTTTGGCACCGTTGTCGGGGATTTGGTGAATCAATCAAGTTTTTTGGCGCTATTGTTGGGGAATTGGTGAATCAATCAAGTTTTTTGAACCTTTTTCGGGGGACTTGGTGAAACCATCAAGTTTTTGGCGCCGTTGTCGGGGACTTGGTGAAACCAATCAAGTTCATTTCAGGTTCCCTGAACCCTTCCGAGACTGAAGCTGAAAGGATCAACTCGTAAAACGGGGACCCTCTCGCCACGGGTGTCGTCGCCTAGACCCGCACGACGACGTCTCCTGGCCAGACGACACTCGCGGGGCTAGGGAACAGCTCCCTACCCGCCAGGTCTCACCCGCTTCATTCTATCAATACTTCCTTTCCGGGTCGCCTCCCGGGCACGTCCTCTCCAACTCTTGCCGAGACGAGCTCGTCCTGTTGTACGAGAGCAGGCTCCTGAGATAAAGGAGTCAAGCAGTCGCCCTGCCGCGAGATCCCCTGCAATATGTCCATGATGCCTTTGATGGATGCCATGAATTCTTCCCTTCCTACAAATCCTCCCTGTCTCCTCCGACATTTCCCGCCATGAGGTAGTTCAAGATTATTCTGTGTAGGCCGCAGTCCACGCTCACAACACCAAAAATGTTGAAGCCAATAACCTGACTACACCTAGAGTTCGGACCTAAAGTTGTAACTCAAACTTACTCTTCCAGAACCCATCTCTTGACGTGAGTCTTGGAACTAGAAACAGACCGTGGGCTTTAGCTTGTAGGTCCCACCTCTTAGCCGAAAGAATTAGGAGTTCTTCCCCTCCTAAGCCAGTGCTGAGGTAGATGCCTTGGAGGAAGAAGATATAAGGGGTTCAACAACCTTCTTCAAGGTACCTTGTTGGTCTATTTATAGGCCTCTGAGTCTGACCTGCTAATAACCAAACTGAACCAACCTAAAATTACCAAAATACCCTGGGCTGGGTCTGCCAACAGCCAAACTACGATGTTCTCAAGGTTTATATGTAGACCACAAAGGGCAAAAGGGTAAAATTACCTGGGGTAAAAGGGTAAAATCCCCTCTTGGGGGTAAGAAAGTAAAAACACCTTTTTCTTATATGGCGAGTGAGAAAAAACCGGTGGGCGGGATGAGCCTATCTAGTCATCTCACGAGTCCCCCACCCCGCGAGAGGCGTCTTGTCACAAAAGGCCAGCACGCGCCGCGAGCGCCATCTCTCCAGCTCCACTACTCCCGTCTCCCCAATAATGTTTTGCCTTGTTAAAGTACCGGCGTGTGGACCCTGTGGTCCCATTAGCCTTTGCAGTCCTCTCGCCCCTCTTGAACCTAACTCAGCACTCCTCCTCGAGTTGCTTCCTACGACCCCAAGGTTGTACACTTGCCGCTTGGCTCACCTGTTCCTGCATAAGAACGATCCATCGAATGGTGGTAAAACAAAGCAACGGTCAGGTAAAGCTAACCAAATTATAACGACCCCACCCCTTACTCGGGGCGGCGGTGCTCCTTCCCTACAATATATTAGCAAAACCAAACGTAACAATGAAAGTGCAATCTTAGCACACATCACCACAAGCATAGGCACGAACAGCCACACCCCCCGTGCTCTTAGGGAACATTCTCGGTGTTTGGACAAAATCTAGGGACTCACCATCGTTCACAATATGACAACAAACATGAGCATTTTGGTAGTATTTACGGCCTGCGCAAGGCCTAAGACCCTTAATAATGTCAGCGATAGGTAACACTACCCACAGACGCTCGACATAACTACTGGGTAGGTTCAGCCATTTCCCGTTGCACACATCGCCAAGGAAAACAACCATGACGTGGGTTGGCCTCCCCATTCCAATTTGTCCCGACATTGCATAACCACGTTATGATATACGGATGGCTCTCAGACCACCAAGTTGGGCTCTCAAATCTCTCAGCCCCACATCATAGGACCCAGGTCTCCACGACACAAGACTCAAACACTGGCCCCAGGTCTCCACTACACAAGCCTAAAAATAAAGCTCTAAAGGATCTACTGCCGGCGGTAAAACTACCATCGCGCGGTACCTGTCAGAAATGCATTCTACCCAGATTTTCGGGTGCCCCTTGGAGTTAGTCCCCAAGGTTCCCAGTTTCAATCTACCATTTAGAAACCCAAAAAACAAACAACACTGAGTCTTCTCCAGCTATTAACAAGCATAATGAAAAACATCACCAATCCAGGCCACCCCGTCCGGATGTGCTTCACACACCATGTCTATGTTCGTACTTCGATTCCAAACTCTAAATGTAAATCAACGGGTATACTCCATATCTACCCGAAGGAAGACCACACGCTCGTCGCACACTTACGGGAGAGAGTTTCATATGCAAAAGGAAGAGGATTTCACATGTCCAAGTTGAGAATTGTTACCCTTTGCACTCTCTTCGGTATCATGCCAAAGATCTAGACGGATCAACGTGACCGCAACGATCCTGCCTCCACAGATCCGGACTCCTCTTTCGAATTGGAGCTTCCGAACTCCAATGGTGGCGAGAACTCTCTTCCGGCACTGCTGCTCCTCCTCCAAGAAACCCAGACCAAGTCCTCAGTCTAAAAGAAAATGAAGTGAAAACGACCGAACAAGGATTTTATATAAAGCTACCGCCGCGCGGTAACTAGCTACTATCGCGCGGTACCTAAATTCAACACCTCGTTTCGAGCGCAACCGCCCAAATCTTCGAATCACAGGCCGACACGTGGCCACGCCATTACGCATTCACTCTCTCCACTCGATAGGATGCTAACGCCGCGCGGTAGCCAGCGTAGGTTACGAAATGACACCTGCCTCTATCGTTGCGCGCAAACTACTACCGCCGTACGGTAGAATCTCGAGACCTCCATCAATTAAATAGGCCCTGCTATCGCCAGTGGTAACACTATCACCGAGCGATAGCTTCTCGAGAACTTTGTTAGACTAACAACCGGCTATCGCCGCACGGTAACAAGTTTCCGCCGCTCGGTAACATCTTTCTTGAGAACTCAATGCTCAGCGCAGTCGATGCTAACCCTGGAGCTACTGTCACGCGGTAACTAGCTATCGTCGAGCGATAACCCCAGAGAAGCATCTACCTCCTTAATAAATCTGGGGTGTTACAATGGGCCTTCTCTCTTCCTACCTGCGACGACTCTCCTGCCGCCTAGGCTCCTCCACCCTCCCGGCCCTTCCCTCCTGCCCAGCTCCACCACCCTCCCGAGCCCTTCCCTCCTCCCCGACTCCTCCACCCTCCTAGGCCCTTCCATCCTCACCGACTCCTCTCTACTTCTCACTTCCCTCTTCTCCGACACTACTCTGGCTCTCACCTCTGAATCTTCTCCTCTTTCCGTACCTTCTAGGTTCCCTCCATCCAACCTAGCTAAGAAGTCGACATTCTTCTCTTCCTTTGGAAGAACTTGTTTGTCCTCTCGATCAAGTCCTCATAGGATCTAGGCTTCTTCAAATTAATTTCCATACTGAAGTGACCTTGCTTCAGTCCAAAAGTCAGGTCCAGCTGTAGGGTAAGCCTCAACCTCATCTACTTCTAGCAGCTCCTCTTAAAAAAGCTCGATGTAGTGGCCCAACCTCTTATACTTTACATGCTGGATTTTAAAGAAAGTGATTGTCTCCTTATTCCTCTTCTTAGACATCACAAACCTCACCATCAGTTCCCGACGCAGGTCCTCAAAGAAGTAGATCGAACTTCCTAGCAGCTAGTAGAACCAGTCTCTAGCCATCCCCTCGAAGGTGATGGAGAAGAATCGACACTTGAATGCGTCTGTCATGTTGCGATATACATCATATCCTCGAACCATTAGAGATGTCTAACTTGGTCATCTCTACTAGAGTAGTAGCTTAGGATGGGCTCTCTGAATCCTTCGGGAACTGGGCTGCTAACACCTACTCGCAGAAGGGGCTCCTCCCATGTGGTCGATGAGCGACCTCGTACTAGCGAGTATCTCTTCTATACTCGCCACCTTGCCGAGTATCCTGAAATCTCACTGGATTCTCCACATCATGAAACCTGATTCCCTGGTAGCTCTCAGGCAATATTGCGACTGCATTAGTCTCTCTGGCTCCTCCTCCACTCGCTCCTTCCTTAGTCTCCTGGGAGACTCCCCTTCTTCGGACGGAGTCTCGTAATGGTGGGAGATTGTCATTACATCCGCAGGGGAGGGAACCAACGAGTATGTCCATCTCGATCCTTTGTGCAAACTCCTTGAAAACCGTCATGGTCACAAAGCTGCCTCCTCTTCCTGAGTTCTGAATATCTCACCATTCTCGCCTGCATCCAACATCTCACCTACTTGCAAAACTTTCCGCATTGGCTATGATCCAGGCTCACCGCACAAAAGTGTTGAAGTCGGAAAAATCCCTACTCCAAAAATTCGGATCAAGATAGTCTAAGGTTACTAGTCAAGCGGACATGCTCGACGGTTTAGGAGACTAGAACATAGAAGATAAAAAATTAAAAGGACCCAAGGTGTTATGGCAGGGAGATCCCACCACGTACACAGATGTTTAGAAGAAACTTTCCATCCACAACTAAAGATAGTTGAGCATAATACAAGTGGTTTAATACCTGCCGACTTGTTTCTTTGGAGAAAGGATCCAATGGATCAGCTAAAAGTCCAAGGAAAGAGTTGGTCAAGATATTTTTCAAGATTTTGAAGTCCATATTCTTGTACCCCTGGGGTCCTATTTGTAAGCCCCTCTCCCCCAACCTTAGCACGGGTCGGGTTGGAGATGGGCCTTACTGCCCAAGATATCCAACCAGTGTTTCCCAAGCGGCAACAAACCACTCTACTAAGCACTAGTTGGGTGTGTTGCTTAGCTTGAATCATAATATTCACATCATATCATAGAGTTTGCAGAAGCAATAACAGAAAACCACAGTATATATCTATATATATAAGAGTAAATAAAATTCATAGCCACTGTTTATACATCGAGCTTGTAGGCTTTAAAAGTCAACTACTACTAACACTCTCTTGCAAGTATGCGCGCTAGTAACTCACGTCCCGGAAGTCTGGAGATGATAGGGGTGCCTCTACTTGGGTAGTCCTATCAGTTGGCACATTGTCTTGCCGTAACTAGACATCTTGGTGCTTCATCCCATGTGAATGGTTATTAAAATAACCGCTAGTCACAGAGCTAAGTCGAAACACATCTCCTCCCTGGATCTATATTCTGGGGACGAGCTCACGTACCCAACAGAAGTAAATATCCAAAGCATGAGATTATTAGTACAACAATTTATATATATAAACTATAAACAACTATCTATAAGAACATGCAGCACAATATAATTGGAATAGAAGCAGCTTAACAATCAATTATATAATAAATGCTCTACTAGCTATCAACACAACAGGTACTCAAAACCTATATTCACATCGCAGGTATTCAAAACCAGCTAACACTCAGTAGGCGTTCAAAGCCATGCACGCACCCTATGTCGACATAGTATGGATCGCTTTTCTTTAAGCAGAGTATCGAGCCCCACGAGAATCAGCGATGTGGCTGTCAGTGATAGTAACCAGTCCTACCACTTTTGGGGGTGGTCGTATCGCACTACTCAGGCCCCAACGTACAACCCTGTGTACTCCTGGATGTAAGCGACATCCGTCATTTTTGAATTTAGGCTGACTAGTGGAGTAAACCCAACAGGGAGAAAATATAATGACCGGTCGCCCGTGGAACACATCACCCTATTGTTGTAGGTCGTCGACCTTCCCACACCAGTATGAACGGTCTGCGGAAGTGACTGACCCGCCACAACTTTTACTGCAAGTTATTTACAAGCATTCAAATTTAGATAATCTTACTGGCATGCATCGGGTCTTCAGCAGTCTGTCCCACTATGCTTTAAATAATTCGGGCGAGCGACATTCGACTAAACTTTCAATAAGGAGCAAGGGAGCACTTTATTTGTGTCTAACCCTGGAGGAATATCTGAACTCATGTTATGCCCAACTAAGGCTGAACCTAACATTCAACTACTCATCAGAGCAGGACCCATACTTAAAATGCTAGAACAGTAAATTGCAGGAAATATAAGTGTGGTAATAAAATATGCTGAGAATATAAGCTGCAGAATTGAAATGATGAATTGAAGTATGACAAGTACGAAACTGGAATGTACTTGAAAGAAAGTACTGAAATGAACTGAACAAATACGAGATTGGATTTAAATAAATGAACTGAACTGGATGAATTAAAGACCAGTACGGGATTGGAATACTGGAAAAAACTACTGAATTGAAAAAAATAAAGGAACCAGACCAGTGTAAGACTGAAATAAATAAATAAGAAAAGAGTTAGTAGTCCAATCACTTCACTCAGGAGGCTTCAGTTCCATCTCCATTCATATGAGACAAATTCAGTTCTATCTCAGTTTTTAAGAAGTTTCTTTTGAGTTTCACCCAGTATTATTCGTTCGAGAATGATTATCAACTTATTTGCTCGTGTAAGATCAAATCTGAGCGTCTTATTAGAGAGTGCATTCTTCCTCGAAATTCAAACTCGAAAATCATTTCCAAACATCTGAAAAATCTTCACCCGAGACGAGGTTGGGCATCGATTCAACTCGAATCTCATACTCTCCATGTTTAAAATACCTGAGAGTATATATACAAATGAGGCGCTCGTCAAAATTCTCGAAACACTTAGAGCTTGGAATTCTGCCTCAATATTTATTCATTTAAACTCATCTTTAAAATTAAAACATGATCACACACTCAAATATTCATTTATCTGAAGGATTTAATTGCATCGATTTAAAAGCGCGACCTTAGGCTCCGAGAATTTGGAAAATCTTCAATTTTTACTCCAAGGTTCTCGAATTTTAACACAATATTAAAGAGGGCCTAAAATGAGCCTATAAATTTTTATAAAATTTCCCGATCATTTTTTGGCCTATAATTTGGCCAAATAATTTTTATTTAGGCTTTAAAACGTCAAATCAATTCAAAAAATTCCCAAAGTTTTTGTAGAGGTAGCACTCATCAAGGGGAATAACTTTCATGTTCAAATCCTTTTCTCTTGGAGCATATATTTCCATCAAAAAATCACAAAATTCGCTATTAATTCTGGTCTGCAGATAGCAATTTCATCGGGATCCCGTGGCTGAGATTGAGCCAGACCCCGCAAATCATCCTTCCGTCCACACAGCAGATCAGGTTCAGATCCTCTATGGAGGTACAGAAATTCATGCAGGGGCAGTAATTTGATGAAATGTCCGCCATCCGATCTTTATCACAGAGATCAGATGGCAGCTGCTCCTCGCCGGCGGTACAGTAAAAGGTCAGCCTTCTGCCACCATGGACAGCAGCTGCAAGACACTGGCTTCACTCCCAATTAACTCATTGGGGGCTGGTGATCCTCTGTCTGGTTGTCCAGCAGCCCGGTGTCGCCAGCCACCGCTTGATTTTCTCAACCCAAGAGCGGGTGGCACGACTTACACTGCTCTAGGCGGTGCCATGCCGCCCCACCTCTCTAGTGACTCCCAAGCCTTTGTATCACCCCTAGCCAGCACTGCAGGGGTTGTCCTTTCCTCCGGTGGTGGTCCCGCGACATGGTGTCGCCGACCATCACCTAAAAATCACAAACAGAGCCCAATAAGAAAAAATTACTCTCGGGTGCCCCCAAAATTGTGTTTTTTGGCGGCACCGCCTCCTTCCACCACCGGGGCTGAGCTTCTTAGTGGGGGTAACATCATCCTTGCACCTCTACCAGTACTGGGCGGGGCTTACCCTGTACTGTCATAATTCGAGCCTGGAGCTTGGCTCGGGTGGCGCTGGCGGTGCTCCGATGTTCGGGAGGTACATACAACATGTTAGAGGAGTGGGGAAGGATGAGGAAGAAAGTTTCCACCTAAAAGGAAGGGGCTCAAAAAGGTCCTGGATGGGCTGCCATTTGAGGTGGCAGAGGAAGGAGGAGGGTGGCAGAATAAGGTAGGCTAACTCCGACGACCTGGGGTTCCGACGAGGGAGGGGTTGTGCTCGACTGAGCCAGGTGATTTTAGGTAGGGGTGGATGTTCTTTTGTAGGGCTGGGGGTAGGGCTTCTCCTACGTTTCCCAAATGTGGGATTAAGAGGAATGAGGATGAGGGTGCTTCTCCTCCTCCATCTGTATTGGATAGCTGGCCCCATCAGGAATGGGGAGGGGGTATGTACATGCCGCATATCATCATCGGGGGTGATGGGGTAAATTGGGCGTAAATGAACTGGAGGGAAGGTGTTGGGCATTTTCTTGGACTAAAGTCAAATCCCAAAGGGGGGTTTGCTGAATTGTGAGGCCCCTTAAATGTGGGACATGGTAGAGCCCAAGTGGGGCTTGAGTTAGAGATGCTCTCATCTTTGGAAAATTTCCAAAAATTGGCAAAATTGAGGGTTTAACCAAAGTCAACCATAGTGTGGGTCCTCCATGCTGGTCAAAGTCAAAGTGAGTCCAAGTCATCGGGGGATGGGTCAATGTTAGGATAACTTGGTGCAATTGATGTGCACACACTTTTCGGTGTTCAATAAATCTTGGTTTGACCACCCATCATCAAAATTGATCTGGACAAACTCTGTTGACTTCGTGTTGATTATACGAATCCAACACCACTAACTGGGATCAAATCGGAGTTCATTTGCTTAAAACCCAAAATCTACGCGTCGCGGCGCATAAAAAAGGTCAAAATGGTCATATTTGTTTTTTGACTCCGGATCGCAACACAATAAGTTCCAATGTGTTTGTACAGACAATACGAAGCCATATGAACTAACAGAACTCAAGTCGGAGTTCTCTAGCTCAATCTCCCTAAACAGGTTGTCTCTTACCGCTTGAGGACTTTGGGTAGAGGTTCAGGTCACTTTTATTGGGCCCATTAGGGTCCTAGTGGCCCAATAAAAGTCAGGATGTTATATAATTTATAGATAAATCCTCGGGGAGGGGGTCTCTAGGCAAGGAGACCCAGTCCCACGATCACCGTCTGTATTCTTCTAGCAACCTAGCTCGATTGCTGGGGAGTATCAGCTGGCGACCATCTGTGATGCTCGGTACGCCTAATAAAGTTACTGGTTGGAGATCGCTAGCTAGGCGAGTATTACTGTTGCTTGCCACTGTTGCTACTCAGAACTTACCTCGATGAAATGGTCTTTAAAGTTTGCCCACCCTGCTGGGTGGTCGTGCCACTTAGCGAGTATGATTATCGATTGTGTCTAAGTGACCCCTTGCACTCTCTACTGGTTGTTGACTATTATTAGGTCTTCATGTATTGGTGTTGCAATTTGACTGCTAATTGTTGACTGTTGACCATTGATGAATATGGGTTGTACACTAGACACATCAAATTTGATTCTACATTAACACTTGCTTTTAAATAAATATTTTCTAAACATAATTTTGAATTAGAATTTTTAAATTTCTTAATTCTCTATTTAGCAATTTCAAGCATGTGATATGCAAAAATAGAATTTGTATCAAAAGGAGAAGAATTAATTTTCTTACAACACTTTTAGATGAGGCATGATTTGAATATATAGTTCCTTTGACATCTTCATCGTCCTCTTCCATTGATGAGATTTCATCTTCCCTTCCGCTTGATACGTTGTCAACATTTGAGTATAATATTGTGATGTTGCATTATTCTTTTTAAATGAATTTGATAGATCTTCCTCCAAACATGAGTCCTCATCAATTTCTTCTCTTGATTTCATAGGAAATTTCTCTTGTTCATTATTTGTGGACGAAAAACTATAAGAATTCTCAAGATATTTTCAAATTTCATAACCGGTAAGAAATGTTTTAAATAAGTTTGAAAATATTTTAATCTAATGCACAAAATAAATTAGTTAATGATTTAGCAATTAAAACTATTTTGTTGATATTTAAAATAATTGAGGGCTCTTTAATTATAATATTCCAAACTTCAATATTTAATGATTTAAGAAAATTTTCCATTGAAATTTTCCTCTCTTTATAATTTTCACTCATAAATAAAGGTGGCGATAAAGATTTTTCATTAAACTGAAAAATTATCCCCTCTAGTGGTTGCGAGATCATGAAGCGTCATTATTCCCGGTTTTGAAGACGTTTTGAAATAATCTCTCTCTGATATCACTTGTTGAATCTTACAACGTCCTTAGAGGGGGAGGGGGTGAATAAGGGATTTATGAAATTTTAAATCTTTAATAAAAATATCAAAGTTGCTTAGAGAAGTTTCAGAATATTTAATATTTCAAAAAATATTATATTGAAGTTTAATAATAAAATATGACAGAATTCAATATTTCTTCACTCTTGCCGGCATTAAGTGTTACCATCGGGTGCTAATTCACAGATATTAAATTCAAGCGTTTATATATAACAAAAATGAACCTGACAATATATTTTGCTATAAAGTTATTGAAGGGTATATTTTAAAATATTTTATAACATGAAAATAAAATCAAGATAATGAGATAAAAGGAAACATAATTTTATTCATTGAAAATGAAATACAAAAATATTTGATTTTAATGATGCTTGGAATCAAGGAGAATATAAAAATCCTTTTGATGCTTCATTGATCCTTCTCCCAAGGATCGACTGGGTATAGCATTTCTTACCCTATATACGACCTATAGCTTCCCCTGTATCTAAACCTAACCTAGTCACTGCACACAAGACAACAAATTTTCCCTAAGCCGCACAAGGATCTAGTCGCCATAAATCAGGCGAATTTCCTACGGAATCCTTCCTCGGAATCTGACATTCTCTCCCAAATGATTTCACCACTCTCGTTACAAAAAAGATAAAATAAAAATGATTAAAAGATAAAAAAAAATGTAAGAGAAAACTCCCTTAGGATTTTTGAAGGTAAAGATGAAGGTGATGTAGAGGTTGGCGTTCTTGATGTGCTCGACCTTCGTGTAAAATGTGAGTTGTAGTCCTTCAAAATTCCCTTTCAAGCTTTGTGTTTGCACAAGGGAGTTATCTTAATTTTGGTGATGAAGGCTTTGAGAAGATGTAGAAATAAATGGTCTAGAAAGTGTGTCAATGAATGCACAAAATTTCAGTCTTTTATTGAAAAATCGCAATCGTCGGGCATTAGGTAGCTATCATATATGATATCTCCTCAAGATGCCACGTATTGTATGATGCGATGATAGTGTTGGTAGAAAAATAATCATGTTGGGTCATGTAGCTATTGCAGGGCAATAGCCACAATCTCCTGGCAATATCAAAATCATATGCGTCGTGGCTGAATCATGCGGGACATAGCTGCCGTCTGTCTGACGTCATTTTCTCTATCACCTAGCGATAGTAGCTATCGCCGGTGATTTATCCTCTTCACTTTTTCCATCCAAACCTTTTTCAAATTGTAGATGACTTCGTCCTCATTCCGGAAGGGTGTGGACCATTCTGTAACTCTTCTTGGATTGAATGTTATGGTTGTTTGAAGTTCAACTATCAAAAATAATCTTTAGGCAAGGAGACCCAGTCCCACGATCACTGTCTGTATTCTTCTAGCAACCTGGCTCGATTGCTGGGGAGTATCAGCTGGCGACCATCTGTGATGCTCGGTACGCCTAATAAAGTTACTAGTTGGAGATCGCTAGCTAGGCGAGTATTACTGTTGCTTGCCACTGTTGCTACTCAGAACTGGCCTAGATGAAATGGTATTTAAAGTTTGCCCACCCTGCTGGGTGGTCGTGCCACTTAGCGAGTATGATTCTCGATTGTGTCTAAGTGTCCCCTTGCACTCTCTACTGGTTGTTGACTATTATTAGGTCTTCATGTATTGGTGTTGCAATTTGACTGCTAATTGTTGACTGTTGACCCTTGATGAATATGGGTTGTACACTAGACACATCAAAATTTGATTCTACATTAACACTTGCTTTTAAATTTATATTTTTAAACATAATTTTGAATTAGAATTTTTAAATTTCTTAATTCTCTGTTTAGAAATTTCAAGCATGTGATATGCAAAAATAGAATTTGTATCAAAAGGAGAAGAATTAAATTTTCTTACAACACTTTTAGATGAGGCATGATTTGAATATATAGTTCCTTTGACATCTTCATCGTCCTCTTCCATTGATGAGATTTCATCTTCCCTTCCGCTTGATAAGTTGTCAACATTTGAGTATAATATTATGATGTTGCATTATTATTTTGAAATGAATTTGATAGATCTTCCTCCAAACATGAGTCCTCATCAATTTCTTCTCTTGATTCCATAGGAAATTTCTCTTGTTCATTATTTGTGGACAAAAAACTATAAGAATTCTCAAGATATTTTCAAATTTCATAAGCAGTAAGAAATGTTTAAATAAGTTTGAAAATATTTTAATCTAGTGCACAAAATAAATTAGTTAATGATTTAACAATTAAAACTATTTTGTTGATATTTAAAATAATTGAGTGCTCTTTAATTATAATATTCCAAACTTCAATATTAATGATTTAAGAAAATTTTCCATTAAAATTTTCCTCTCTTTATTATTTTCACTCATAAATAAAGGTGGTGATAAAGATTTTTCATTAAACTGAAAAATTATCCCCTCTAGTGGTTGCGAGATCATGAAGCGTCATTATTCCCGGTTGTGAAGACGTTTTGAAATAATCTCTCTCTGATATCACTTGTTGAATCTTACAACGTTCTTAGAGGGGGAGGGGGTGAATAAGGGCTTTATGAAATTTTAAATCTTTAATAAAAATATCAAAGTTGCTTAGAGAAGTTTCAGAATATTTAATATTTCAGAAAATATTATATTGAAGTTTAATATTAAAATATGACAGAATTCAATATTTCTTCACTCTTGCCGGCATTAAGTGTTACCATCGGGTGCTAATTCACAGATATTAAATTCAAGCGTTTATATATAACAAAAATGAACCTTGCAATATATTTTGCTTTAAAGTTATTGAAGGGTATATTTTAAAATATTTTATAACATGAAAATAAAATCAAGATAATGAGATAAAAAGAAACATAATTTTATTCATTGAAAATGAAATACAAAAATATTTGATTTTAATGACGCTTGGAATCAAGGAGAATATAAAAATCCTTTTGATGCTTCTTTGATCCTTCTCCCAAGGATCGATTGGGTATAGCATATCTTACCCTATATATGACCTATAGCTTCCCCTATATCTAAACCTGACCTAGTCACTGCACACAAGACAACAAATTTTCCCTAAGCCGCACAAGGATCTAGTCGCCATAAATCAGGCGAATTTCCTACGGAATCTTTCCTCGGAATATGACATTCTCTCCCAAACGATTTCACCACTCTCGTTACAAAAAAGAAAATTAAAAATGATTAAAAGATAAAAAAATGTAAGAGAAAACTCCCTTAGGATTTTTGAAGGTAAAGATGAAGGTGATGTAGAGGTTGGCGTTCTTGATGTGCTCGACCTTCGTGTAAAATGTGAGTTGTAGTCCTTCAAAATTCCCTTTCAAGCTTTGTGTTTGCACAAGGGAGTTATCTTAATTTTGGTGATGAAGGCTTTGAGAAGATGTAGAAATAAAGGGTCTAGAAAGTGTGTCAATGAATGCACAAAATTTCAGTCTTTTATTGAAAAATCGCTATCGTCGGGCATTAGGTAGCTATCATATGTGACATCTCCTCAAGCTGCCACGTGTTGTATGACGCGATGATAGTGTCGGTTGAAAAATAATCATGTTTGGGTCATGTAGCTATTACAGGGCTGTTGATGCGCGAAAACGGCACCGGGGGACAGCTATCACCGAGGGGGTGTTTGGCCTCACAGGCTAGGTGAGGAGGAAGGAGAAGCTAGCGGGAGGAAGGGAGAGGCTTGAGAGAAGAGGCGTGCCTTGATCAATAGAGAGGGTTGATCAAGAGAGGAAGAGGAGGGAGACCAGGAGCGGTCGAGCAGACAGTAATTGCAACGGTTGCACTCGCAGGTTGGTTGCCGAGAAGAGCTAGCTGAGCTGAGGCTGAGCAGAGGAGCAAGGCTTGCTGCAAGGCTTGCCGAGTAGAGGAGCAAGGCTTGCTGAGCAGAGGAGCAAGGCTTGCCGAGCAGAGGAGCAAGGCTTGCTGAGCAGAGGAGCAAGGCTTGCCGAGCAGAGGAGCAAGGCTTGCTGAGCAGAGGAGCAAGGCTTGCCAAGCAGAGGAGAGAAGAGGGGGCCGCTAGCAGCGACAAAAACACACTTCGCCCGTCGCGGCCTAAATTCCACTCCTGCGACGGGCTTTCCTTTGATTAATAGCTAGAGATTACAAGCTTACAAGTACACCTTCACAACAAAATCATTAAAGGGGTACAAGGAGAAGCTGGCGGCTAAAGGAGAATAAAGTGCCAGAAAGCAGAGAGGAGAAGCTGCCAGAGACTAAGTAAAAGAGTCTGCCAGCTACTGGAGGACTGGGAAACTGAGTCTGCAGAGTCTGCTGGCAAGCTGCTGAAGAGCTGTGGAGGACTGCGCGGACAGGAAATCTGAGTCCGCAGGGCTTGCCAGAAGGGTGATGACGGACTGCGCGGACTGGGAAATGGAGTCCGCAGGAGCTGCTGGCAAGACTTGTTTCCACCTCCAGGATTCTTGAATGAGAGGCTTCAGAGGGTATTTATAGGCCCAGGGAAGTTCTTGAAGAAGCGAGGCCTAGTGACATCAGCATGACGACCTGCGCGGACTCCGCGGACTGGGAATTTGCGTCTGCCACCTTGACTGATGAAGACTGCAGGAGGCCCTAGAGAGGACCGGAGGCCGCCCCCTTGCGGGCGGCCTGGGCGGACTCCAGGAGGAGTCCGCCCGGTTGGACGCTAGGGCCGCCCCCTAGCGGGAGGCCTGGGCGGACTCCAGGGGGAGTCTGCCCGGCGGTCCAGGCCGCCCCCTTGCAGGCGGCCTGGGCGGACTCCAGGGTGAGTCCGCCTGGCTGGACGCCAGGGCCGCCCCCTAGCGGGCGGCCTGGGCAGACTCCAGGGGGAGTCCGCCCCCTTGCGGGCGGCCTGGGCGGACTCCAGGGGGAGTCCGCCCGGCTGGCGGGCAGAGGCCCCCCGGGTGGGCGGCCTCGACGGACGGCGGCAGGAGGCCGCCGCCTCTCGGGCAGCAGGGAGGTCGCCCCTGTTTGGTTGCTTCGACGGACGGCGGCAGGAGACCGCCGCCCCTTGGGCTGACTTGGAGGTTGCTCCCGGTGGTGCTGTTGGCGAACTCCTGCAAGGAAAAGCACTGCATGATTAGCGGACCTAACCGCATGTCCGGCGAGGGTGAGCCATGGTAATAGCACGTTGTCCCGCAGGGCACGCGGTTGCTAGGAGAGCTAGGCGGACAGGGAAACTGTCCGCCTACGCTGGGACTTGTCGCGATCGGAAGGGAGAAACTAAGGGTCGCGACTGGCCAGCTGGCCACCTTGGGAAGGATCGCCGATTTCTGGGTTAACATAATCCCCGCACTTTTTCAAGTTCCGAAGGGAACTTCGAAGAAGTTGGAGACCCACGAAAATCGTGATCCACCCCAAAGAAAAGAGAAGGGGAGGCAGGGAGAGATAGAACCTGAAGTCTCCCCTTACAAGCTTGATGTTTCCTGTCTATTTTCCTGCAAGAGGAAAATCAAGGGTAAGCACGTATGAGTGGTACATCGAGTGTGTACCTGAGTTTGATTTTGCAAAACGAAGAAGGCGCTTCTTCTGCAAAGTTCTGCAAAACAATAGTGAGGGAAAACATAAAGGCATAATATCTTGCAAGTACCTGATAGAGACTTGCAAGTACCTGTCATTCTCTACAAAAAGGGAGGGAAAATAGTATACAAGGACAGAAAAAGTGAGTTGCAAGTACCTGGAAGGGGCTTGCAAATATTTTGTGGTCTCTGCAAGAGAAGAGTTAAGAGTATGCATAGTGCATGAAAGTAACTTGCAAGTACCTGAATATGACTTGCAGTTGTCTGCTAACCACTGCAAAGTGAAGAGTGAGCAGCATAGATAAAATAATAATTTAAACTGCAAGTACCTGGATGAGGTTTGAAGGTGTCTGTTGTTCTCTACAAAGAGACAAGTTAGAAGCAGATAATATGCATATGAAAAGAGGCTTGCGAGTACCTGTGGAGAAGGCTTGCAAGGATTTGCTAACCTCCGCGAAGAGAGAGGGATTAAAAGCAAACAAGATGCGAGGATGACCGCACCAGAGTCATAGCAAAACTGTTGACATGATTCAATTAATGATTGATGCCATTAGACTTTGGCAAGAGTAATGAGCAGCTCTGTGAATCTCCATATGAAAGAGTTTGAGCAGGCAAAGTATATGAGATGAGCATAAGCAAAGTGATTGCTGAAAATCTTCTTGAGATAACCCATGAAGGTTGTTGAGATAGGGTCGATATGACCAAATAGCAAGAGAAATGCCTGATGATCATTATCACGAAGTCCAGATTACTGAATCGAGCGCTAGCTATTGACATGACTGGATGGACATGATTAAAATGAATGCCAGAATCCTTTTGGTAGGTTGGATTAACCTGTTCACCTGTGAAAGGAGGGAAGAGAGAAAAGGAGGTCTACACCTGGAATGATTAGAGTGGGTTGAATGCTGCTACAGGTGTTCCCCGTGGGCCTTATGCATCACTTGCCCGAAAAATCATCCCGAGTATAGTCCTACTCAAAGCGGGCTGGCCGCGCATCCTCAAGGAGGGGGAAAAGGAAAAAGAGGTCCATATTCAGAATGACTAAAGAGGGTTGAATGCTGCCACAGGTGTTCCCCGTGGGCCTTATGCATCACTTGCCCGAAAAATCATTCCGAGCATGATCCTGCTCAAAGCGGGCTGTCCGCGCACCCTCGAGGAGGGAAAAAAGAGAAAAGCAAGGGAAGGGTCCTGAGAAGGACCGCTAGAAGGAACACTCTCTCGCCTTGGGTACAAGCATCACTGATCAACGAGACGGGTTGCGCCAATAGGCCTATCTTCTCTGTATATTGATCAGTGGAGTTGCAAACCCGAGAAGGCACGGATCGAGGATACCGGAGAGTGCTTCGGCCACCACAGTTGAAGGATGAGCAAAGAGACAAGGCTACGCTTGATCGCCATTACTTGTCCAGCGAAGATCATCCTAACCGTAATGTATCCTATAGGACGCACAGCAGAGCTAACACATGGGGCTCCCCTAGCACACACTCTGTGTCAGATGCTGGCTAGGATCCTAAGTCTGAAGCCCATTCCCGCGATTGAACTGCTCCCACTGCACACATGGGTATACTCCCGCCATGTGTGGTCGTAGCGGTTGTGCGAGAACAAACTACGGAGGGAACGTTTCAGGCTCGGCGAAATCTCATTGGTGTAACGATCCTAAGAGAGGGAGAAAAGAGAGGAAGGAGCAACACAAGAAGGGAACTGTGTCAGTACGGGATCCCTGAATAAAAACTTTGCTGGAAAGCAAGTAAAGAACACTGAGAAGTGTTGTAATGAGAATGTTTGAAAAAGAGAGAGAGAGCAAGGGTTGAGATAACCCCTGAAGGTTGCAGGGAGCTCCGGAGAACTGTGAAGTCCATCGCTTTGGAGTACTGTGAGTCCTTGCTGGCTTAGAATAGCCTTCCCAGCACACCCTCATCGTCGGCATCGAAGCATTCGACTTCTTTATTAACAACGAGGAGAGGAGGCTCTTCGACGTGGTTCACCCCTCTTGAGGAGCAAGGAGCGTCTGCAAGTTCTTTGCCCCTTGAAGTTGCTTGATCAGGGCGTTCGTATTTAAGAAGCAGGTCATGCATCTTGCCCTGCCGGAGCATCCTTTGCACAAGCTGGCGGAATGCTCGGCAGTCTTCCGTTCGATGGCCTGATTCTTTGTGAAATTCGCAGTAGGGCTCTGAGTTTCTAGACCTCTGATCGGCTGGCCGATAGGGCTTCTTGAAGCTTGCCCTATCTTTCATGATTTGGATCACTTCTTGCACGACGTCGTCGAGATCAGACTCATGCAAGTCATCATCCTGTTGTTGTTGAATAGTTGTTGTTTGCAAAGACGGTGCTAGCGGCAACAACGGATCTTGAGCATGGTCACGGCTCGGGAAGGAGTATCGATGGCGATGAATCCTTCTCTCCTTCTTTGAGTGAGTTGGGAAGTGATTGCGAGGAGACCTTGGAGGATGCTTGCGAGAGGGATCCTCCTCGGATAGAAGTTTGGAGACGAAGCCTGGATTGCTCTTTTCACCTCGGATGTATGAGTTGGCTAGAGCGATCAACTCTTGATAAGTCCTTGGAGCACGGACGTTGGCTTCAAATTTGAGAGGCCCTCCACGAAGACCATGGATAAGAGCCACTCGGTACATCTCTTGATCAGTAACTTCAATGTCCAAAATCTCTCTTTGGAATCGATCCACAAACTGAGACCAAGTCTCATTTCCGCGCTGCTTGATCTCAAAGAGGGCTTCAGGACCGCCCTTTCTCTTAGTTGACGTAGAGAATCTTATAAGAAACTCCCTTCGAAGATCAAGGAAGGAAGTGATGGAGTGAGGACGGAGGCCATAGAACCAGTCCCTCACTTGCCCATCAAAAGAAGTAACAAGAAGCTTGCATTTGGTTGCATCTGAAAGAGTCTTGAGAGCAATGGCTGACTCAAAAGCTTGGAGGTGCTTTACTGGATCTGTCTTTCCAGTGTAGGTTGGTAGTCGAGGCTCTCTGAAGTTTGCTGGAGTTGGCTCATGGCGGACACTCTCCGCGAATGGTGAAGGCTCTTCTTGCTCTCCTACAGCATAGGGAAAGAAAGGAGCATAAGCTGCAGCTGCAAAAGGAGCATGAGGATAACAAGGAAAAGCTGCTGCAGGAGGAGCAGGGGCAGGAGCTGAAGGGTAGGGGTGACTTCCCTGAAAGTTGAGAACTCTAGCTGGACTTCCCCGGGCTGCTCCCCGGAAGAAGTTATGGCTAGCAACAAACTCTTCATCTTGAGTTCGCAAAGGAGCTGCAGGCCCTTGCGGAAAGGTTGGAGTGTACGGCGGATAGAACAGCGGGCAAGCTTGAGAGTAAGCTTGCTGATGCTCTGCTGTTGTTGTTGGGTTGATTGGAGCAGCTGGAGCAGTAGCTGGATGAGCGTCCAATCACTGCGTTATAGCAGCAAGAACTTTGTTGATAGCCTGGAACTGTTGAGCATTCTCACGGCGCGACTGCTCAAAGGCTTCCCAGAGTGGGATCTTCACTGGGACTTGGAGCATGGTTCTCGGCTGATTGGTGGTCTGACATAGTTAGCTGTTGCTCTCACTGCCTGTTCAGATCTGAAGGTTTGCGCGTGAGCTGTTCGGATCCACGCTCACCGCACCAACTGTTGATGCGCGAAAACGGCACCGGGGGACAGCTATCACCGAGGGGGTGTTTGGCCTCACAGGCTAGGTGAGGAGGAAGGAGAAGCTTACGGGAGGAAGGGAGAGGCTTGAGAGAAGAGGCGAGCCTTGATCAACAGAGAGGGTTGATCAAGAGAGGAAGAGGAGGGAGACCAGGAGCGGTCGAGCAGACAGTAATTGTAACGGTTGCACTCGCAGGTTGGTTGCCGAGAAGAGTTGAGCTGAGCTGAGGGCAAGGCTTGCTGAGCAGAGGAGCAAGGCTTGCTGAGCAGAGGAGCAAGGCTTGCCGAGCAGAGGAGCAAGGCTTGCTGAGCAGAGGAGCAAGGCTTGCCGAGCAGAGGAGCAAGGCTTGCTGAGCAGAGGAGCAAGGCTTGCCGAGCAGAGGAGAGAAGAGGGGCCGCTAGCAGCGGCAACAACACACTTCGCCCGTCGCGGCCTAAATGCCACTCCTACGACGGGCTTTCCTTTGATTAATAGCTAGAGATTACAAGCTTACAAGTACACCTTCACAACAAAATCATTAAAGGGGTACAAGGAGAAGCTGGCGGCTAAAGGAGAATAAAGTGCCAGAAAGCAGAGAGGAGAAGCTGCCAGAGACTAAGTAAAAGAGTCTGCCAGCTACTGGAGGACTGGGAAACTGAGTCTGCAGAGTCTGCTGGCAAGCTGCTGAAGAGCTGTGGAGGACTGGGCGGACAGGAAATCTGAGTCCGCAGGGCTTGCTGGAAGGGTGATGACGGACTGCGCGGACTGGGAAATGGAGTCCGCAGGAGCTACTGGCAAGACTTGTTTCCACCTCCAGGATCCCTGAATGAGAGGCTTCAGGGGGTATTTATAGGCCCATGGAAGTTCTTGAAGAAGCGAGGCCCAGTGACATCAGCATGATGACCTGCGCGGACTCCGCGGACTGGGAATTTGTGTCCGCCACCTTGACTGATGAAGACTGCAGGAGGCCCTGGAGAGGACCGGAGGCTGCCCCCTTGTGGTCGGCCCGGGCGGACTCCGGGAGGAGTCCGCCCGGCTGGATGCCGGGGCCGCCCCCTAGCGGGCGGCCTGGGCGGACTCCCGGGGGAGTCTGCCCGGCGGGCCAGGCCGCCCCCTTGCGGGCGGCCTGGGCGGACTCCAGGGGGAGTCCGCCCGGCTGGGCGCCGGGGCCGCCCCCTAGCGGGCGGCCCGGGCGGACTCCTAGGGGAGTCCGCCCGGCGGGCCAGGCCGTCCACTTGCGGGCAGCCTGGGCGGACTCCAGGGGGAGTCCGCCCGGCTGGCGGGCAGAGGCCGCCCCGGGTGGGCGGTGTAACAGGCCAACTTTCTGAAACAGGACATTTTGGGGTGACACGACCTGGGACACGGGCGTGTCCCAGGGCGTGTCAGCTGACACGGCCTGCGACACGGGCGTGTCGCAGGGCGTGTCGGGTTGTGTCGACGATCGACCTTGGTCTCGACGATTTTTCGCTCGACGATGCGTCGAGAGGGGGCACACGGCCCAGGACACGGGCGTGTCCAAGGTCGTGTCGTATGCTCGACGAGTCTTACTCGACGATCGTCGAGTGTCGAGTTTGGAGTGAGGACACGGCCTGTGACACGGGCATGTCACAGGGCGTGTCAGTGGTCGTCGAACTCAGCTCGGCGTCTTGAGCTGGGGTATGTTTGCGGGACACGGGTGTGTCCAGGTGCACACGGCCAGGAACATGGGCGTGTGCCAGGCCGTGTGAAGTCTCGGGTTGTTTTGGGATTATTTTCATTGAGGCACACGCCCTCAGACACGGGCGTGTCTGAGGGCGTGTCAGGGACACGGCACGTGACACGGGCGTGTCACACGGCCGTGTACTGGCTGGATTGAGTCGGTTGTCTGCCGCTTAGAGGGACACGGCCTGTGACACGGGCGTGTCACAGGGCGTGTCAGGCCGTGTTCAAGCTTTTCTGGCCAAATCTGAGCCGTTTGTTTCCCTCTTCCTGGATCCAGTGGCTGGGCTCTGTCCAGGTGTTGTGAAGGCCGAGAAAAAGGGTATTTAAACCCCTCTTTCTTCTTCTTCTTCTTCTTCTTCATCTTTTTCCAAGAGAGAGGAAGAAAGGCCTAAGGGAAAGAGAGAAGGGAGGAGTCTTCCAGCTGCTGTAGGAGTTGCGGAGTGCGGAGCGAAGATCCGAGAGCGGATTCGTGAAGGCAGAGACGAGGCGGTGATTTCCATCCGGCTACTTCATGGCACCGAAGCGATCTTCAAGGGTAACGATCTCCTTCTTGGACATCGAAGTCCTTTCTTTATACATGTGCTTGGAATCATCCACCAAGAGGTGGATTTGCGGAAGAGATTCCTTTGTTGAGTGTGCATTTAGAGCCGAAAATATGGAGTACAGCATAAGCATGCTGTGTGAAGCCCATCTGGACCGGTAGTCTGGATTGGTGATGTTCATGGGTAAACCGGAGAAGACTCCGTGGTTTTGATGATATGTAAATGGATTTCTATTGTGATGAATGTATGGATGTGATGATGAGGAGGCTTTGGCAAAGCTCCTGCTTATGTTATGATCAATTGGTAGCACGCCTGGGGAGCTCGTGATAAACCCGGCCTGTTACACCACTAGGGTGGGTTGATCTAGTTAGGTAGGGATCGATGGGTGGCAATGCCTGGGGAGCCGAGTTAAACCCGGCTTACTGCACCACATAGTGTGGGTCGATCGGATTAGGAGGGGGGTCGATGGGTAGACATTGCCTGGGTATCTTGGATAAACCCGGCGTGCTACACCACATGGTGTGGGTCGACCTACTCTGGTTGTTTATTGGATGCTGTGAGGTTGTACCTCTGAGTGGTTTGGGCGTGATGTCGCCAGCTTGCGAGACTGGTGTACTAGGGCCGGTCAACCAACAAGTTAAAACCTCGGATCGGCGGTGTATGACTGGTGGATTCCGGTATGCCAAGAAGGTGCCCTGCGTGCACGGAACGTCTGGTGGATTCCAGTGTTTGTGATGTCATGTGTTTGCTAGCGGGATAAAGAAAATGATAGACCTATGATTCTTGAGGATACTTGATGATAGATGATAGCACTGTATACAGGGAAGGAACCACTACCCCGGGTAGGGGTAGGGTCGTTATAATGGGTCAGCCAAATGCTGACCGTTACTTTGTTTTCTGTGTTGGCTTGGATGTGGAATTGCAGGTGTTGCGGCGTGAAATGACTAAGTGGAATGGTTAGCTTGCTGCAATAGGCCCTTGGAGGCCATGTGGAGAGCGGTGTTTGGATTTCATGTGTGGCCGGCCTGCGTGCCGATGTACGAAATTGTTGTTGTGTAAAAGAGGAACTTGTAAGGCCATAAGGCCAGGGTGTGTGAGTTGTATACATTCCTGGTGTTGTTATATAAATGTGTATTTATATATTGGTGGACATTCTGGTTTGAGTTCAGGCTAACATAAAAAAATGTTGCGCTAGAATGGAATGAGTTAAGTATATGCATAGAGTTTGATCTCCACATATAGCTCCTTCGCTTGTCTGTGATATATGGCGTGGGGCCCCGGCCGGACCCACCGTTATATGTCATGGGACAGGTGGGGGCGTTACAAAGTGGTATCAGAGCCAGGTTGAGATTGTTTAGGAGGAGAGAACAAAATTGAACTCATGAATGTCCCCTAGGAATGTAGGTCATGCACATGTTGTGTGTGAGTGTGTAGTCAATGTAGCAGTCCCATTATGATTGGAAGTATTAATGGCGTTCTGTACATTGATAGGTGGCGAGGGATGGAGCTGAGCCGTCTGAACCTCAGCGGTCGGATGACAGTGCAACACCCATGGAAGTGCCTATGCCTCCCTCGGCAGAGGCCATATGGGTGGTGACGGAGACAGTGCTTGCAGTGTTACAAGCACAACCTAATGGACAGGCAAGACCTGGTGGAAGGAAAGCTGCTCTGGTGGTGGAAGCGCAAGAAAGTGACGACTCATTGTCACGTTTTATGCACTTCCATCCACCTACATTTGGTGGAGCGCTTTCACCAACGCAAGCAGAAGATTGGTTGGCAAGGGTAAAAAGGATCCTAACCGCAATCAGGACAGTTGAGGAGCAGAAAGTGATGTTGGCCACTTTTCTGTTGGAAGGAGATGCGCGCTTATGGTGGGATGAGATTGAAGTGCACCACTTGGCAGGTCGAGGTTTAACAGAGATTTCAATGGATGAATTCTCCCAAATATTTTTAGCCAAGTATGTGTCAGTGTCGCAAAGGATTGCGATGGAAAATGAGTTTCTCCATCTGGTGCAGGGTGAGCGAGATATTGATACCTACCTGCATGAGTTTACAAGATTGTGGAGATATGCGGGATCGAACTTTGTGGAAGAAGCACAAAAGACAAATCGGTTTTATGAAGGATTGCGGGATGAATTGAGGTTGGCACTTTCGAGTTCAGTGAGCCAAGGCTTCCAAGCGCTGGTCGATACAGCCCGTGCTTTGGAGAAGGATATGAAGCGAGTACAAGAGAATAAGAGACGGTCAAAGGAAAAGTCAGAGTTTAAAGTGCCGCAATCGGATCAATCGGAGTTTAGATGACAAGAGAAGAAAAGATTTAGGCCGGTGGAAGAAGCTCCGTCGACTGTTTATTCGGGGGCGACGTATGGGCCAAGACGTGTTGATACACGTATATGCTATAATTGTGGGCAGCAAGGACACATCGCAAAATTTTGTCGGAATGCCCCTCCAGGGAGTGAGAAAAAGACAGGTGCGTCATATGAAGAAAAAGGGAAAGCAGTGGCTGAGTCATCTGCACCCCGGATGCAACCTCGCTTTCATGCTATGGAAGTGCAAGATCCGCAAAGCTCAGTTGGTGAAATTCAGCCTCGAGTGTTTAATTTGTCTTTAAATCACGAATTTCAAAATCGGGAGGCTGAGCGGAAGTGAACTGTGATGTGCATCATGTTGATGTTATGAATGTTGTGTCTGAAACTATGTGTATATACTAGCTGGTGTGCATAGCAATAAAAGTTTGGTGCACTTGTGATTGTGATGAGATAAATCAATCATGTTGTTTTATTTTGAGGTCTTATGTGGCTGAATATGCACAAGTGGCAGTTAGGGATGTTTGTTTGTGGTGTCTGTTTGTTAGTTTGTACGACGGCTTGGGGTGTACGATTTTGTGATGTTGTGGCTGATTGGCTGGTTGGAGACAAATTTCGAGGATGAAATTATTTGAAGGAGGGGAGGATTGTAACCGGCCAACTTTCTAAAACAGGACATTTTTGGGTGACACGGCCTGGGACACGGGCGTGTCCCAGGGCGTGTCAGCTGACACGGCTTGGGACACGGGTGTGTCCCAGGGCGTGTCAGCTGACACGGCCTGCGACACGGGCGTGTCGCAGGGCGTGTCGGGTTGTGTCGACGATCGACCTTGTTCTTGACGATTTTTCGCTCGACGATGCGTCGAGAGGGGGCACACGGCCTAGGACACGGGCGTGTCCAAGGCCGTGTCGTATGCTCGACGAGTGTTACTCGACGATCGTCGAGTGTCTAGTTTGGAGTGAGGACACGGCCTGTGACACGGGCGTGACACAGGGCGTGTCAGTGGTCGTCGAACTCAGCTCGGCATCTTGAGCCGGGGCATGTTTGCGGGATACGGGTGTGTCCAGGTGCACATGTCCAGGAACACGGGCGTGTGCCAGGCCATGTGAAGTCTCGGGTTGTTTTGGGATTATTTTCGTTGAGGCACATGGCCTCAGACATGGGCATGTCTGAGGGTGTGTCAGGGACACGGCACGTGACACGGGCGTGTCACACGGCCGTGTACTGGTTGGATTGAGTCGGTTGTCTGCCGCTTAGAGGGACAAGGCCTGTGACATGGGCGTGTCACAGGGCGTGTCAGGCCGTGTTCAAGCTTTTATGGCCAAATCTGAGCTGTTTGTTTCCCTCTTCCTGGATCCAGTGGCTGGGCTCTGTTCAGGTGTTGTGAAGGCCGAGAAAAAGGGGATTTAAACCCCTCTTTCTTCTTCTTCTTCTTCTTCATCTTTTTCCAAGAGAGAGGAAGAAAGGCCTAAGGGAAAGAGAGAAGGGAGGAGTCTTCCAGCTGCTGTAGGAGTTGCGGAGTACGGAGCGAAGATCCGAGAGCGGATTCGTGAAGGCAGAGCAGAGGCGGTGATTTCCATCCGGCTACTTCATGGCACCGAAGCGATCTTCAAGGGTAACGATCTCCTTCTTGGACATCGAAGTGCTTTCTTTATACATGTGCTTGGAATCCTCCACCAAGAGGTGGATTTGCGGAAGAGATTCCTTTGTTGAGTCTGCATTTAGAGCCGGAAATATGGAGTACGGCATAGGCATGCTGTGTGAAGCCCATCTGGACCGGTAGTCTGGATTGGTGATGTTCATGGGTAAACCGGAGAAGACTCCGTGGTTTTGATGATATGTAAATGGATTTCTATTGTGATGAATATATGGATGTGATGATGAGGAGGCTTTGGCAAAGCTCCTGCTTATGTTATGATCAATTGGTAGCACGCCTGGGGAGCTCGTGATAAACCCGCCCTATTACACCACTAGGGTGGGTTGATCTAGTTAGATAGGGATCGATGGGTGGAAATGCCTGGGGAGCCGAGTTAAACCCGGCTTGCTGCACCACATAGTGTGGGTCGATCGGATTAGGAGGGGGGTCGATGGGTAGACATTGCTTGGGGAGCTTGGATAAATCCGGCGTGCTACACCACATGGTGTGGGTCGACCTACTCTGGTTGTTTATTGGATGCTATGAGGTTGTACCTCTGAGTGGTTTGGGTGGGATGTCGCCAGCTTGTGAGACTGGTGGACTAGGGCCGGTCAACCAACAAGTTAAAACCTCGGATCGGCGGTGTACGACTGGTGGATTCCGGTATGCCAAGAAGGTGCCCTGCGTGCACGGAACGTCTGGTTGATTCCAGCGTTTGTGATGTCATGTGTTTGCTAGCCGGATAAAGAAAATGATAGACCTATGATGCTTGAGGATACTTGATGATAGATGATAACACTGTATACAGGGAAGGAACCACTACCCCGGGTAGGGGGTAGGGTCGTTATAATGGGTCAGCCAAATGCTGACTGTTACTTTGTTTTCTGTGTTGGCTTGGATGTGGAAATGCAGGTGTTGCGGCGTGAAATGACTAAGTGGAATGGCTAGCTTGCTGCTATAGGCCCTTGGAGGCCATGTGGAGAGCGGTGTTTGGATTTCATGTATGGCCGGCCTGCGTGCCGATGTACGAAATTGTTGTTGTGTAAAAGAGGAACCTGTAAGGCCATAAGGCCAGGGTGTGTGAGTTATATACATTCCTGGTGTTGTTTTATAAATGTGGTATTTATATATTGGTGGACATTCTGGTTTGAGTTCAGGCTAACATAAAAAAATGTTGCACTAGAATGGAATGAGTTAAGTATACGCATAAAGTTTGATCTCCACATGTAGCTCCTTCGCCTGTCTGTGATATATGGCGTGGGGCCCCGGCCGGACCCACCGTTATATGTCATGGGACAGGTGGGGGCGTTACAGGCGGCCTCGACAGACGGCGGCAGGAGGCCGCCGCCTCTCGGGCAGTAGGGAGGTCGCCCCTGTTTGGTGGCTTCGACGAACGGCGACAGGAGACCGCCGCCCCTTGGGCTGACTTGGAGGTCGCTCCCGGTGGTGCTGTTGGCGAACTCCTGCAAGGAAAAGCACTGCACGATTAGCGGACCTAACCGCATGTCCGACGAGGGTGAGCCATGGGAATAGTCCATCGTCCCGCAGGGCACGCGGTTGCTAGGAGAGCTAGGCGGACAAGGAAATTGTCCGCCTACGCTGGGGCTTGTCGCGATCGAAAGGGAGAAACTAAGGGTCGTGACTGGCCAGCTGGCCACCTTGGGAAGGATCGCCGATTTCTGGGTTAACAAGGGCAATATCCACAATCTTCTGGCAATATCAAAATCATATGCGTCGTGGATGGATCATGCGGGACGTAGCAGCCGTCTGTCTGACGTCATTTTCGCTATCCCCTAGCGATAGTAGCTATTGCCGGTGATTTATCCCCTTCACTTTTTCCATCCGAACCTTTTGCAAATTGTAGATGACTTCGTCCTCATTCCGTAAGGGTGTGGACCGTTCTGTAACTCTTCCTGGATTGAATGTTATGGTTGTTTGAAGTTCAACTATCAATAATAATCTTTTTGCTTTTTCTAAAATGTACACAGTCTTGGATCATGCCCATGAATGAGGGTTTGTCTCCTCATTCAATCTATGCTTGTACCTATATTACCTGCACACTATAAACCCACAAAATACTGGATTAAATACTTCACGGTATTTTTTATTCTCAAACCAAGAGATGCGAAATGCAAGCTCAAACAAGCATCTGGGCAAATACTTTGTGGTGTTCACGGGCACTCTCCAGGGAATCACGTGCACACATCTAACGCTCAATAGGGGTTTTTGCTCCATCCTAGAGACTCCTTCAAGAGTTCACCAGAGAATATGTGATGGGCACTCGTTAGGAGCTCGTATGGGCTCTCCTCTTCTCAGCAGCATAACATAAGGTATTTTTTCTTACCCCACACCCTACCACCATCCGACTATTCATGTACCTTGGGTGGTCGCACATTTAATATTGCACTTAACATGTTAGTAAATGCCCTAACCATTCGGTCTGCCTACCCTCAAATATATATAAGGGGCCAAGGGTGTTTCAATGAGGACAGATAACTAAACCACATGCCCATTGTAGGTGCGGTTGCAATTTCATCTTATGGTTGCTCTATTTTTCTCCACTCCCTATTGTACTCGCCAGTACCTGCTTGTATTCTCTTACCCGGAGCAGTAACATTACCCACTGCAAGTGGTATTCTCTATGATGCGTAAATATGGTGCTTGGTTCTTCCATCAGCCCCCTCTTTCATGTTTTCCTTTCTCCGCTCTCTAAACCTCTATAGGGAAAATAAATGGTCGATTGTGGTCTCTGATCTCTTCATTGAACCCTACCAGGCAGTCGATGAGTGTAGAAAACTTGGTGATAAAGGTTGTGCCAACGGTTCTAACACACGACTTTCAAATCCAATTGACTAGTAAATACATCCAATGGAAGGCAGACAAGCTAGGAAGTCTGGTAAGCTGTCGTAGATGCACAACCTTCACGGGCAACTACCTATTACCCGCGATGAATTTAACCACTGACTTAGTCTTGTTAACCCAGTAATCAACCAGGGACAGTGCGCTCAAGCCTCTGAGCTCCCACAAGATCCTGCAACCCCAACGTGCCACTGCCACTGCTAATGAATCTGCCGCCACAGTAATTGCATAGCAAGGCATTTTGCATTTCTAAATTGTTAAGCAAATGTTCCCCTTCCTTCAACAAATAATAACCTAATAATTTATGACCAAATCATACTAATGAACATTAGCTTTTAAAAGAATATCTTAGCCAAGTAGAAGAAAATTTAGCAAAATAAAAAAAATTAGTGATTTAGAATAATTAGTAAAACAAATACAGAAAGATTTAGAAAATGCAGCAGAAAATTGGCAAATATACCATACGCCAATAGAAGAAGTGAAGGGAAAAGTTTTAGCTATAGCACTTAACTAGAAAACAAAAGCATTTACCAAATACAAAAAAAAGTACTTGAACATTTAGCATCCTCATTATTAGGCAAACTACAAGATTATAATATAGCATGTACAACATATAAGGAATATAGTTAGTTACAATTCATTTTTTTAATGTTAGAAATAGATGCCTCCAGATGACAATATATTCAAATAAAAACTATCTCCCTAAATATAATAGACCTGAAGGATCCGGGATTAATATCTTGTCTAATAATTACAAAACCTAGACAAGTAAAATCCAATAAAAATGCCCAAATAGTAGATGCATTATTCCAGGTTCTCCAAAAAATAACCAAAGGGGGAGCAGTAGAAGCTACCATTAGAGTTATATAGCCCTATTTTCAAGTAAACTACCTATAAAACATTAAGTATAAAATACTCTTTAAAACATTTTTTAAAAAAGATTGTCTTCCACCATACTGGCTTCCATGAAGACATCATAATCAGATAGAAGTGTGCCCTATGCAGCAGCAAAACCTGGCATATCATGCCTATATGAAATCAT
This sequence comes from Platanthera guangdongensis, assembly GCA_039583875.1. Classification (NCBI taxonomy): domain Eukaryota; kingdom Viridiplantae; phylum Streptophyta; class Magnoliopsida; order Asparagales; family Orchidaceae; genus Platanthera; species Platanthera guangdongensis. The sequence continues at coordinate 230,878,290 of CM077151.1, read as the reverse complement.
ATGAACAAGATCTCCCCCTTGAAGAAGGGTATCTCATTGCAGAAAATTTCAATTATCGGCTATATCTCGACACAGATGAAAATCTAAACCTCTGCTTATAAAGTCTGAGTTTTAGTGTAAACAGTTGGCTAACAATTTATTTTTTCAAAAATTGGGCAAAGAGTTTCATAAAAGAGTATGGGAGTAATAATGATGCTGATAATGACTTTATGAAAGAAGATACTATAGTCACACTACCCAGTTGGCCATAACCCGACCTCATCTGAGCTAATTATCCATGTAGAAGACCAGACACCACCCCTGGTTTGTTGTGGCCCAAATGGCAAGCTTCTTTTCCTTTAGTCACCACCAGATATTCTATGGAAAAACTATGAAAAGTAGTTTTCATCATAGTCATCTAAAAGGAGTTGTTTCCCAGAAGAAACATTATGGCCCCAACTAACTCATAACCAGAGCATCTTTTCCTGAGTGTGTTATTGCCACATTTTTAAAGAAGGTGAATTGTTGTATGATATCATATTTTCCTTATATTATTATATTGCCACTTTTTTTAAAAGGGGTGCTTTATTGTACTGGGAGAAATAATTTCTCCCCCGTGATTTCCTCCCATATGCCATCTCCTCTCCTATAAATAAAGAGTTGAGGCAATATCATGGACACACAATGAAGAAGAGCAAGTGTGCTTTTATAAAAGTGTTTTTTAATTAAGTGTGCGAGTGTGTTCAGCATTCCGCATTTATAAGTCAAGTTTTTCTCACATACTGTGCACTACAAGTATACTTTTGGTATTTTTTTTATTTCTCTTTTATGTATAGTGGGCAGTCGTTCTCCCCTTCGTTTTGGGGAAAAAGAACCAAAAAGACTTGATTGATCAGAAATAATCCAAAGGTTCGTGCTCTTAACAACACATCATTGGATTACTATATGAAGCTCTACCCATGAGTGGCGGAGGCCAACCCCAAAGATGTAGGAAAATTTAATTAGGAATTCCATATCCTCTAAATTATTTATCAGTATGGAGCCTGAGGGCACCTTGGGAAAAATACCGCTAGGCAAGAGGCCATTGAGAAAAAGTACGATAGCCGTAGGCAAATTATAGGTATATTATAGAAAGATTATTAAAATTATTTAAAATAACCAAAATTTAAGGGGATGAAGTAAGGACACATGGAATTATCTTATGAATGGGATGTCCCTCCTAAAGAGCATTTTTAGAAGATTAAGAGAAAAATGAGTTCTGAGCAAAATGAAGAGGAGAGGTTTTTAAAAAATAAAGCTAAAAATAAAATAAAATTTAAAAATAAAACAAAATTTTGAAAAGAAAAGAAGAAGAAAGGAAACAATTGAATCAAAAATCTAGGGCTACTACATAATAGCCAATCTGGCTACTAGAGTAGTAGATATAAGAGGTAAAATATTTCCCCCTCTTAAAATGATATCAGAGCCCGACTGGCCAACCATAAAAGCGAAAAGAATGAAGAACATAAAGTTCATACTCTTAGGAAAAGATTTTGGTGTCTAGAGGATCTGGTAATTTTAAAATTTATTTTTGCCAATATTTTACTGTAGAAGCATTCTGTAATGCTATTATAATACATATTATCTTATAATTAATTAAATATTATAACTCAGTATACGAAATATCCCTAATATATCCCCTGATATATAAAAAATGGCTTGAAAACCGAAACTGATGTGTCTTCTGACATCTGCAACTTTGAAGACTTATGATAGTATATCTAGGAAATCAGAGCATGGATTCTCCCACCCTCTTGATTTAAATGAGTGTCTACCATCTCTTTATAGTTTTTTTAATAAAAACAATCTCCACCACTAGATGTCTTTCATAGTTGTCTTATCCATTAGATAAAGAAATGGATCCCCACCATTTCATCTAGATCCCCTGCCGACATGCTCGGAGGAATTGAAGTAGGAGGGGTAATTGATATGATTTCTCCACCAGCCATCTAAACAGTGAGATATCCTTGGATTGGGTCTTCTGCTTATTTTCTAGTCCTTGGTGATATGAAAACTCAGTCCAAGGCAGATAATTTTCAAATATACAAAAAATAATCTTACGTAAAAAGCGGTTACGAAAAACGATGTGAACGAAAAAAATAAGAAAGCACTACAGATAAAAAACTCCAAATTTAAAGTGATTCCCCAAAATTGAAAATGGGTATGCAAACTGTGCAAGCAGATAATTTTATTTTCTTTCTCAAACATATAATATGGCTATAATGTAAGAAAAAAGAAACTGAGAGAGAATCCCTTAAGATTTGGCTATACACATTGTCATGAGAATGAAAACCACTGATAAGAGAAGAAGAGTAGACGACCGAGAGCCGAGCGCCCTGCACTAAGGAAGAAGTCAGTCAGCAAAGTTGCAATAAGGAAGAAGATCAACGAAAAGGAAGGCAACTACCGACCAAAAAAATGCACATACAGTTGCAACGAAGATGAACCCCCAGGTTCGGCCAAGGCTGGACGTCCTCCTCTGCGTTCTCCCGCTTGCCTGAAATCCTGCATACTTGGGGAAAACCATCCCCCCTCTTTATATAGGCTTGAAGAACTCTAAATTGGGTAAAAGGAAGGTGGGGCCGGTTGGATCCAATTAAAGAAGGAGAAAAAAAATCTCATTCCAAAAATCTCCTCATTTGTTTGAGAGAAAATATATTCTGCCCCCAATGTTCTTCCATAATTGTCGGAATTTGGGAAATTCCAAAAGGAGGCAGGAATTGAGCAGTCTCCAAAAAATGATTGGAAAGTTTCCAAAAAAACAGATACCACAAAGAATTTGATTCCAAAAATGATGGCACCATAGATTGTGTGGCTTCCAAAATCAACCCCCCGCCCATATGGAAAGAGGTGGCAGTCACCACAACACATGAAGCCTCCACCACAGCTTATCACTACCACATAGTACATTTTAGTACTCTTCATCAGTATGTTAAGTACGACCACACTAAGTGGAACCCTCAAGGAGAAGCCTCGCATCTACATATAAAATAAGGTCCATTAAAATTTGAAAAATATCAACCCGTATAATCTAAGATCCATTAGAGAATGTTGAACTAAGCTGAAGTACTTTCTGAATGGCAAGAGCCTCCAGAAGGAGCCTTCATACTACTTTTTGACAATCCCACATGAGGCTTATCCATTGAAGTATAATTGGTAGCAAGCTACTCAGCCGCCTCCTTCTCAAGACGACGCCATTTTAGCTCCTTCAGTCATCTGATCTTGCCCTCCTCGAGATAGATATTGCTCCCCTTCATTGAAAGTTTGGGATTTCAGTCATAGAGACCTACTGGACCTAAAAGAGTGAGATAATATTATTTTTGCTCTCTATCTCTCCATATCCTTTTACTCAGATTGCTTCTCCTTATCAAAAATTTCCTACATGATAAGGAGGGAATCGCTCCTCCTAGGAATTATTGTCACCACCTACAACTTGATCACCTCAGAGGTAGTAGTCAGGGTAGTGACAAGACCTTAGTATGCATTATTTCATGCGATGTTGGCCGCAAAATCATTAGCCTTGCCCCTGATCACCATAGACTTTGTGGGAACTACCCCCTCAATAGGCTCACTCACTAATGTCAAGTTTACTTGTTTCCATATTATTGGCCAACTTCACAACTATCTTCTGTTTTCTCCAGCTCTTTGTGCTCTCCAACTTCCCATAGTTCTTCTTTCTAGTGCTAGCGACCCATTTATCTCTCTTATTTCTCCTTCTTCTTCTCAACCTCAACACTAGTGTTCTCTTAGGCCTTCTCCTCCATGGACACCTTTGACTTCACGATATCATCCTCTTCCTTCCTCCACCTCTGTACTTTTGTAGCATCTTCTTCTTCCATCTTCCTCCTCTACTCCTCTTCGGCCTTATCTTCCACCTTAGCCTTCTTGATCCAGTCTGAAAGGGACTTTTCCTTTTCCATCTTCTCTTTTACCACTCTCGCATCATCTTCTACCTCCTTATTTGTGAAGGCTTCAATGTTTCACAACCCATATTTTACCTACTCAATCTTCACTTTAGTTGCCTCCTTGGCAAGGTGAGCAAATTTTTTCCTCTCCTTAATACGGAGTCTCTCTACCTCCAATGTCAAATTTTGGGTCTTTATGTGCTATTTGTTTCCCTTCTACATAAAACGTAATGGTGACTTCTTTCCATGGGCAATATTTAGTTGAGTAACTTTCTCCGTAAGGCTATCCATTTTGATCAAATTGGATAGATCTTCCAACATCCCCGTCATCTTGGTCATATCATCTTGTTAGGTTTTCCCTAACTCAACCTGAAAAACCGACTCAACAGGTGAGGGTTGCCTTACCATATAAACAGATTAGAATAGAGTGAATTGGCAATATGGGACTATTATTAACATCCCCCTCGCCCATAGCCATAGCATGGATTGACCGGACAAAACCGGGATACAGAGCTCATGGCGGACTGCACGGAACGGATAGAAACTGGGTGGAACCTGCCTCTAATACCATGTTAGGTTTGGCCTAACTCAACCTAAAAAAACCGGATCAACAGGTGAGGGTTGCCTTGCTAGATAAACCGATCAAAACAGAGCGGATTGGCGGTGTGGGACTATTATTAACATCCCCCTCGCCCGTAGCATGGATTTATAGGATGAAACCGGGATACATAGCTCATGGGTGAACCGGACGGAACCGGACAAAAACTGGATGGAACCTCCCTCTGATACCATGTTAGGTTTGGCCTAACTCAACCTGAAAAACTAGCTCAACAGGTGAAGGTTGCCTTGCCATATAAATAGATCAGAACAGAGTGAATTGGCAATGTGGGACTATTATTAACACATCTAATCATATCGCACCTTCGTTGTCTTCTCCAAAGATACCTTTATAGCCCTTTGTGTGAGAGTATAACCAAAAATAAGTTTAAAGTACATATCATTTGGGACATTGTGAGTTGCGTATTGTTCCACAATCTCACAGGAAGGTGTTCGCATCTCAGAAATGGTTGAATTAGTGATGTCAATCATTGGGGAAGGTGTCTTCATAGGCTGGGCTATATTCACTTCTCTAGACTCCCCAACCATTGGAAAATCCTGCAACTTCCTCTTATGTAACTTCACAATCAAATGAGAATGCATGTTAGCCAAGGAATTCACCCTATGCCTCATTATCTTTATCAAATGTGCTCGCACTGTAGTAGTGGAAATCGAGCTGTCATCAAAAAGTGATTAAGGGACCGGTGATTAGCATATATATAGTTGTGGGGAGCGTTTGTGGTGGAATATTTCTCATTGGAACTATTTATTTGAAGCCTCCCATCAAAGATTTGAACAAATGTGTGAATTCTGTCATCACAAATTCCATCATACTCATCGTCAACAATTTAAAAGATAGTTATTTGCCCACCATCGACCAACAGATCTCACTGACCATGAGGAAGATCTCATCAACCATTGAGGGTGTTCTCGCTAACCACAATGATGGTCTCATGGACAACTTCACTATCAATACTTGGCATTTTTTACCATGCCTTGTAAGCAAACATCCTATATTCTTAAAGGTTTCCATTGGCATACCCACCGAGCCTATAAATAGTCCTTGAATAGTAACTTTAAGGGAATCCAAAAATCCAAGGCAAGAGCCTATACTATTCGCACGACCTTTGAATGGTTTCGCGAGTACCTTTGTATAGGGAAATTTGAGACCCCTTAACACAATTTTAACCTTTTTTGAAATATTAATACGATAATGCACAACTAAGGTGTGTGCTATCAAAATTCTAATCTTGCCACATGTCGTGCCTTTTCCGTTCTTGCAAGTGTCTTAGAAGTTAGGGGAACTCTCAATGTCCCCTAAGCACATCTCGTCTATTACTCGTAGTTTAAGTATTCACCCACTCACTATGCCCTGCCCTATATGATTCATGTGTTATAGAGTTGGTGACACTTTTCTCCTTAACATATATGACATTGGAGATTGAGCCTAGAAGGCATTGGAGCTCAATGAGAGCATGCGACGCTATGCAGATTAGATCGTGGAAGGGTAAAATACTGAATATTCATATGAAGATGGGCTTTTAAGGAAGGATGATATTTTGTGTATTTTTAATTTTGTAGAACTTTTTGATAAGTTGATGTATGTGGCACATTTTTCTAAATACTCGATTCATCCGGAGAGCAATGAGATGTATATGGATATGAAGAAATTATTCTATTGGTCGGGCATAAAGAAGGATATTGTCCTATTCATGGAAGATGTCAAATGTGTGCACTGGTGAAGGACAAAGTTCAATGGCCTGTTGGGTTTTGAAGTCTTTGCCAATCACAAAATGGATGTTTGAAGGCATTTCCATGAATTGTGTGCATGATTTACTAAGAACGCGGTAGGGAAACAATTACATTTGGGTGATCGTTAATCATTTGACAAAGGTGGCACACCTAATTTTGAATCGAAAGGATGATTCAATGACGAAGTAAATTTGTATGTTAAAAGCATTATTCAGTTGTATAGTGTCCCATATAGTGTTATTAGTGATTGGGATTTGTACTTCACTTCCAATGATTGGAGTCACGCTCGCTATTTATTGGGACTAAATTGAAGTTCAACACCGCCTTTCATCTGCAAATGGATGGGCATACCAAAAGGACTAACAAGATGATGGAGGACAAGTTGTAGATGCGTGTATTGGAATTTGAAAGGAAATGGGAGGAGAGCCTCTTTATGATTGAGTTCTCCTATAATAAACACTATCAGGAGAGTATCCATTATATGCCTTTCGAGGTGTTCTATAGAAAGAACTCTCGTATTGTTGGTGTTTTCACAGTGATTTCAAATTAGTCAAGTAGTTAGTCCCACTACAAACATGATATGAGTCTAAAGGGTTGCACATAAGAGTTTTTGGAGAAATTGGAGGAAGGATTTTGTTGTCCTTACTCATATTGAATATGAGTGGAGGATGATTCCTATGACTTGTTGGTGTTGTGTATGTTGACTATGCATTGTCATATTGATACTTCTTGTCTGTCAAAATGATATCATCTTGTATGACAAGATGATATAGTTTTGTGTTTCAGCCTATCAAAATACAAGACGATATCATTTTATGCTTCAATCTATCAAAATGATATTGTCTTGTTCTTCATGTCAACACAACGATATTTATGTCTCAGGTCTGCTGATAGCGGAAGCTCGAGTCTGTTTTAATAACTTGGGTATAAATAGATAGAGGATTAGATTTTCCTTATGCCTTTTTGAGAGCTTAGAGGAAATTTGTTTCCACCGCTGCTTCTTCCGCAAAACCCATTTCGACACTTGATGTCGCCGCCTCCCCTTTGGATGAATCTAGCAATTCATCAGAGACATTGAGGGCACTCCTACTCAAAATCAAATCTTGTTAGACAAGAGCTTGGGGTTCTCCATCACTTGTGTGGACTGTTATAGAGGCACATATCTACTTATGGGCTCAGGACTCAGTCGCTTGCCGCTTATATAGTTTTGGATCAGATTTTTGGAGCACCTTGGTTGAGTATTGACTCAATGTCTCTCAGGTATATTGAAATGTAATATTATGTCCTTATTTCTTGATTCATGAAATCGCAAGATCCGTTTACTCTTGGTTTATTCTTGTTTATTTATTTTGTTGCACACATATGATGTGTTGTTCTACTCTAGTATTGAAAACCTAACATTTATGCCCTTATCCTGTTCAGAGACCAGTCATACAAAGCTATTGAAGTGTAGGGGTGTTGATGATGCAAGTGCAAAAGTTTAGATAATATATGAAAGATTGTTAGTTGCCCAAGATAGGCAAATGAAATATTATAATACAAAGCAGGGGAATGTGGAGTTCGTCATACGAGATTGGGTGAACTTGAAAATCAAGTCGTTTAAGTGAGCCTTAAGAATTTAATGCTTGAAGAAACTAAATTTGAGATACTTGGTACCATTTGAAGTTACATAGCACGTTGGCGATGTTGTTCTTGTAGGTACGTGCATTATTTGTTTCTTGATATCTTTCTAATTCTAGAATGAAATTCTTATAAGCATGGGAATATTGTGACACCCTAATTTTGCCTTAATGACTTTATTGATAATGTATGCATGAGTGATACACATGAGGGTAGAATTTTGAGGAGTGCTCATGAAGAAAACAAGGTTTCCATCACATACTACCATGTTGTTTGAAATCACACAATCAAGCATTTTTGTAGAATTGATAGTGCATTGTATTTCTTTATTATAATATTTATTAGTTTTGTTTGAACTAATATTTATTATTTAAATTGTAAGACCCCCTCTCGGAACACAAGACACGGTTGAGGGAAGTTTATGCCTAGAACAGCCGCCTTGCGGTAGCATCAACACACAGGCTAATCTGTACCACAAGTCTCCTATTCTGCTGGCTAATCTCTGATATCACGAATGCCAACCCAACCAAAAGAAGATTACAAAAGTCATAAATCATAATAAGTAAATGTCCAAAACAATACATCAATAATGAGGAACTTCATCAGTTCCTTTAGTGTCAAAGTACGTAAATCTGTGCGAAGGCTACATCATAACTCTCAAAACTCACATCAGTCATAGAGGAGAGTGAGGTTATCGTTGTGCCAGGCCCTGTGCCCTAGCCTAGGTGTCCTCCTACACAAGGCGCTGCTGCTGTTCCAACTGTGGGGTATCCTCCTAAAATGGTAGACGTATAAACTGTTAGTCATAAAGACTAAGTGGTTATCCATCCGCTCACCCAAGCGAATCTTAGGCATCGGGTAAAGGAAAAGAAGAAGGAACTCAATATAACAATAGTATATAATTAAACAAGTGACAAAAGAGCGGTTTATATACTAGTTCATGTATATATCAACACATTCATATTAAGCAAGTGATATCAGTAAATATCAACATATACAAAGCATATCTACTCTAACATGTTATCATAATACTAAAATTAACTTAACTTATAAAAATTCTTATATAGATTTATAAGTTAAGGGTCGGGTAGATTAAGGAAACTCATCATATAAAAGTGTCCATACAAATTTATATGATGAGGATCTTATGCGAGCAATGTAATGATATGAAATGAATACAATATGATGACTCACCCATGCACACACACACGCACACACACACACACACACACACACACACACACACACACACACAAACACACACACTTGCTATGTCGACATAGACCTTTAGTTCCACTTTTTGATCAAGTAGCTAACCTCTCAGGCATCAACCGTCGTGTCCAAACGGTATCAGTAGAGCAGGCCTCTCCAATACTGGGTGGGTATCCACACTACCAAGCCTAGGCCTTCATACGCCTTAATGCTAAGAACACAAAAGTGGATCCCCTGTGTACTACAGCTCAGAAGGGGTCTCGAGTAGATGTGCACCGAGAGCCCAGCCAAACTAGCCTATATCTGGCATGGAAGGAGTCTTCTAGAGCATATCACGAAGAACCAAGACCAACCACCCAATGACACAGAAGGAGCCGTTGGGAGTGAGCACCAAAATACAAGCCAAACTGCCCGAGATTTATCTGCCAGCTCCCGTCGGTGTGATGACAGGCGAGCACATAGATCTGCGACCAAATCCGTGATGCAGGATCATATACCATGTGTCAACACACACCCAACCCATGCAATTCACATTTAACATGCCATCACGTATTCAAGGGCTCCAAACGAGTCCCTTCACATCAAAACCAACATTGTGCTCCAAGACACGCAAGGGTCCACATTCAACATAGGTAACAATATACTTTAATTACCACACCAGTCCCTCACTGCTACCTGTAGGGAGTTAACATAACTTTAAGCAGTGGACTACACAATTCATCACTTCAATATTTAAGATGAAGGTTCAACTCATCATATGTCCATGGGGTATACCTCATCCAACCCCTTTTTAGAATTTATCATATACATATATATTATATCGTTTCAATCCTCTCCACCGAACTTCGTTTCACAAACCTCCAAATACCCGCAACAAGTACTCTTTCCAAAACTCATTAAGGGTGATCACACTATCATCTTATTACCATCTGATATCCCTGGTAATCAATTCATAGAATAAAGAAATCATCAAATATTAATACATCATGGCTATGCACCACAGATTACAAAAACTAGCATTCGGAAGGCTACAGTCCACTCAAAAATTATGAGCAACCCAAATCAGAATGGTATTTTCAAGGTCTACAACTTTGATGTTGATCATGGAGTCCAAATCCAAGCCCATCGCACCTGAAATCGGGTTTCAATTCGGCCATGTCCACTTAGACAAAACCAACCTACACCTTTATTATTACAACACAACAACTTCATCTGGATATTCACGGAGCTATATAACTCCCCAAAAATATGTAACTATCCATTGGAAAGGTATTTCCAAGAGCTACAAATTTTATGTGAGGCTCGAGACCTGAATCAGAATGGATCATACCTGAAATCGGCCTTGAAGTCTGTTGCACACCGAAAAATAGATCTTGTACAACACTTTGCATACATCGTAAAAATGTACGAACGACATCAATTCATCTCCTTCCTCCAGCCATCATGCAAAGCACAACCTACATCTCTCTTCCCTTTCTCCCTCATTAAACCACAGTTCTTCACAAGATCAAGTCCGCCATCTTTGTAATGAAGAGAGTGGATGATTGAAGATATTCATGCGGCGATTGGCGCCCTAGAACAAAAGTTCTAGTGTGCTTCCTTCCAAGGAAATCTCCATTAAACTCCCAAATCAAGCTCTCTTGAGCCGATGTCTCTCCTACACTTTGGATATAAAGATCTAGCACAAGGGAGAGGGTCGGAAGCTCACCTGATTTCCGGCCATGGATCATGTCATTCTCCTTGGCGGCATCATTGTATTCGTTCTTTCGATGTATCGTACTTGGTTTGTCGTTCTTCAAGAAGAGGGAATAAAAAGTCGGCCAACGATGAAGCCCTTTAGTGTTCAGTTATCCTTATAAAGAGGTCACTGATGATTTTAGGGTTAAAAGTCTCCTTGCCATGTGTCACTCTCCCATAGGATCGCTTATTATAACATAAAATAAGTCTCTGAACCAGTTCAACCCGTAATTTTCTGCCAGGCCGTAAGCAGACAAGACGTACATAAACACTAAGTCCATTCATCTTATATACCCGACAAATCGTTGGAATCACTCGATGAATTGTCGAGTACATTAAGTCCGTTACACGAGTCATCTCGACGAATACACGAGTCCACTGGACGATTTCACGAGTACTTTTGATGAATCATCCTGACAGATTTCACAAGTCCACTTGACTTCACTCGACGAATTCACATGTCTTCTCGATGATTTCACAAGTTCTTTCGACGAACCATCCCAACAAATCTCACAAGTCCACTCGAATTCACTCGATGAAGTCGTCGAATCCACTCGACGAATTAACATGTCCTATCAACGATTTCAAGAGTCCTTTCGACTATTTCTCGTATCATCTCGACGAATACCCTCTAGGACTCTCGATGAATTTACAAGTCTTCCTGTTGACTTCACTCCTGGTCTGATATATCTGCCATCTCATGTCACCATAGTGACACTACATCACATATAAGGGGTCTAGCTCAAAATGGGACGTTATAAATCCTATAAACAAACAAAAGATTTTGTCCCCAAAATTGAGCTAAGTCTACAGTAAAACAAAGTACGAAGAATACAAGGTAGGTGTTTAAATTTACCTTGGGGGAATAACTCTGGTTAGCGTTGCCGCTTAATGTTCATTGGCTCCCAAGTGTACTCCTCTTTCCCTTTGTTCGACCACAGGACCTTCACTAATGGAACACTTTTTCTCTTCAACATTTGCACTTCAGAATCTACTATCCGTACAGGTTCTAGTTGAACAGATCTATCAGATGCCATGGGGCCGGATGTAGCGGTGACAAACTGCTCAGGCCAAAGTAGTGCTTTCCAGAGTGTGCGAACAGGAAAAGGGAGATCGAACATTTGGAGTAATGAACATTTTATTATCCAAAAAGATATCAATTACAATGGTATAGCCTCCCTTTTATAGAATGGAGGAGATGAGAGAGATTACAATTAAGCAATGTGGGACTAAAAAATTACAAGTTTACGCGGCTTTACAAATAGACAAACCAGAGATGTCGTGCGGTTAGACAAGCCGACTAACCGCCCGACAACCAATAGTAGGAGAGAACAAGTGCCATAGAGAGAATGCCGCCATCAGAGACCACCAGACCGTTCAGTCTCCAAGTCGTCTGAGACACATCGCCAGACAGCTGAGAAACTAAACTATAACAACCCGGCAGACAGGCCGGCAAGGATAAACCGCCAGACAGCTCGGCCTCCGAACAGCAACAGATTGCCCGGACTCCATACTGCAACACTCCCCTCAAGTTGGAGCATAGATATCAATCATGCCCAGCTTGTCGCAAATGTGGAAAAAGGAAGCGGTCACCGGCTTGGTGAAGATGTCTGGCAACTCGTTGTTGGAAGTGACAAATAGAGTACAAATCTATTTCTTCAAGATCTCTTCCCGAATAAAATGACAGTCGACTTCTATGTGTTTTGTTCTCTCATGAAAGACCGGATTTTTGGAGATGTATATCGCGTCCTTGTTGTCACAAAACATAGGAAGAGGATAATTGTAGATCTCTCCTAAGTCAAGCATGAGAGCTCATAATCATTTCAACTCACATGTGGTCGACGCCATACTGTGATATTCCGCTTTTGCGCTAGACCTGGAGACCACAGACTATTTCTTGCGCTTCCAACTCACAAGATTTCCTCCAACAAACGTGCAGAAACAGATGTTGACTTGCAGTCACCTTTGTCATCAGCATAGCTTGAATCTGAGTACGCTTCAACCCTTAAGTGACCATTCTTATGAAAAAGGAGTCCTTTCCTTGGTGCTGCTTTAATATACTCCAATATCCTCAGAGCAGATTGTAGATGACACTCCCTAGGAGCTTGCATGAACTGGCTCACCTTGCCCACAACATAAGAGATGTCAGGTCTTGTTACCGTGAGATAAATGAGTTTCCCAACCAGACACCGGTACCTCGTAAGATCGGATAGAAGGTGTGAGTCATCTGTCCAAGTCTTGTCTTCTCCAGCAGCCATGAGACATCGAGAAGGTTTAGCACCAGTCAATCCTGCCTCCTTTATAAGATCGAGAGCATACTTCCGTTGGGAAAGGACCATGGAGTTGGGCTTCCTAGAGATTTCAATCCCCATAAAGTATTTTGGAGAGCACATATCCTTTATGACCAGGTGTTGACGGAGGTGTTTCTTTGTCAAAGTTACCCCATCCTGGTCATCGCCAGTAAGAAGAATATCATCAACATATACCTCAAGAACTACCAGACCAGAGGCGATTTTCCGAACAAACAGGTAGTGATCGGTTGAACTTCTTGCAAAACTAATGGCAGCAACAATGTCGCTAAGCTTGTCAAACTAGTCACGAGGGCTCTGCTTTAGTCCATAGATAGCCATCTCTAACCGGCATAATCGTGTCTCCCCTGAGAAACATACCCAGGAGGTTGCTCCATATAAACATCTTCCTGTAGATCGCCATAGATAAAAGCATTCTTAACATCGAGCTGTAAAATGGGCCAATCCCTGTTGACAGTGATAGAGAGAATGACCCAAATGGTGTCGAGACGAGCAACGGGAGAGAAGATGTCGAAGTAATCAACACCATAGGTTTGAGTGAAGCCTTTGGCCGCCAGTCCGGCCTTGTAGCGATCAACGCTGCCATCGGGATGGAATTTGACAACAAAGACCCAGTGGCAGCCAACCACATCAGTGTCCAAAGGTGGGGGAACCAGGGTCAAGGTCCCCCATTCAGTGAGGGTAGCAATTTCCTCATCCATGGCGGCCTTCCAATGAGGAATAGTAAGAGCTTCCTGGTAGTTATGGGGAGTGGAAGTCGCAGAGATAGCCAATGCAAATGCCCTACGAGAAGGAGTGAGACGATCATATGAAATAATAGCAGCCAGTGGGTGCTGGGTACATGTCCGCACCTCTTTGCGAAGAGAAATGGGAAGATACAGGTCGGCATGTTCCTCAGTAACCGGAGCATATGTGGCGGATAGAGCTGGCCCAGAGAGGAGAGAGACGGCCGCGGAGAAGAGGGAGAGAGTGGTGGTGATGAGGAAGAGTGGGAAGGAGGAGACGGTGGAGGTGATGGTGGGAAAATCTCGAGGGTATTAGATGGGGTGGAGGGGACGGTGGGAGGAAGGAGAAAGAGTTGGAGGTTGGTCAGAGGATAAAAAGGGCACATTCTCAAAGAATGCCACTTCCGCGGATACGTATTATTTTCGAAGAACGGGATCAAAATAACAGTAGCCTTTTTGAGTAGTTGAGTAACCCAAAAAGACACATTTTGTAGCACGTGAGTCAAGTTTGTCATGTGTGGCTGAAGGATTGTGCACAAAGGTCGTACAACCGAAGATACGTAGAGGAAGATGAAACACATCCTTGCCTGGATATAGAAGAGAGAATGGAGTTTTTCCGTGGAGAACCGTGGGCGGAATGCAATTAATGAGGTAACAGGAGATGAGGACAACATAGCCCCAATAGGAGCGAGGAACGTGCATCTGTGTCATCAAAGTACGGGCGACATCGAGAAGGTGACGGTTCTTGCGTTCCGCCACCCCATTTTGTTGGGAGGTATAGACACAGGTAGTTTGATGAATTACACCATTTTGCATATAAAAAGAAGTGAAAGCATTGCTAAGATATTCCTTAGCGTTGTCAGAATGAAATATTTTAATAGACATATCAAACTGAGTTTTAACCATATGATAAAAAGATGTCTATACATAGAAAAGTTATGAGCGATCCTTTAAAAGATACACACATGTACATCTAGAGAAATCATCAATAAACGTTACAAAATATGAACTACCCCGGCCTATGGTGAGGGTAGGAGCAGGACCCCAGATATCGGAGTGAACAAGTTCAAACGGTCGGGAAGATCCACGACCTTGCTTTGGTGGGAAGGAGGAGCGGTGATGCTTGCCAAGCTGACATGCTTCACAGTTGAGAGGTGAACCTTGCAGAGGAAGATGTGGTAGAAGCTGATGAAGAATATGTGGAGGAGCATGACCAAGATGAAGATGACACTGCAGAAGATCAGTAGAAGATATGGAGAAGGCAGAGAGTGTGGAAATGTTATCGAGGAAGTAGAGGCCGCCGCTCTCAGTCCCAGTAGCAATCGTCCTCTTGATGCCCGAATCCTGAAAAAAACAAGTAGTAGAAATGAATGTAACAGGGCATTATAGTAGTTTGTAAAGGGAAATAACAAATAACAAGTTGCAAGGGAACTTGGGCACGTAGAGGGTGTACGTCAGGCGAAGAGACGGAGTGACTTGAACAATACCCGTTCCATTGATCGGTTAGGGAGAGCCGTCCGCAACAATGACCAGGGGCAACCAGTCATGTTGTTCTAGGAGAGAAAAATATTGCAGATTGTCGGTCATATGATTTGTAGCACCAGAGTAGATAGCCATTTACCTTGAGTAGCGATGTGGGCGCTACTTGAAGACATGACCATAGAGGCGGACGGCTTCGAAGAGGAAGTGGAAGCGTCCCCAGAGGGTCGAAGATGAGGATGCTTCTTCCAACAGCGATCAACCGTATGGCCAGTGCGGCCACAGTAAGAGCAAATAAAGCGGGAAGCACCACGGTTGTTTGAGGGGAGGTGGCGGCCACCAGAGCCACTACGCTGAGTATGGTGAACAGAGATGTCCGTTTGAGGAGGGGAGGACAACAACGGACGTTAGAGCAAAGATGTAATAGCGGCAATGCGGGAAGCGGTGGCATCTAGGGTGGGAGACTCCGCCTCACCAAGGATCTATTGACAGATCATGTCATACGACTCAGGAAGTCATAGAATATAACACACAACCAGAAGCTCCTGGAAGTGTTTGTGTTGCTCAGCAAGATCAGCAAAGAAGGGGAGATTTTGTAGAATTTCGGCTCCGAGAGCCTAAACTTGCAGGTAAGCAACCACTAGAGACATGGATGGACGAGCAAAGAGGTCTGCATATAGAGTATAGATGCGAGACGTCGAGCCTCCTTTGAGTAGAGAGCGGCAAGATGTGGCCAAGCTACCTTGACGGGTTCATCATGGAGGATGACATGGAGGCATTCATTAGAGAGGCTGTTAGCCAGCCATGTATGGAAAAGAGCATCACTGGAATCCCAATCATCAAAGAGAGGGGAATCATACAGAGGAGGGTCATCTGTGAGATGATGATGATTGCGTTGAGAGCGGAGAAGGAACGTGAAGGAGGCACTCTGATCTAGCTAGTTGGGACCGATAAGCTTGGAAGCGGTGCCACGATTACCAGAAGGAGTGGGAGGTGGAGGAGGATGAGCGACAATGGGAGTAGTGGTGGTGGAGATATCAGAGTTATCCATAGAAGAAAGCAGTGAGAGAACAGGTCGCGGCTAGAAGGAGAAGTCTCTAGATGGAGAGCGACTAGAAAAGGACGCGACAACGTAAGAACAGGTCGCGGAGAGAAAGGAGTGGAGCATCTAGAACATGTCGCGGCGACTTAAGAAACAAGTAGCGACGACAAAGAAGAGGAGCGGCAAGGCAAAGTGCGCGGCAAGAAAGAGGAAGTAAGAGGTCGCAAACACAAAGGGCTGTGATAGGGAGAAACAAGCCGCGCGAACAGGGCAAGGCCCAGAGGATGAAACAAGCCAAGAAGACAGGTCGAGGGAAGAATAAACAAGCCGCGAGGACAGGTCGCGGGAAGAAGAAACAAGCTGTGAAGACAGGTTGCGGGTAGAAGAAACAAGCCGCGAAGACAGGTCGCGTGTAGA
Organism: Platanthera guangdongensis; assembly: GCA_039583875.1. Classification (NCBI taxonomy): domain Eukaryota; kingdom Viridiplantae; phylum Streptophyta; class Magnoliopsida; order Asparagales; family Orchidaceae; genus Platanthera; species Platanthera guangdongensis. The sequence goes on along the minus strand of CM077151.1, from coordinate 230,861,477 downwards.
AGCCGCACTGACAGAGAGGGCTCATAGAGTCAGGAGGAAAGATCGAGTCCCTCTAATACCATGTACGAACAGGAAAAAGGAGACCGAAAATTTGGAGTAATGAAAATTTTATTATCCAAAAAAGGTATCAATTACAATGGTATAGCCTCCCTTTTATAGAATGGAGGAGATGAGAGAGATTACAATTAAGCAATGTGGGACTAAAAAATTACAAGTATATGCAGCTTTACAAATAGACAAATCGGATAGGTCATGCGGTTAGACAAGCCGGCTAACCGCTTGACAACCAACAGTAGGAGAGAACAAGCGCCATAGAGAGCAAGCCGCGACAGGAGACTGCCAGACCGCCCGGTCTCCAAGTCATCTAAGACACATCGCTAGACTGCTGAGAAACCAAACCGCAACAACGCGGCAGACAAGCCAGCAAGGATAAACCGCCAGACTGCCCGGCCTCCGAACAGCAACAGACCGCCCAGTCTCCATACTGCAACACTGAGGGAAGACACATGAAAGACATAATGTAAATTCTCCAACTCCTGAGGAAGCTCCATCCTATAAGCTAAGGTACCGTTCTTCTCCAAAATAGTGTATGACCCCATATACTGCGGGCTGAGCTTTTTCCTTCCACGAACACGTGATACCCATTCATCAGCCTAATCTTTAAAAATACCTTGTTACCCACTTGGAATTCCACCAACATGTGCTTTGCATCATAATACTTCGCCTGCAGACTCTGAGCCTCCAACATGTGGTCTTGAATTAATCTAATCATAGCATCGGTGTCATCAATGTACTTCACTCCCAATGCCTTGGGATTCTCATCCTTACCCATGATAAAGGGGTTCTGCACCTCCTTCTATAGAGTGCTTCATACGGTACCATTCCGATGCTTGCTTGGTGGCTATTATTATAAGAAAATTCCACCAATGGTAAAAAGTCTTTCCCACGGATCTCCACTATCCAAGACGCATTACCGCAACAAGTCCTCCATTGTCCTGATTGTTCTCTCAGACTAGCCGTCATTCTGAGGGCGAAACGTCGTGCTAAAGGTAAGTCTTGAACCCATATATGCTTGATTTGCATTCCATTCCTTAGAGGTGATGCGACCATCACGGCCTGAAACTATCATCTTAGACACCCCATAGTACCGAACAAACTGCTCCACAAAGAGACGCATCAACACATCAACTTGTGCCTCCTTTCTCATCGGGATAAACTTGGCAACTTTTGTTAAGCGATCCACAATCACCCAAACAAAGTCATTCCCCGAGCAAATCGGGGAAGATTGCGAACAAAATCCATGGAGATATCCTCAAACTTCCACTCTGGAATATGCAACAATTGTAATAATCCACCATGGCTCTTGCACTCTACCTTTACTTTCTAACAAGCCTCTCAGTAATTAACATAGTGCGTGACATATCGCTTCATTCCCGGACAAAACATGGTCCTACGCAATTCAGTATACATTTTGGCAATTCGGGTATGCACTGAATACTTGGTACAATGAGCCTCCCTCAGGATGTCTTCCCGAATCCCACCACCTGCATGAATATAGAGTCTGCCATGGAAATGAATGAGATCTTCATTTAGCGCATATCCTTCTGCTGATCCTTCAACAATTTCTTGGAACACCGGGGCCAAAGCAGCATCCTTCCCTTGCTCTGCCCGAATCTGATATTGAATGTTACAAACTATACTCATGGTGGTCATGTACTCTGTATAAGCCTCTGGACAAGCCTTAAACACCAGCGTAATTTCCATATCTTCAAGCACTTTTTCCAATCTGGTATCGAATGTCACGGGTGTCTTCCTGCTTAGAGCATCTTCCACCTAGTTAGCCTTCCTGGGGTGATAATTCAATGTAAATTTATAATCACATAAAAATTCCAGCCACCACCGCTGCCTCAAGTTCAGATCTTTCTGAGTGTGGATATACTTCAAGTTTTTATGATCAGAAAAGATCTCGCAGTGGACGCCATACAAATAGTGTCTCCAAATTTTCAAGGCAAAGACCATTGCTCCAAACTCCAAATCATGTACTGGGTAATTCACGTTATTCTTCTTAAGCTGTCTAGAAACATATGCAATCATATGTCAGTGTTGCATCAACACCGCTGCCATGTCCTGATAGGATGCATTAGTATAAATCTAGAATCCTTCCTTCCCAGATGGTAGGGTAAGGATTGGTGCAGAGGTAAGACAGTCCTTAAGCTCTTAGAATGCAGCTTCACACTTGGGTATCCATACAAAAGGTACACCCTTCTTCATCAGAGCAGTGAAGGGAAGTGTAATCTTCAAAAATCCTTCAACAAACCTGCGATAGTACCCAGCAAGTCCGAGAAAACTTCACACATCGGTCGCTGACCTCAAAGGAGACCATTACTTTATGGCACACACCTTGGCCGGATCTACTGCTAGTCCAACACCACTTATAATATGGACAAAGAAGGCAATTTCTTGGAGCCAAAACTCACACTTACTGAACTTAGCAAACAAGTTGTGCTCCTTTAGTTTCTTTAAAACTAAGGCCAAGTGCTCGACATGTTCTTCCTTGTTTCTTGAGTAAACCAAAATATCGTCAATAAATATGATGACAAAAGGTCCAAATACGGATCAAACACCATATTCATCAGACTCATGAATGTTGAATGGGTGTTTGTGAGTCCAAACAACATCACTGTGAACTCATATAAGACGTATCTTTAGCTAAATGCTGTCTTTTGGACATCTTCTTCTTGTATCCTTAACTGATAATACCCCGAGCGTAAATTAAGTTTGGAAAACCAATGCTCTCCCACCAGTTGATCGAATAACTCATCGATCTGAGGCAATGTATAGGTGTTCTGCACTGTCAGTCGGTTTAGCTCTCAGTATTCTATGCATAACCGTAAGGATCCATCCTTCTTCTTAATAAACAAAATAGGGGCTCCCCAGGGTGACTAATTGGGATGAACAAACCTTGATTCTACCAACTCCTGCAACTGAACCCTAAACTTATCTAGTTCCTTAGGAGCTATTCTGTAAGGTGTTCAAGAGATGGGCTTGGCACTCGGCACTAGCCTAATCTGGAAGTCCACTTCCCTAGGCGGGAGTGATAGTGTGTTAAAACTCCAAAAATAATTACGGTCACGTGGCGACCCGGCGATTTTATTTAAGTAGAAAAGCAGATTTGGTTTTTATTTAGAAAACGTGGCGCGCGTATTTATTTATTTGGATATAAAAAGATGTGAACGAGTTTTAACGAAAGGAAGCAAGTGCACCTATCGTGAGTAGTACAGGATATTCCGGGTGGAATATCGAGGTCGTATTGTTCTCGGGGTCGGTTCGATTATTTCTACTCTTACCTGGAGGGGACTATTATTTTAACGATAATTATCTTGTCGGGATATTTTATATATAATAAAAAGACAGAAAAACAGAAAATGAAAGCAATAAAAATAAAGCTTGAAGGTGGAGCCGATGAAGAGCTTAGCTCGATGGCACCGAAAAATATTTGAACCAAAATAGACTTTTTAATAAAAAGAGCTCCTAAATTTCTAATTAATTAAGGCAGAGACTTGGCCGTGGAGGTTCCACTAGAATAAGCTCACCTAGCTATAGGGCTATCGCTCACCTGAACACTAAGACTATTCGACCGAACGTTAGTCCGACGAAGGATTCCTCTTAACGCTCGCATTACGCTAAGAAACCCGCTATTGGGTGGGGAACCCAATCCGGTAGAGTTGGCGCGCCTCCTCTCTCGAGGGTTAGTGCGGAACTTTCTTTATCAAGGGGTGATCGTCCAAACGCACGGCCTCTCAGCTATCTAGCGTATGGACTGCGGAAATAGAGCCCACACACCGATTATGTGGGTCTACACGTCGTAAACCCTAGGCAAACCTTAAGAAATTAATTAATTAGAAAAATACGACTTTTAATTATTTTAAGCTATTTTATTTGTTCCAATGCTCTTCGATACTGAGGGCTAAGAACAGTTAGCCACTCATTGGAAAGGGCACGACAGCGGTGAAAGCAATAAAGAAAGCAGTAAATGAAAGCGATAAAATGAAAGCAGGAAAATAAAGCAGGAAATAAAGCAGTAAATTGCAAGTCCTACTCAAATGAGTAGAACTGAAATAAAAGCAGTAAAGTGAGAGTCCCGGCGCAAATGCGTGGGCGGGAAAAATGAAAGCGAGTCCTACTCAAACGAGTAGGACAAAATAAATGCAACGCACGCACACAGTCTACAGAAAGTAAAACTCATGCACACACTTGACATAAATGAAAACGCACGCACAGACACTCTCGACATAAAGTAAAACACACGCACACGACAGAATGTAAAAACTCACACACTCAACTGAATGGAATAAAGCAAAGCGCCATTTAACTCTTAACGAGTAGGCAGAAATAAATGCGCACACAACAGAAATTGAAAAAAAACTAAGTTACCTAAAATTTAAAATAACTACATTTCTACCGCTAGAATGCAGTAGAAATGCATAAAAATGAAAAAGAAAAATTAAACGGGAAAAACGTTTTGCAAATAAAAATGAAAATGCAAGTGCTCGAAAAAAAGAAATGTTTGCATTTCTACCGATAGAATGCGGTAGAAATTCGTAAAAAGAAGACATAAAAATTAAACGGACAAAAGTTTAAAATGAAAATTGAAATGCTCGAAAAATTAAAACGACTATATAACCATTCCTATAACTCGGTAAAAGTGCTAAAAAAGTTCAAATAAAGTGAAAATAACGAAAAGTTTTACATCCTAAATAAGAAAATCTAAGTTAGAGAAAATGAAAATCACTTTGAAAACACTTTTACAGATCTATAGGAATGCATAAAAGGCTATAAAAATCCTAAGTTAACAACACTAAATAAACTTTCCTAAGTATAAGAACATGAAAACAAGCCCCATACACACACACACACACGTATATAAAAAAGGAACGAAAAAAACAAGTTAAAATAAAAGCAAATAAGATTGCATAAGGTGTGAGTTGCATAGATCCATTCCAAAGGCAATATAAGAGAAGAAAAACATATTTCATTAAATAAAAAGACAAGTTACAAAGACACGAAAATAAAAGCTAAGGAGAGGGGGAGAAAATATCTCTTACATAACCCTTGGAAGCATTCCAGCAGCACAACACCTTATACAAAATGGTTCAAAAGGGGAACAGGATTACATACAGCAAGGGGCTATTTATAGGGAAAAAATTCATGGGACACGCCCTCTGACACGGGCGTGTCAGGGGCGTGTCAGCACTATTCTTGATGGCGGTCGTCGATTTGATGGGAAAGTTGACAAAGGGCTGGACACGTGTCAGTCTCACGTTGGTCACGCCATAGGTGACGGGCGTGACGTTGTGCGTGTCAAGAAGGTGGATCTGGGCGCGGGTTGCGCCGAAAGTCGTCGCGCGGGTCTTGTCGGCCAGGTGGAGAAGTCACGCCCCAGGTCACGCGCGTGACGCTGGGCATGTTGAGGGGTCGACGAACGTCGAGCTGAAAACGTCGAGCGGGTGGACACGAGCTTGGGTCACGCCCCGTATCAGGTGACACGGACGTGACCCCAGGCGTGTCAAGCTTTTCTTCTCGAAAATTGCTGATTTCACGGTTTTTGCATTGTCACGCCCTGGTCACAGGCGTGACCAGGAAGTCACGGGCGTGACTTGTCAATTTTTAGAAGATTTTTAATTGTTTCCTGAAAAATAAAATAAAATAAGTTAGTATGATATTTACAATAAAAGGAGCAATTTATTGAATAAAACAAGTAAAAATGACAAAAATAAATGAAAACAACGAAATTAATGTACATAAAAATAGGTATATTTATAATTCATCAAATACCCCCATACTTAAGCTTTTGTTATTCCAGAGCAAAAGTTTGAGATGAACTTATAAGGAATAAAAGAAATTCTAAGTTTAGCTAACGCTTGAATTAATTAAAAGTAAGATCAAAATGAATATCCGGGTTAAAGAATTAAATCCTAATTTATGAAATTTTATGAATAGAGGAAGAGTTTCGAAAAGACTTCTAGAAAAAATAAAATGGAAAGCAAAACTTTATTTTTGTTAGTTTAACAAAGATGGATTGGATTTATATAAAAAAAACTTTTAGCTTAAAAGTAGTTAAAAAAATAATGCAATTTAAAAGTTATGCTCTCAAAAAAATTTAAATTAATTCTAGAATCATTGAAATAGGCTAAGTGGTTCGGTGGTTTATGAAAAGGCTTGAATATTGAGGTGAGGTAATTTTTCTCGAACCTCCAACTTTTTTCTTTTTGGATAGTTAGAAAAATGAAATCTTATTTTTCTAACACATAATAATTTTTTTCTTTCTTCATAAATTATAAAATAACCCAATGTATATGTGTAGGAGTAATGAATTTTATCTTCTTACTCCATAACATATAATCTTTTTAAATATTGGGTGTCTATGTTTACGGAATGAAATCTTATTCCCATTGACATAAGAACTTTTAAGAGATAAAATATGGGTAAACATGTCAAGTAAGACATGAAAAAAAATGGAAGTGGGTTTATTTTTTTCAAAAAGAAAACTAGATTTTAATAAAAAAAATTTTGAGAGCAACCTTTTTAAAATGAACGTTCCTATCTTTCTAAAAGCATGAAATAGAAATAATTGAAATTCATGGTTGTTATTTTCTAACATAAAAAACGAGCTTCTATTTATAAAAATTAGAAGTGGTGGTGAAAAACAAGTTCTCTATTATAAGGAAAAAGACATAAAACATTCTTTAAATCTTAACCCGAGACACTTAAATATATCAAACTTTAATTAATAAACGAATAGTAAGCAAAGAATAAAAAAAGTTGCTTATAAATTAACTCGAAACTAGATTTTTGGAAAGCAAAAAAGGTTAAGAATTAAGATATTCGATTTTATTTGTTACATAATTTAACAAAACATTTTTTTGGAATTTTTAGAGTTTTTATCATTTTTTGTGTTTTAATATTATCTTTTTAAGATTTTTAGAGTTATTTTCTTTTTTAGGATTTTTGGTTTTTCTAATTTTTTTATTATTAGTGTATTTTGATAAATTATTTACAAGAAAGAGTAGAGAAAGAAGTGTTATTTACAAATAAGATAGGGGGAAAAAGATTTTACAAAAAAAGTACAAAGTAAACACTCGATGGCGGCCCGCGAACAGACTCTTATTGAGGTGGTTGGTTCGATGAGTCGAACGCCGCGGACAAGCAAAATGCGAGTTTTTAACAAAAAAAAGGGAAAGAAGAGGGGGAAAAGAGAGATTTATTTTTTGACACGGGCGTGACCCCGGGCGTGTCAAGCTTTTCTTCTCGAAAATTGCTGATTTCACGGTTTTGCATTGTCACGCCCTGGTCACGGGCGTGACCAGGAAGTCACGGGCGTGACTTGTCAATTTTTAGCAGATTGTTAATTGTTTCCTGAAAAATAAAATAAAATAAGTTAGTATGATATTTACAATAAAAGGAGCAATTTATTGAATAAAAACAAGTAAAAATGACAAAAAAAATGAAAAAAAACTAAATTAATGTACATAAAATAGGTATATTTACAATTCATCAGGGGGCAATACAGGTAGCTTTTCAGTAAAAACCTCAGGAAAATCCCGCACCACTGGTACATCCTTCATGTTACTCTCCATCGTTTTAAGCTCAAAACAAATCATGTACACCTCATCCCCTTGTTTATGTGCCTTAATGGCCTGAATTGAAGACAACATAATTCAGGGTACGAACCTAATACCTTGAAAACTTATCTCTGAATCTCCATATCACAAGATAATCTGCTTTGTCGCACAATCAATCCTGGCATAATGGCAATCCAGCCATGTCATACGCAGAATAAGATCAAATTTTGGCATTCCTAACACAATTGCAGGGGTATCCAAAAGCTTCCCTCCAATATATACATCCAAGTCACACTTCGTGGACGAGGTCATCTCAGAGCCGTCTCGGAGGCATAACCTCCGAGTGACTCTGGTGAAATATTGCACACTGTTTAGATCTTTTACGAAATCTGCCGAGAATAATAAGTGGGTGGCACTGGTATCAAATAGAGTGTGGGCAGGTCTCCCATTAACGGTTACGATGCCTAAAGGTTAAGTTATAATAATTTCAAAGCTAGATCCTTAGCATAATCTTAGACATAATAAAGATGAATGCTTATAACATATCAATTAGACTACGAAATATTTGCAATAACGTCCTGAGGGTTCCGCTCTTGAGTCATATCCAGAACAAACTTCTGCTATCGAGTAGGTCCAGAATTCCTACCTTGTTACCCTCGTCCTTGACCACGTACTTGCCCTCATCCTTGTTGAGCTGCTGGAGGAAAAATACGGGGAACATACCCGCCTAGCTGAGGGTAATAATGTCGGATGTGGCCCGGCTGATGACACTGGAAACAAAATTGCCTGAATGGCCCTATGGGTTGTTGATAAGGCTGGAACTGTGGTGGTGGAGGTAGTGTTAACTGCAGGGTCGGACGCTCTATCCTAAAATTTGGTTGGAAACAACTATCGCTTCCTCCTCGTTTTCCACCATTGCCTCTGGCAAGATACCACCTCCAACTAGGCACTGCCTCTACTACTCCTTCTATCGGTCTTTTGTCACTGGCCTAAACCCCAAGGTGGTCACCCTCCAATCTTTTTGCCATATCAATTATCTGAGGGAGGCTTGAGTTAGATATAAACAAAAGAGCTTGCCTTAAAGGATCTCACAAACCTTTGTAGAACCATTTTGCATACCCACGGTCATCCAAATCATAGGAGTCAGTGAACCTGGCAAGGTGCTGAAACTCTCATTGATACTCCACGACTGACTTAGATCCCTATTTTAGCAATAGGAACCTTTCTTCGAGCTCATCTCGGGCTGTAGAGGGAACAAAATGTTCTAAGAAGGAATCAGAGAATTCGTTCCATCTAATGTCAGTGTATACACGTCTTGAAAACTGGATCCCATAAAGGACTTCCACCACCTCTTTGCGTGTGATTCCAAGATGGATACAGCTAAAGTAACAACCATACTGACTGGACATCTGATTCCGGCCATCAATTCTTGTACAACATCCAACCATTCCTCTGCGTGAACAATCGATTCTATCTCATGGTAAACTGGTGGAGATAGAGCTCGGAAGGTACTCAGCCAATTGGAGCTCGGGGCCTGTTGCTGCACCGGGACCTGCTGAGACCTGAAGGCATCCAAGATTGCAGTTAGGGCCTGCCCTAACTCTGATTGTTGGAACAGAGTTGGGATCGGAGGAAGAGTAATGTCTGCCTTCGGCTCTATATGTACCGTAATCTACGTACAAAACACGAATTTTGGGTCAGGTTGGCTAAATGTATGGTAACGGGTAGACATACTTAGTGTGAATCACAAATGGGCATACCACTGCTTCCGCTAATCCAGTTTGTCCACAAACAAAATAATCGAGTAGGGATAATGCCACGTTCAATGACTTATTCATCGTACGATCGGTGCAAGCTGATACCAATTGTAAGACACCCCTCCTGAAACACAAGATATGGTCGAGGGAAGTTTTATGCCTGAAATAATCACCTTGTGGTAGCATCAGCACATGGGCTAATCTGTACCACAAGTCGCCAATTCTTCTGACTAATCTCTGACATCACGAATGCTTACCCAACCAAAAGAAGACCACATAAGTCATAAATTATAATAAGTAAATATCCAAAATAGTATACCAATAATGAGGAACTACATCCGTTCCTCTAATATCAAAGTACGTAAATCTTCCCGAAGGTTGCATCATAACTCTCAAAAATCACATCAGTCACAGGGGAGAGTGAGGGTATCGTCGTGTCGGGCCCTGTCCCCCTGGCCTGGCTGTCCTCCTACATAAGGCATTGGTGCTGCTCCAACTGCAGGGTATCCTCCTAAAATGGTAGACGTAGAAATCGTTAGTCATAAAGACTGAGTGATTATCACATCAGCTCACCCCAGCGACTCTTAGGCACCGGGCGGAGGAAAATAATAAGGAGCTCAATATAATAGTAGTATATAATTAAACAAGTGACCGAAGAGCGTTGTTATATAACAGTTCATGTATACATTAGCACATTCATATTAAGCAAGTGATAGCAGTAAATATCAACATGTACAAATCATATCTACTCTAACAACATGTTATCATAATACAGAAATTAACTTAACTTATAAAAATGCCCAAATAGATATATAAGTTAAGGGTCGGGTACATCAAGGTAACTCATCATATAAAAGTGTCTATACAAATTTATATGATGAAGATCTTATGCGGCCAATGCAATGATATGAAATGAATATAATATGATAACTCACCCATGCACACAGACACTTTCTATGCCGACATAGACCTTTAGCTCTCACTTTTTGAGCAGGATGCTAATCTCTCTGGCATCAACTGTCATGGACAAACGATGACAGTAGAGCGAGCGTCTCCAACACTAGGCGGGCATCCACACAACCAGGCCTAGGCTTTCGTACGCCTCAATGCTATGAACACAATAGTGGAGCCCCTACATACTATGACTCAGAAGGGGTCTCGGTTAGATGTGCACCAAGTGTGCATCCCAACTGGCCTATATCTAGCACGGAAGGAGTGTTCGAAAGCATATAACCGAAGAACTAAGTCCAACCACCCACTGGCTGTAACACCCCCATCTGTCACATGGAATATAATAGAAGGTCCGGTCGGGGCCCCACCCAATATTCCACAGACAGTTAGTGGAATTACATAAGAATACCAAATTAACAGCATAGGAATACGCATCCTAACTCAGAGCATTCTAGCGGAAGCTTTTAAAACATTTAAAAGAACCAAAAAACCAAAGCAAGTGTAAGACCCCCTTTTTAAAACCCCAGGGTCTTATGCCCAGAACCGCCATTTTGCGGTGGCCCAGACTCTCGGGAAAGCCGCCACTGCAAAACGCCGATTCTGCCAGCCTTTTCGATCATCACAAAGAGAGCAGTATTCAGGAATGAAATAGTTGAGTCCATAAATGTCATATATAATAAAAGAAAATCACAACATGTCCATAAGTAGAAAAGAGAGTGTACTGCAAGGTAACAAAACGAAAATATAAACAGGCTTAAGCCCGGTACATCAGATCCTCACTACAATCTCTCGCGGAAGCTATAAAAAGACTATCACTCACGGAGCTGGTCGCTGGCACTCCGGTACTAAACTGGCCGACCTCCATGCGCACCGTACTCTGCTGGTGCTGGTCCGTGTGCTACTGGTCCCTGTCTCCCATCCGGAGCCCCTGTAATGTTGTTGTCCAAAAACCATTAGTCATAAAGACTAAGCCTATCATCTCATACCCATCCCCCCACCATGGCTCTTAGGCACCGAGCGGGGAGGAGGAAAGGAAGCCACAAAGGTGGAGAGTACAAAGTGGCAGCTGACAGTGTAAATAGTCTAGCAGTTCTATAATAGTATGCAGTAAGGTATGCACGTAGAGTAAGCAAGTAGAGTAAGCAGCGTATGTAAGAAAGACAAGGTAAGAAGTAAGTAACCTTAACTTATATGAAGCTCATACAAACATATAAGTTAAGGGGTCTTCTGCAAGGCTCCCATCGTATAAAAAGTCTCATACCAATTTATACGTTGGGGTGTCAGTTGTATGCAAGTATTTTATGCCATGATTCATGCAAGTGCAACCCACACACATGACTCTATGCACACAGACCTTTAGTTTCCCCTATTTGGGTAGCTTGTTTCACTCCCAGGAACCTCCGTAGGGGCAAACGGAGACAGTGGGTCGGGACCCCCACTCCTAGGCGGGTATCCACACTACCAGGCCTAGCCCTCCCGTACGCCCCTAGAAGAACACAACCTAGAGTATCCGCATACTAATGCTGGCCATATCCAATAGACTTTATTTGGATAAGTGTCCTACACTGTCGAGTCAACATATCGACGTCGGTGTGAACGACCGTCCGATACTGAATACCCACCACCTTATTTTGTATCCAAAACCTATTGAGCCACTGGCTCCCGGACTATCCGTCTGTGCGTCTACCTTCCGAACGAACTGTCCGGATGGCAATCAAATCAACCTAATCAACCCCCCGAGCTACCGGGGTGTGTGAATGTGTAACCCTAATTATACTAGTTGCTCTTGAAATGTTTTATTCTTACTGTTTAGGTTAGCCCAGGACTGCCCAAGGTATATTTCACCGTGAAGGGCTCTCGAAGGCACTAGGAACTTTGGTGGGATTACGCCCAAAGCTCCCTTTCGCAAGGCACTTATTATTATTGGTTGCTATCCTATTTCCCAAACCCTTACTGGTTGTACTGGATCTAACCATAGAGTATTTGACACTTCCTCCCCACGGGAAAGACGATTTTTCGTCGATCCCGAGGACCACCTAACACTAGCCAAACCAACACCCTACTCATCCTATCTTCCAATGGTAAACTCATTTTTATTTATCCAACCAGCAAGCATCTAACCCCAACTCATGTACCCAAATTCGTATTGTAACGCCCCCACCCGTCACATGACATATAACGATGGGTCCGACCGGGGCTCCACGCCATATAGCCTAGACAAGCAAAGGAATTACGTGTGGGAATCAAACACTATGCGTATCCTTAACTCATTCCATTCTAGCGCAGCATGTTTTATGTTTGCATGAACTCAAACCAGAATGTCCACTCATATATAAATACCACATTTATATAGAACAACACCTGGAATGTATACAACTCACACACCCTGGCCTTATGGCCTTACAGGTTCCTCTTTACACAACAACAATTTCGTACATCGGCACGTAGGCCGGCCACACATGAAATCCAAACACAGCTCTTCACATGGCCTTCAAGGGCCTATAGCAGCAAGCTAGCCATTCCACTTAGTCATTTCAAGCCGCAACACCTGCAATTCCACATCCAAGCCAACACAGAAAATAAAGTAACGGTCAGCATTTAGCTGACCCATTATAACAACCCTACCCCCTACCCGGGGTAGTGGTTCCTTCCCTGTATACAGTGCTGTCATCTATCATCAAGTATCATCAAACATCATATGTATATCATACTTTATTCCGCTAGCAAACACATTCCATCACAAACGCTGGAATCCACCAGACGCTCCGTGCACTCAGGGCACCTTCTTGGTGTACCGGAATCCACCAGTCGTACACCGCCGATCCGAGGTGTTAACTTGTTGGTTGACCGGACCTAGTCCACCAGTCTCGCAAGCTGGCGACATCCCGCCCAAACCACTCAGAGGTCCAACCTCACAGTATCCAATAGTAACCAGAGCAGGTCGACCCACACCATGTGGTGTAGCACGTCGGGTTTATCCAAGCTCCCCAGGCAATGTCTACCCATCAACCCCCCTCCTAATCCGATCGACCCACACTATGTGGTGCAGCATGCCGGGTTTAACTCGGCTCCCCAGGCGTTGCCACCCATCGATCCCTTCCTAACTAGATCAACCCACCCTAGTGGTGTAATAGGCCGGGTTTATCACGAGCTCCCCAGGCGTGCTACCAATTGATCATCTCATAAGCAGGAGCTTTGCCAAAGCCTCCTCATCATCACATCCATACATCATCACAATAGAAATCCATTTACATATCATCAAAACCACGGAGTCTTCTCCGGTTTACCCATGAATATCACCAATCCAGACTACCGGTCCAAATGGGCTTCACACAGCATGCCTATGCCGTACTCCATATTTCCGGCTCTAAATGCAGACTCAACAAAGGAATCACTTCCGCGATCCACCTCTTGGTGGAGGATTCCAAGCACATGTATAAAGAAAGGACTTCGATGTCCAAGAAGGAGATCGTTACCCTTGAAGATCGCTTCGGCTCCATGAAGTAGCCGGATGGAAATCACCGCCTCAGCTCTGCCTTCACGAATCCGCTCTCGGATCTTCGCTCCGCACTCCGCAGCTCCTACACAGCTGGTAGACTCCTCCCTTCTCTCTCCCATAGGCCTTTCTCCTCTCTCTCTTGGAATAAAGATGAAGAAGAAGAAGAAGAAGAGAAAAGAGGGTTTAAATCCCCTTTTTCTCGGCCTTCACAACACATGGACAGAGCCCAACCATTGGATCAAGAAAGAGGGAAACAAACGGCTCAGATTTGGCCAGAAAAGCTAAAACACGGCCTGACACGCCCTGTGACACGCCCGTGTCACAGGCCGTGTCCCTCTAAGCGGCAGACAACCGACTCAATCCAGCCAGTACACGGCCGTGTGACACGCCCGTGTCACGTGCCGTGTCCCCGACACGGCCTCAGACACGCCCGTGTCTGAGGTCGTGTGCCTCAACGAAAATAATCCCAAAACAACCCGAGACTCACACGGCTCACACGGCCTGGCACATGCCCGTGTTCCTGGCCGTGTGCACCAGGACACACCCGTGTCCCGCAAACATGCCCGGCTCAAGACGCCGAGTTGAGTTCGATGACCACTGACACGCCCTGTGACACGCCCGTGTCACAGGCCGTGTCTTCACTGGAAACGCGATACTCGGCGATCGTCGAGTAACAGTCATCGAGCACACGACACGGCCTTCAACACGGCTGTGTCCTAGGCCGTGTGCCCCCTCTCGACGATGTCGAGCGAAAATCGTCGACACCAAGGCCGATCGTCGACACAACCTCGACACGCCCTGCGACACGCCCGTGTCGCAGGCCGTGTCGGCTGACACGCCCTGGGACATGCCCGTGTCCCAGGCCGTATCACCCAAAAATTTCCGGTTTTCAGAAAATTGGCCTGTTACACGTATTCCAAATAAAATTCTGCAGTTTTACTAAATGCAGACCAACCTAAGCTATATGACGTGTAAAACAAAAAGTACTCAAAATATTCGCCCAGTATCCCTAATATAATTATTGGGGGTATATCATGATATGTTTGGCCTAAATCCAGAAATTCATATTTTTTTCTAATTTATCTGGTTTTTTATTTAATTATTCTGATAATCCAAAATCCCAAGTTTGAACATGATGTACCAACACCAGACAAGTAAATGCTCCACAAAATTCATGATAAATATAATATGACCATTGAACATAAAATCCAAAATTTCCCAACTCTTCAACAAGATTTAAGCCCCTAATTATTTAATTCAATAAAAACACAATAAATGGAAATAAATAGAGAAGTGCCCAAAATATTATCCAAAAATTACAGAAACTTTACCAAGGCAATAGTATGACCTTAAATCCTCACTGTCCAAGTTTCATAACATTTTAAATTAGTTTAATAATGATTTTATAGAAATCATCCTTAGGGGCAATACAAGGGTTATAACTATAAGTACAGGCTAATTTCTTCCCAACACCCTACAATAATTTTAGAGACTCCTACTGACCCTACAACTACTATACTCAAGTTTCATCACTGTTCAATGAGTTTTAGTAACCTATTTTATCTCTACAAGTTTTGTGCCCTAAACTAGGGTTATGGTTTAGAGGGTCTATCCTTTCCCAAATCCCATAATATTTTTAGCAGAGGGCTTTAGGTAACCTAGCATCCTCCCTACCACATTTCAAGCTAAATCAGGGTCATTTGACCTCATTCTCTTCACAAGGCATAAAAGTCCTTCCTTAGGGTTTGACCTTAAGTCTTAAGGCAAACTCACTCCAATCTACCCCATTTTCTAGTAGTTGGTGATAGAAGTCGTGCCAAGTCAGTGCCCCCAACTTCATCCTCTGTTGAGGTGAGATGGCCAACAAAACCTAAATTGCCCATTTGACCAAAATGCCCCTATTATGGCAATGCTAGGGTTTGCTTGTTTTCAACTCAAACCATCTCCATATGAGATGAAAGTTTAACCAGAGCCTTATGAAGACCCCAAGGACCACTCACCAAAATTTGGGAGGGTTTGGAAGTCATTAGACAACCTAATTAATTTACGTTAGTATTATAAAATAAAAGATAAAACTATAGCCAAGTATCTCCAAAAATTCTCATTTTTGGACAGACCCTAGGCAGGGTTATGGGTGACCCCCTGCCCAAAATTCAACTCATTTGGACAAGGGATGAAGAGTTAGCACACTTTTAAATCTCAGGATAGCCCTAGGTATAGGTCCCACCGAAATGGGTGCCCCGGTCAATCCATTCCTCTGCAACATAAGAGCCCATCCCTCAAGGAGTAATCCCCTGCTGTGCCTTCCTCCAAGGCTCTAAATATCGGCTTAGCCCTCGCATCCATCCTCTGCCCATCTCTGATGTGGTCCCGAATGTCATCGGTGGCAGTCATCGATGCCAGGTATTCCATATATAGCTTCGGATCATTCTCGGACACTAGTGATATCTACATCTTCTTGAATGACTCTACCTAACTCCAAGGCCATCAGTTGCGGGCCTACTCCTGACGTACTCGCTCTCCGGCTGAGAGCATCTGCAACCACGTTTTCCTTCCCGGGATGGTAGTGCATGGTGTATTGGTAGTCCGACAGAAACTCCACCCAGCATCTCTGCCTGATGTTCAGCTCCTTCTGCGTGTCTACATACTACAAGTTCTTGTGGTCCGTGAATATATCACATTGGACCCCATAGAGGTAGTGTCGCCAGATCGTTAGAGCAAATACAACTACCCCCATCTCCAAATCATGCACCGGGTAGTTCTGCTCATGTTTCTTCAGCCGGCGGGAGGCGTAGGCTATCACATGCCCGGTCTGCATTAGAACGACACCCATCCCCTTGTAGGAAGCATCCGTATACACCTGGAATCCTTCCTTCCCTGATGGAAGAGCAAGGATTGGGGTCGAGGTAAGCTGACCCTTCAGCTCCTGAAAGGCAGACTCGCATTGTGGCATCCAAATAAAAGGAGACTCCTTCTTCGTCTGAGATGTAAGAGTGAGGGAAATCTAATAGAACCCCTCTACGAACTTCCGGTAATAACCGGCAAGTCCTAGGAAACTCCGAACATCCATGGCCATTTTCAGTGGTGGACAATCTCGCACTGCCTGGACCTTTGCTGGATCTACTTCCAAACCCGCTCCACTAATAACATGGCCCAAAAAGGCCACTTCCCTTAGCCAGAATTGGCACTTGCTGAACTTAGCGTACATCTTGTGTTCTCGAAGTTTCTCCAACATCAAGGCTAAATTCCTTGAGTGCTCCTCTTCGGTCCTCGAATAAATAAGGATGTTGTCAATGAATATGATGACGAAGACATCCAGGTACTCTTCGAACACCCGATTCATCAATGCCATGAGCATGGAGGGTGCATTCGTGAGCCCAAAGGCATCACGGTAAACTCATACAATCCATATATACTGCTGAAGGCCATCTTCGGGATGTCCTCCTCCTGAATGCGTAGCTGGTAATACCATGATCTCAGGTCGAGCTTTGAGAACCAATGAGCTCCCTCCAGCTGGTCAAATAGCTCTTCTATCCTCGGCAAGGGGTACATATCCGGACCATCAGCCTGTTCAGGGCCAGGTAATCGATACACAGTCGAAGCGTCCCGTACTTCTTTTAAACGAATAGAACCGGAGCTCCCCATGGTGAAGAGCTAGGTCGAACGAACCCGGCTTCCACTAACTCTTGAAGCTGGCTTCGAAATTCCACAAACTCCTTCGAGGCCATTCGGTATGGAGCCCTAGATACCGGCCTAGCCCCCGACATGAGCTGAATCTGAAAGTCCTTCTCCAGGTGCGGTGTAGCCCTAGTAGCTTCTCCGAAAATACATCAGTAAAGTCTTGCACCACCGGAATATCTGATATAGAATCCTTGGCCACGACCATCTCGAAGAGGATCTGATAAACTTCATCTCCATATAGGTGGGCCTTGACAGTCTGTACAGATGATAAAAATAACAGGTGGGCTGGTGTAATACCTTTGATAACAATAGAGGAGTCCATGTGCCTCACGGTGATCCTCTTCGCCAAGCAGACAATCTGGGCATGGTTCCAGTGTAACCATGTCATGCCCAGTATGAGATCATAGTCTGGCATCCTCAGGATTATTGTTGGTGCCTCAAACGCCTTCCCGCCGATCTTTGCCTCCATGTTGCAATAAGAAGAGGTCATGAGCTCTGATCCATCGGGTAGACGCACCCTCATCATCCTTCCTTTGAATTGCTCCATGCCTGCCAGCCCTTTCACAAAATCCTCTGACACAAACGAGTGTGAAGCCCCGGTGTCGTAGAGTGTGTGAGCGGGCTTGCCGCTGATGAAAACCACGCCTGAGGTAATTAAGTGTCTTAATGTCCTAGTTGTAGTTTTTCTTTTCTTAATTCCTATCTAGTTTGTGTCCATGAGAACTAGTTCTTATGAAAGAAAGAAATTGAATGTACTGGCATACCTGCTATAACCTGCTCCGGGTTCCGGGGTTGAGCCAGATCTAGTGCGTACATCTGCTCCATTTCTGGCATGTGTCCCCTGCCCTGATATCCCCGTCCTCGGTCGTGTCCTCGGCCCTCAAACTGCCGAGGAGGTGGGGCACCCTAAAGTGCTGGTGGGGGCGCTCGCCTCATGGGACAATTTCTATTGAAATGCCCCAGCTGATTGCAATGGAAGCACACCGACGCCTGGTCTGCTACCCTCGGTATCTCCAACATCTGCAAGGGCTAAGAGGCTAATACCCCCTGATTCCTCTACTCCGGTCTGATCTCCTGACAGGGTTGATCCTCATTCCTTCCTTCCCCAATGACCTGGCCTCGAGGATGGTCTCTACGTCCTCCAATCACAGTATCGTCAGTCGGCCTATTTCGTCTCTTGACCGTAAGCTGATCTGCCTCCCTTTTCTTGGCCATTTCCAGAATTCTGGCCAAGCTTCCCTTGGAGACGAAGAGGAGGGCTTGTCTCATATCATCGTGCAGCCCCTTGTAGATCCTCCTTGCGTAGCCAGCGTCATCCAACTGGTAAGAGTCCGCATAACGGGATAAGTGAGTAAACTCCTGGTAATACTCCAGCACTGTCCTGTTGCCCTGCTTCAACCACATGAACCTATCCTCTAGCTCGTCCCTCGTCGACTGAGGTACAAAATGCCGAAAGTGTCGCTCTAAACTCTCCCCAAGAGATATCTACACAATCCAAATCCACAAAGGTGGTGTCCAGCTGTGACTTCCACCACCTCTTCCCATGCGACTCCAAGCAGGAGACTGCCAAAGCAAATGCCTCCTCAGTGGGGCATCATATCACCACTAGCATCTCATAGATGGTATCAAACCATTCCTCCATGCGAACTGCCAAATCCGTCCCCTGGTAGGATGGAGGGGAAAGTGCCCGGAAGGCACTTATCCAGTTGGCCCCGGGATTTGGCTGTGGAGCCGGGGCCTGCTGGGCTCTGAAGGCCTCCAGGATGGCCGTCAATGTTTGCCCCATCTCCATCTGCTGAAACGGGACAGGAGCCGGCGGAGGTGGAACTATATTCGGAGCCTGAGGTGTCCCCTACTGTGGAGTAGGGTTCGTCGCAGTCTACATGGAAAATTTCCAACAGTTAGATAGTGCACCAATGGAATAAAAGGAGGAGAAAATGGACTTTTACATGTGATTTCCCTTATGGGCCCACCACTGCTTCCGCTGCTAGTTTGTCCGCAAACTAAGCTTGCGCGGGGGTGGCCTAAGGTTATTGTGGACTACTTCTCTTTTCGATCGAGGTTTGCTCTAATACCACTTGTAAGACCCCCTTTTTAAAACCTCGGGGTCTTATGCCCAGAACCGCCGTTTTGCGGTGGCCCCGACTCTCGGGAAAGCCTCCTCTACAAAACGCCGATTCTGTCGGCCTTTTCGATCATCACAAAGAGAGCAGTATTCAGGAATGAAATATCTGAGTCCACAAATGTCATATATAATAAGAGAAAATCACAACATGTCCATAAGTAGAAAAGAGAGTGTATTGCAAGGTAACAGAACAAAAATATAAACGGGCTTAAGCCCGGTACATCAGATCCTCAGTACAA
Organism: Platanthera guangdongensis; assembly: GCA_039583875.1. NCBI lineage: Eukaryota > Viridiplantae > Streptophyta > Magnoliopsida > Asparagales > Orchidaceae > Platanthera > Platanthera guangdongensis. Next base: position 230,841,603 of record CM077151.1, on the reverse strand, counting down.
TTTCTCGCGGAAGCTATAAAAATACTATCACTCATAGATCTGGTTGCTGGTGCTCCGATACTAGACTGGCCCACCTCCATGCGCACCGTACTCTGCTGGTGCTGGTCCCTGTGCTGCTGGTCCCTGTCTCCCATCCGGAGCCCATGTAATGTTGTGGTCCGAAAACCATTAGTCATAAAGACTAAGCCCTATCATCCCCTACCCCTCCCCCCATGGCTCCTAGGCATCGAGCGGGGAGGAGGAAAGGGAAGCTACAAAGGTGGAGAGTACAAAGTGGCAGGTGACAGTGGAACTAGTCTAGCAGTTCTATAATAGTATGCAGTAAGGTAAGCAAGTAGAGTAAGCAAATAGAGTAAGCAGCGTTTGTAAGAAAGACAAGGTAAGAAGTAAGTAACCTTAACTTATATGAATGCTCATACAAACATATAAGTTAAGGGGTCTTTTGGAAAGCTCCCATCGTATAAAAAGTCTCATACCAAATTATACGTTGGGGTGTCGGTTGTATGCAAGTATGCTATGCCATGATTCATGCAAGTGGAACCCACGCACACAACTCTATGCGCACAGACCTTTAGTTCCCCTATTTGGGCAGCTAGCTTCACTCCCAGGAACCTCTGTAGTGGCAAACGGATAGAGTGGGTCGGGCCCCCCACTCCTAGGCGGGTATCCACACTACCAGGCCTAGCCCTCACGTACGTCCCTAGAAGAACACAACCTAGAGTATCCACGTAATAATGTTGGCCATATCCACCATACTTTCTTTTTCTAAGTGTCTCACATCGCCAAGTTAATGTATTGACGTCGGTGTGAACGATCGTCCGATACCGAAGACCCACCACCTTATTTTGTATCCAAAATCTTTTGAGCCACTAGCTCCCCGGACTATCCATCCGTGCGTCTACCTTCCGAATGAACCGTCTGAATGGCAATCAAATCAACCTAATCAACCCCCGAGCTACCGGGGTGTGTGAATGTGTAACCCTAATTATACTAGTTGCTCTTGAAATGTTTTATTCTTACTGTTTAGGTTAGCCCAGGACTGCCCAAGATATTCCCCCTGAAGGGCTCTCGAAGGAAGTAGGAACTAGGATGGGATTACGCCCAAAGCTGTCTTTCGCAAGGCACTTATTATTATTGGTTGCTATCCTGTTTCTCAAACCCTTACTGGTTGTACTGGATCTAACCCTAGAGTATTTGACACTTCCTCCCCATGGGAAAGACGATTTTTCGTCGATCCCGAGCACTACCTAACACTAGCCAAACCAACACCCTACTCATACTATCTTCCAATGGTAAACTCATTTTTATTTATCCAACCAGCAAGCATCTAACCCCAACTCATGTACCCAAATTCGTATTCCAAATTAAATTCTGCAGTTTTACTAAATGCAGACCAACCCAAGCTATATGACACGTAAAACAAAAAGTACTCAAAATATTCATCCAGTATCCCTAATAAAATTATTGGGGGTCTATCATGATATGTTTGGCCTAAATCCAGAAATTCATATTTTTTCTAATTTATCTGATTATTTATTTAATTATTTTGGTAATCCAAAAACCCCAAGTTTGAACACGATGTACCAACACCAGACAAGTAAATGCTCCACAAAATTCATGATAAATATAATATGACTATTGAACATAAAATCCAAAATTTCTCAACTCTTAAACAAGATTTAAGCCCCTAATTAATTAATTCAATAAAAAACAATAAATCTAATTAAATAGAGAAGTGCCCTAAATATTATCCAAAACTTACAGAAACTTTACCAAGGCAATATTATAATCTTAAATCCTCATTGTCCAAGTTTCATAACATTTTAAGTTAGTTTAATCATGATTTTATCAAAATCATCCTTAGGGGCAATACAAGGGTCATAACTACAAGTACAGGCTAATGTCTTCCAAACACCCTACAATACTTTTCAGAGACTCCTATTGACCCTAAGACTACTCTACCCAAGTTTTATCACTGTTCAATGAGTTTTAGTAACCTATTCTATCTCTAAAAGTTTTGTGCCCTAAACTAGGGTTAGGTTTTAGTGGGGTCTATCCTTTCCCAAATCCCATAATATTTTTAGCAGAAAGCTTTAGGTAACCTAGCATCCTCCCTACCAAATTGCAAGCTAAATCAGGGTCATTTGACCTCATTTCCTTCACAAGGTATAAAAGTCCTTCCTTAGGGTTTTACCTTAAGACCTAAGGCAAACTCACTCCAATCTACCCCATTTTCCAGGAGTGAGTGATAGAAGTCATGCCAAGTCAGTGGCCCTAACTTCATCCTCTGTTGAGGTGAGATGGCTAACAAAACCTAAATTGCCCATTTGACCAAAATGCCCCTATTATGGCAAGGCTAGGGTTTGCTTGTTTTCAACTCAAACCATCTCCATATGAGATGAAAGTTTAACCAGATCCTTATGAAGACCACAAGGACCACTCACAAAAATTTGGGAGGGTTTGGAAGTCATTAGACCACCTAATTATTTTACCCTAGTATTATTAAATAAAAGATAAAACTATGGCCAAAGTATCTCCAACAATTCTCATTTTTGGATAAACCCTAGACATGGTTAAGGGTGACCCCTTGCCGAAACTTCAGCTCATTTGGACAAGGGATGAAGAGTGGGCACCTTTTTTAATCTCAGGATATCCCTAGGTATAGGTCCCACCAAAATGGGTGCCCCGGTCAAACTAGGCACCCAAATGGGTTCAAATTAATTTTGATGTACATTAGACTCTCCAGGATTCAAATTTTATGTTGACCACATTTTATGAAACAACACCTAAGTATTTTTAAAAATTAAAACCATAAAATACAAAATTTGAGACATAATTAAATAATCAGAAATTTAAATCCTAAAGTTTCAAATCTAATATGGCACGAATCTTCGCGCGCCTTGGACGGCATCCCGTCATCTTCAAGCTCTAGCCGACGGCCTGGATTCATCCCGCCTGGAGCTCCTTCCAAACGTTGCCGCCGGCAATATGGCCACTTCCCCGGCCGGCCACCGCCACCACCACCTCCGTTGAGGTGGTGGCTGTCACCAAGCGGCGGCTCAGCCGCTGGAGAGACCTATTCCGGCAGTTCTACCAAGATAATTTTCGGCCCAAAACCATGAAAGTTTTGAATTGGATCGGGCTCAACTGTTCCCGAACCTTGGCCCTAGTGATTGCTAAGAACTATCCATGGAAGAAGGAGTGGAGGAGGACCTTGCCGCCGGCCTGAAGCCGAGAAGATCACCGGAATGCCATTTCAGAAGGTGGCACCACTCGGTTTCTGCAACTGCACAGTGGGGAGGCTCGATTTCTTCAGGTAACGATTGGGAAAAGCTTCCCTCGACCCACTGATGGTGTTTAAAGCCTTAGATGGGGAGAGGAGGGGCTGGATCATCAATGGCCATTAAGGCCATTAATGGCTAGGTTTGGCCATGGTAGAGGTGGCTAAATCAGGGCTCAATCAAGCCTAGAAACGGCTGGAAATTACTGCTCTTCCTCAGAGGAGTTGAATCCTATCGTTTAGAATGGGAGGGAAGGTCCAAAGCTTCAATGGCCTTTAATGGCCATTGAAGGTATTCTTCTCGGCCATGGCATGGTACACTGTTCCGGCCATGGACAGCCTCCAAAATAGCACCTGGTATTCCTGAAGTGAATGTGGTATTGGGTCAGCCAATGAGGAGTGTCCTTTGTCCTCCTTGGCCATGAATGGCACCCTTTCACCTTTCTCTCTCCCCTCCATTAAAATGAGGTTGAGTTTTTCTCTCTCCTACTCATCTAGGTTGACTATGCTGACTTCTTCAGCCTATTGGCAGCCCACTCATTCATAATTTTCATGATATTAAGGCTAGCCCAAAAAGGAAGGAGAGCTTGAGCTTGGGTTAGCCCATTTGAGCTAGGTTTGACTTAATCTTGACTAGGGTTGACCTGGGTCAAATTGACATTTTCTATTACCATCATTAGGTCTTTGGTGACCTATTAGGCACCCCTAGGGTCTAGGTATGGATGGGTAGGGTTGACTTGGCACTTTGGGGCCACCTGCCCTTGGTAAGGGCACTTTGACCATTTGGGGCTAGGGTTGACTTTGGTCAACATAGACTCTTGGGTTGACCCCAATGGGTCCTTGGTGACCCATTGGCCTCACTTTAGCATTAGGAGGGCATGGGTGGGGTCCACTTGGCTAGAGGAAGTCCAATTGACCATAAGTAGGCTGGTTTGACCCATTTAGGGTTAGGGTTGACTTAGGTCAACTTAACCACTTTGACTGCCCACAGTGGGTCCTTAGTGACCCTATGGACTTCACAAGGTGTTTAGGGTGTTGTGGTAGGGTCCTGGGATCAAGGTGTAGCCCTAAGGTCAGACCTTAGGTTTAAATGTTGAGGTTGAGCTATAAGCAGACCAAGGTGATTTTTACCTTGGCCCTTGTTCACTTGGCCTTTGAACTTTTGGTTATTTTGTCATGACCTAGTCATAACAAAACAAAACACTATGGGGTCTAGTTGTTTGGGGGATGTTACAGCATGAATGTCCACAAAACCCAAAGTAGGAATGACAGTGAAATACCCCAAAATCTCGACCTTAGGGTCTTATAAGTGTTTACTTAAACAATACATGTTTTTCATACTTCAGCATGCAGGCCGGCCACACATGAACATAATAAAGTAAACATTTCGCTTTGGCCTTCAAGGGCCAGCACAGCATCAAGGGCTTCAGCCCGCTACTTGCCACTAGGCTCACCTGTTCCTGCATACAAACAATCCACCGAATGGTGGTAAAACAAGGCAACGGTCAGCTAAAGCTGACCAAATTATAACGACCCCACACCTTAATCGGGGCAGCGGTGCTCCTTCCCTGCATTTCATTAGTATAATCAAACATGATGGTGAAAGTATAATTTAAGCACACTTCACCACATGCATAGGTACGCACGACCACACACCCAGTGCTCTCAGGGCACTATCTCGGTGAATCTGGCCCATTCTGAGGCTTCACCACCATCCCCAGGATGGAAAACATCGTGAGCATTTTAGTCTTTCCAGCCGAAGCCTAATACCCTCCATCTATGTCATCAGTAAGTGTCATGTACCTTAGGTCTCTTTAACCGATCCACATAGAGCAGGTACGGTTCCTCCTAACCCGTTGCTCACACCACCACATCAATTTAAACCATAGGCGCGGGTCAAGATTCCCCGAGTCCCAAATCGATCACATAATTTACATAACCCAATTATGTGCAAGTTGACTCCCAGGCCACCAAGATGGCTGATCCACACTTCTGCCCATTTTTTCGGTTGCACCTTGGAATTAGTCCCCAAGGCTCCCTGTTGTAATCTACCACGCAGAAAACGTGAAAAACAAATGACACAGAGTCTTCTCTGGTAATACATGCATAATGAAAAAATCACCGATCCAGACCAACATGTCCGGATAGGCATCACACACCATGCCTACGTCTGTACTTCGATTCTTGACTTTGTATGCAAAATTACGGGGATAAACCATATCTACCCGAAGGAATACCTCACACTCACCGCCCACTTGCGGGAGAGAGTTTCCTATGCAAAAAGGAAGAGGACTTCACATGTCCAAGTAGAGAATCATTACTCTAGAGGTTCGCTTCGGCGCCATGGAAAACTAGCCGGATGAAAACCATCGCAACGGTCTCGCCTCCGTGGATTTGGGCTCGGCTCGCGATTCAGAGCTTCGAAGCTCCAACAATGGCAGGATTCCTCCTTATTCTCCCTATGCTCTCCCCTCTCTACCTCTTAGAAAGAGAAAGGGCCAAAGGAAATGAGGTTTAAACCCTCATTTCCCGACCTTATACCACCAGGGAGGACCCCGGGCCGTCGGATCCCACTTAAATGAAACGAAAGGCCCTGATTCGCCTTTAAAATCGTCTTCCTGGGTCCATACACGGCTTGTGACACGCCCGTGTTACAGGTTGTGTTTCATGATCATAAGAGAAATCATCGATCTCCGAACAAGACAAGACCCCTAACATGCCTGTGTCAACCCTGGACACGCCCGTGTCAACCCTGGACACGCCCGTGTCACAGGCCGTGTGCCTCAAATGATGCTGAAACCGTCAAGCCCGAACAGGATACGTCTTTAGACACACTCGTGTCCCAGGACGTGTTGCTCACTCAACACAGCCCGACAAATATAGAACAGTATATGGCTTTGGGCACGCCCATGTCCCAGGCCGTGTTGCTCACTCGACACAGCCCGACAAACACAGAGAAGCACACAGCTTTGGACACGCCCGTGTCCGCCCTGGACACGCCCGTGTCACAGGCCGTGAAACTTTAAGGGCTCTAAAAGTCCTTAAAAACACTACCCATACATATTCGAGTTTTGGGGCATTACACTGGCACAAAAGGAGACTTTGGGAGTGAGCACTAAAGGACCAAGCCTAACCGCCTGAGGTCTATCTGCCAGCTCCCGTCTGTGTGACGGCAGGTGAGCCCGTAGACATACCACCAAATCCTCAATATAGGATCATATACCTTGTGTCAACACACACCCAACCCATGCAATTCACATTTAATTACCATGTCATCATACATTCAAGGGCTCCAACCGAGTCCCTTCACATCAAAACCAACACCGTGCTCCAAGACACACAAGGATCCACATTCAACATAGGTAACGGCTCACCTTAATTACCACATTAGTCCCTCACTGCTACCTATAGGGAGTTAACATAACTCTAAGTAGTGTATTACACCATTCATCCTTTCAATACATAAGATCAAGGTTAAACTCATCATATAGTCATGGGATATACCTTATCGAACCCCTTTTTTAGAATTTATCATATATATATACATTATATCATTTCAATCCTCTCCACCGAACTTCCTTTCACAAACCTCTAAATACACACAACAAGTACTCTTCCCAAAACTCATTAAGGGTGATCAAACTATCATCCTATTACAATTCAATCTCCCAGATAATCAATTCGTAGAATAAAGAAATCATCAAATATTAATACATCACGGCTACGCGCCACAGATTACAAAACTAGCATTCAAAAAGCTAAAGTCCACTCAAACATTACGAGCAATCCCAAATCGGAAAGATATTTTCAAGGACTACAACTTCCATGTTGAGCCTGGGGTCCAAATCCAAGTCCATTAAACCTGAAATCGGGTTTCAATCCGACTGTATGCACTTAAACAGAACCAACCTGCACCTTTATTATTACAACACAACAACTTTGGCTGCACATTCACGGAGCTACAGAACTCCCCCGAAAACGTGTATCCATCCGTTTGAAAGGCCTTTTCGAGGGCTACAACTTTCATTTGAACTCAAACCTGAATCATGACGGATCATACATGAAATAGGCCTTGAAGTCTATTGCGCACAAAAAAATAGATTTTTGTACAGCACTTTGCACTCATCGTAAAGATGTACGAATGACATCGGTTCATCTCCTTCCTCCAGCCATCATGCAAAGCACAACCCACATTTCTCATCCTTCTCTCCCTCATTAGACCATGGTTCTTCATGAGATCAAGTCCGCCATCTTCGTAATGAGACAGGGATGATTGAGGTTATTCATGCGGCGATCGGCTCCCTAGAACGAAATTTCTAGCGTGGTTTCTTCCTAGGAAATCTCCATTAAACTCCCAAATCAAGCTCTCTTGAGCCGATGTCTCTCCTACACTTTGGATCTAAAGATCTAGCACCAAAGGAGAGGGTAGGAAGCTCACCTGATTTCCGGTCATAGATCATGTCATTCTGCTTGGCGGCATCGTTGTATTCGTTCTTCCGATGTATCGTACTAGGTTCATAGTTCTTCAGGAAGAGGGAAGAAAAAGTCGGCCAACAATGAAGCTTTTTACAGTTCAGTTATCCTTATAAAGAAGTGGTTGGTGATTTTAGGGTTAAAAGTCTCCTTGTCAGGTGTCACTCTCTCATAGGACCGCTCTTTATAAAATAAAATAAGTCTCTGAACCGGTTCAACCCATAATTTTCTGCCAGGACGTACAGAAATGCTAAGTCCATTCGTGGTATATACTCGATGAATCGCCAAAATCACTCGACAAATCGTCGAGTGCATTAAGTCTGTTTCACGAGTCATCTTGACAAATACACGAGTCCACTCGACGAAACATCCCGACAGATATCACAAGTCCACTCGACTTTACTAGATGAATTCGTCGAGTACACTCGATGAATTCAAATGTCTTCTCAACGATTTCACGAGACCTTCGACGAATCATCCCGATAGATTTCAAAAGTCCACTTGACTTCACTCGATGAATTCGTCGAGTCCACTTGACGAATTCACATATCTTCTTGACTATTTCCCGAGTTCTTTCGACGAACCATCCCGACAAATCTCACAAGTCTACTCGACTTCACTCAATGAATTCATCAAGTCCACTCGATGAATTCACATGTCCTCTCAACGATTTCACGAGTCTGAAAGTGCAGGTTAGATCTGATATACTCAAGAGGGGGGGTGAATAGAGTATGGTGCTCACTAAAAACCTTTTACAACTTTTGTTGTATTCCTAAGTGAACAGGAAAGAAAATATAATAAAGTAAGCACAGCAACTATCTAAACACAGATCAACACAGAACAATCATAGAGCACAGCCAAAAAACAAAAGAAAAGAGCAACCAGATGACACAAGAATTTTATAGTGGTTCCCCAACCTGGGTACATCCACTCTTCTACCGCCCTGGTAGGAATCCACTCAGGTTTTTGATCAGGTGCCTGACACCAATGAGCTTTTGTTCAGGTGCTCAAAAACCAAATCTCAAGTCTTTTGGAAGGAGACTTGCAACCAAAATAATTTTGAAGGGATTTAAAACCATGTACAGGAATTTGAAGTAAACGAGATGGTGTCTTCTTTGTCAACAATCAGAGAGAAGACTTGTGGATTGATTGTAGCAGATCTTGCTCCCCCTGAGATCTTGAATTGGTCAGGAATGATGGAGCACTGCTTCACTGTGATAGGTATTCAATGATCTAGAATTCCTGGACCAGAAATGCTTCAAGAACTTCTTTTGATAGATAAAGTTTTGTTGTCCTTTGAAGTTGTCCTGAGAATAGAGAGAAGAAGACACTTGATTGAATTTGATTGTTCTTCTTCTTCTTCTTTAAAATGTTCTCTGGTCAAGGATGATTGCAGTCAAGAACTTTTGATTTGAGAATGATTGTTCTTCTCTGCAACCTCAGAGTGTCTGATTGTGTATTGCTTTTTGTACTGTGTTTCTGTTACTCTATCACTGCCTGATCCTTTTCTTTCTTACTGTGTCTTTTTTTTTACTAAGGAACATTCAAACTTTTGAATTTCGAGCAGTAATTGCAGTTGGCTTTGGAAAGAAGCGACAATCAATAATTTCCCTAACTGTCCCATGGAAAAATGGCATGTAATCATCCATAGTCAATGCGCGTTCTAACGGTAACATTCTGAGAAGATCTGGCATTAAATGTTCAGGAATCAGCGCCAAGAAACGGGACGGGAAACTTAAAGAAAACCTAGTCTGCATTCGTCGAATGAAGAACACAATTCGTCGAGCTGCACTTGTGTTCGTCGAGCTGAGCTTGAGTTCGTCGAGCTGAGCTTGAGAGAGTTCGTCGACCAGACAATCTTCATTCGTCAAACAGACAGTCTTCATTCGTCGAGCTGAGAATCAAATTTGTCGAGCTAAGAAAAGTTCTGAACTTAGGCAAAATATTCTGCATCTGCTGAAATGCTGTGTCGACATAAGTTGGTGTCTACAGATTGATCTTGGTGTCGACACAAATCCTCTGGTGTCGACATAAGCTGGTGTAGACTGATATCCTAGTGTCGACACAAATCCTCTGGTGTTGACATAAGCTGGTGTCGACACAAATTGTCTGGTGTCGACACAAACCCTAAGTGTCGACACAAATTCTCTGAGTCCAGAAATCGTCGAGTAGATTATAGCATTCGTCGATCCTAGAGGCTGACTTTGTCGACCTGAGAAGCTGTGAACTTGAGGTCCAAGTTCGTCGAGCTCAGAATATAATTTGTCGACCGAAGCTTGAAGCTGGACTTAGAAATATTTGAAGTTCTCCTGACTTTTGCTTGATGTTGAAACTGAGTCTTCGTCGAACAGAGAACACAGATCGTCAAGCTCAGCACTAAGAATTGTCTCACGATCGTCGAGCGCAGAACTCCTTTCATCGAGCTGAGTTCGACGAACGTCGAACTCATTTGACTTAGTCTTGAAATCCTCTAAGTCTGAAGTCTCTGATGGTCTTTTGATAGATAGTCCATCTCAAATTGAACCTAAAGACTTAGCCTAGACTCTGGGACACAACTTGACCCTGGCTATACAAGATGGGTCACATCCTAGGTCAGTGAACCTAGCCCAAATCAACTAGGGATCCAACAATCTCCCCCTATTTGGGTGAGATCACTAACAGAGACTCAAAACAGAAAAACAAAGCAAGAAAATAGATATATCTAGCAAAGAATTACCAACACATGCAACAAATATATATATATACACAGCTTTGTTTAACAGATAGCATAGTTTGAAAGACAAAAACAGACAGAAAATGAAATAACACAAAAAGATTACTTCTTTGGCTTCTTCTGTTGAGGTTTGTCTTCAGATGTTTGCTCTCCTGTCTTCTTGAAAATGATTTCTCTTTTTGGATCTCGAGCTTGAGCTATTATCATAGTCATGTCAGCTGCCCCAATAATATTCAATGAAGTTGCTATGGGGACAACTGCGTCTGGGTGATGTTTCATATAATCATCAACATTAAACAATTTATTTCCTTTGTCAAAACTTTTCAGCTCTTCTTTTCTATACTTTGACATGGTTGATAATCCAGAGATATCTTTACCTTCAGCCTTGGCTTTATTTATCAAAGATTGTCCAATCAATTCCTGGTATCTAGCCATTCTTGCTGTATTTGTAGTTTCAGGATCTTCAAAAGAAATTGGAGGAGAGAGAGGTCCCTTTGGACTTTCAGCTTTTTGAACTTCAGAACTTTGTTGTTGTTGCTGCTGCTTATGCTGTTGACTTTGACATCCTGAGGAGGATGGCCTCTGCTAGCTGCTTCCAGAAGATCTCTCTGACTGTCTCTGGTATGTTTGCATTGGGGCAGATCTCTGGGAGCTAGAGCCACTGGCACTAGCTGCTGGAGGAGGAGGAGGAGGAGGATCCTTCATGTATCTGTGCACTAGAGGAAGGGAATATCTCCTGCTTCTCTTTCTATCTTTCTGCTGGTTTTTGGAGAGCCACATCCATGCAAGCATTCCCTTATATGGAGTTACATTGTGCAGGATGTAGTAAGGGATGTCAGCATTAGGATTATGCTTTGGAGCTGGAGGAGGAGGAGCCTTTCTTTTCTTTGAAAGCATCTTCTTTTTCTTAGTAGCAGCATCTTCATCTGAGTCATCATCATCATCTTCTTCAGACTCAGAACCTTGAGGTATGTCATAAAGAGCATCCAAAGCTTTCAAAGCATTATCCGAAATAACTGCCTTTTTCTGGAGGAGGGGCAGAAGATTTAGGAACTGTAATATCAACAACAGAGGAGGAGGGGACTGCACAGGAGTCAAAAACAATAGGGACAAAGCTTTCAGCTGCTGCCTTATTCTCTTCTTCTATGTCAGCTCGAATAAGCTCATCCAAATCTGGCAGGGGAGAGTCATCCATAACAAAATCTGGTGTTGAAACTTGCACTGAAGTATCTTCTGGAATGACCTTTAGGCTAGAAGCTGAGATGGAGGTTGAAGCTGAGAGAGAAAAATTGTCACAGAGTTGCTTAGCAACTGCTGGACTAGCTGGAGAGGTATAAGGTACAATAGCCAAACTTGGCTTAGTAAAATCTGCTGGAAAGAATTGCATATGTGCAGTATCAAAATTACTCAACAAAACGGATAAATTCACTATGGATTTAAATAGAAATCACCAACAGGATTTATTTGTTCAACTGACTCATCCAAATCTATGTCAGTATCCATAAATTGAATTAACTCAATCATTTCAGAATCAAAATCTATCAAAGTTGTTGTATCCTCATCTGAATCTGCATCTGCTAGAGAGGGAACTGCTACTGTGACTGCTACTACTGCTGCAACTGCATCTGCTGCAACTTCATCACTGAGCATCTCCCTCTGCCTGGGTTCAGGAACACCTGGAGCCAGGCCCCTGAATGAAGATGGGGCAGCAGATAGGATAGAGATCTGGGCAGATAAGGAATTGATGGAGGTCACAAGAGGTGTAATGTCCTCTTGGATGAGATATTTGATGAGAGGAGTGAGCAGGGAGATGATGGTAGATGGATCAAATGGGGCGGGGAAGAGGATGGAATAGAGGGTGGAATATCAGATGGAGTGGGGGCATCTGACATGATTGTGTCTGAGGGTATGTTGTAAGATGGAATGGTGGATAAATATGGTGGAAGAGGAGACTGAGGAGGTGTAGGAATGCGAGTGTCCTGAGGTGAAGCTGGAGGGGTGGATGGTTGATTTGCTAGCAGAGGGGAAGATGAATGTGGAGATGAGATGTTGGTGATGTCTATAGGTGGAGATGAAGGATCGGTAGGCACATAAGGAGGCTTCTGTGGAGGAAGGGGTGTTGGAAGAGATGATTGAGATGGAGGGACCTCTTCAGCAGGGAGGGGAGTGGCCTTTACAGCCCTTGTGCTCTCAGAAGTTTGGATGGAAGAGGAAGAAGCCTTTGAGGGCTTGAAGATAGTCCTCTCCCACCTGCCAAATAGAGTGCATGTGAGGCACTTGCTGGAATTTATGAAGATGGTCGGGGAGACCATACATTCAGCAGCCTTCTCTTGAAGAAAAACTCCCAAAATTCTGCCGAAGTAGACTTCCTTCTTGCTGTTCTTTTTCCTTATCAATTCAAAGAAGATTGTGCCACAGTTGACACGTCTCTTATTCACCACGACACACATAACCAGAAATTGGTTCCGGGTTATGTATTCATGCGCTGAGTGCTTTCCCATTAGCACTTTCCCTACAATGTCTGCCAGAAATTGGTAGGCGGCAGACAATTGCTTCTTCAGCAGTTTGTTAGGGTTGCTACCTGAAAAACCCATTAGTTTCAGCATATCACCAAACTCTTCAGAATCCATGTCTATATTGTCTTCTCCATTCACCAAACCAAAAATCTCAGACAGAATTACGGGAGACAATGAAACAGCAGTACTCCCTATATTGCCGGTCAAAACATCTTCTTCAGAAATTGTAGATGTATATACCCATTCTCTTATTTTAGTTCCATGTAGTTTAATGCGCCTGGTCATGAAATCCTTTAGATTAAGTTCTTCCAGTAGTTCCAAGATATACAGAAAGATGGGGTCAGAATGTTGAAAAGACTCAAAATCCCTGTCGAATCCAGTATCAAACTTCATCGTAACCAAAGCTCCTGTGGGAATCGCCATTGATGACCTGCAAGAAAAACAGAGAGAGAAACGACGATCAAGAGTAAGGAACTGAAAGCGCGGGACGGAGGTCGAAGAAAACCTACATATAAGCTTTTCAGAATATGAATCGACAAACTCCGTTCCACGAAAAAAGAGAAATTCTTCGAACTGAGGTCGACGAAATAAATTGTAGACAAATAATTTGTTGATCTTATCCAAAAGAATCGAACACAGTTCGTCGAACTCCATTCGACGAAATGTCTTCTGAAGCAAAGTTCGTTGATCTCCGATCGACGAACATTGTTTCCACACTCAGAGAATTCATCGATCTGCTTTCGACGAGAATCTCTCAAACTTTCCCTAAGTCGTCGAACTCCGTTCGACGAACTCTGGAAAATTCGTCGAATGCATACAGAAACTAGTTTAACTCTTCTCCATTAATCATTCCCAGTTGATGTATAAAGAACAGATGGGTTTTCTCATCCAATGGCTTGGTGAAAATGTCTGCTCTCTATAAATCAGTAGGAATATGGATTAAGTTAATTTTATTTTTGTCTATATTATCTCTAATGAAATGATGTCTTATTTCAATATGCTTAGTCCTAGAATGGTGAACTAGATTATGTGCTATAACAATAGCACTAGTATTATCACAAAATAATGTTGAATTATTTAAGTTGACACCATAGTCTAAGGGTTGATTTTGTATCCATAACATCTGTGAACAGCAGCTTCCAACAGCCATGTATTCTGCTTCTGCAGTTGATGTAGACACAGATGTCTGCTTTTTACAAAACCAGAGACAAGTCTCATACCAAGGAACTGGCATATTCCAGAGGTACTTTTCCAGTCCACTCTACATCCAGCATAGTCAGCATCTGAGTATCCAGGTAACTCAAACTCTGACTCTACAGGATACCAGAGTCCTAGATTAGGGCAACTCTTTATATATCTCAAAATTCATTTTAAGAAAATAAGATGAGATTCTTTAGGGTTCACTTGTAACCTAGCACAAAGGCATGTGGCAAACATTATATCAGGTCTGCTAGCTGTGAGGTATAATAGGGATCCAACAATTGCCCTATAATTTTTCTGATCTACAAGTTTCCCTGGTGTATCAGAATCCACAACAACATTTGTAGCCATAGGGGTTTTCATCCCTGAAGCATCACCCATCCCAAACTTTTTGATAAGCTCTTTAGCATACTTAGCTTGGGAGAGGAAGATACCATCTGGGAGCTGCTTCACTTGGAGACCAAGGAAGTATGAAAGCTCACCCATGCTACTCATCTCAAATTTAGAATGCATGAGGTCAGTAAACCTCTTGCACAATTTCGGATCAGTAGACCAAAAAATAATGCCATCCACATATATTTGTACTAATAAAATTTGGTCCTTATGATATCTCGTGAAAAGTGTTTTATCTATGCTTCCTCTTGTAAATTTATGCTCTAAAAGAAAGCTTGTTAAGGTCTCATACCAAGCTGTTGGAGCTTGCTTTAAACCATAGAGAGCTTTATGCAATTTGAAAACAAAAGAGAGTTGAGTTGGAGAGATAAAACCTGGAGGTTGGTCTACATAAACCTCTTCTTGAAGTACTCCATTCATAAATGCACTCTTGACATCCATTTGGTAGACCTTGAATCTCTTGTGAGCTGCATAGGCAAGGAATATCCTAATGGCCTCTAACCTTGCAACATGGGCAAAGGTTTGGTCATAGTCTATTCCTTCCTCTTATCTGTAGCCTTGAGCAACAAGCCTAGCCTTGTTCCTCACTATGTTGCCTTGAGCATCCAACTTATTCCTGTAGACCCATTTGGTTCCAATAACTGGGTAGTTATGGGGTCTTGGAACCAAATCCCAAACTCTACATCTCTCAAACTGATTTAGTTCCTCTTGCATTGCAATGATCCAGTGGGGATCTTGCTCAGCTTCATGGATGGTGAGAGGTTCAATTTGAGAGAGAAAACAGGCATGCATCAAGTCTTGGTTGAGTTGATGCCTTGTCTGTACACCTGTTGAAATGTCTCCAATCACTTGAGATCTGAGGTGATCTCTAAGTGTGACAAGATCAGTTAGTGGAGTTGGTTGAACAACAGCTTCTGTAATTAATTCATCTTGGGTAATGGTACTAGCTGTTGAGGGAAGTTCAGCCACTTCCTCTTGAATTTCTTCTTCACTTTCTTCAGCAACCTGTAGAGTAGGATGGTTTGATACCTCTTGGGTAAGGTTTAGTCCATCCATAGACTCACACAGTTGAGATACCTGCAATAAGCTATTGGTAGAAATCTCTTTCTCCTTATATGACATGTTACCTTCATCAAAAGATACATGAACAGATTCTTCAATTTTAAGGGTGGATTTATTAAAAACCCTATAGGCCTTACTTACTTGGGAATATCCTAGAAAAATCCCTTCTTCAGCCTTGGCCTCAAACTTTCTAATGTATCTTTTGTTATTAGTGTGAATGTAACAGATACAACCAAATACTTTAAAGTATGTGATTTTAGATCTCTTCCCTTTAAGTAATTCATAGGGGGTCTTGTTTTTCAGTTTTGTATAAGACTTCTATTCAGGACATAATTAGCAGTATTTACAGCTTCTGCCCAAAAGGATAGAGGCATGTAAGCATCTGCTAATAATGTACCTGCAGATTCAATGAGTGTGCTATTTTTCCTTTCAGCAACCCCATTTTGTTGGGGAGTTCTAGGAGCTGAGAAGCACTGTCTGATACCTTCCTTCTCACAGAACTCATGCATAAGAAGAGACTCAAACTCTGTGCCATGATCACTTCTGATCAATGCAACATGAGTAGAGAACTCAATCTGTATGGTCCAGAGAAAATCTATAAGAACCTTGAATGTATCTGACTTAGCTCTCAGAAAGGCTACCCAACTGAATCTAGAGAAGTCATCAACAATCAATAAAGTATAAGACTTTCCTCCTAGGCTTTGTACTGCAATGGGTCCAAATAGATCCACATGAAGCAAATATAATATCCTAGGTGAATCACTTTTATTAATGGATTTAAAACTAGTTTTGGTTTGCTTGCCTAATTGACAAGCCCTGCATAGGCTTCCCTTCTTGTAGGGGCCAGAAGGTAAGCCTCTAACAAGGTTGTCCTTAGATAACCTAGATATATTCTTAAGGTTTACATGTCCTAGTATTTTATGTCATAACTCATTTTGATTACTAGTAACATTCAGTAAGTAGATATCTGTTGTGGCAGATATAAAGTCTACTAAATGTACGTTGCCTTGTCTAAGTCCAATTAAAACAGTTTTGTTTTTATTATCAATAATAGAACAGTAAGTAGAGTTAAAATGTATCTGATAACCTTCATCATATAATTGACTTATGGATATAAGGTTATGTTTGAGTCCTCTTACATATATTACTTTCTTGAAAGTCACTGATCCAATTTTGACTGCTCCATATCCTTCTGATTGACCACTATTGGAATCTCCAAAAATCACCTTTGGTCCTAGCTTGGGCTTGTAATTGGATAGATTGCCCTTGCTGCCTGTCATGTGTTTGGAGCAACCACTATCCAAGTACCATGTCTGACTTACCCTTGGACAGCTCTTCACCTATACCTGCAAGGAAAAACAAAATTCAATTGTTCTTGACCCAGGTTACCTTGGGTCCTTTGTTTTGTTGAAAAGTAAAGCTGGAAATAACTAATAAAGCAGGTTGAGATTTATAACCTAAATGGTGGTATCTCCTAGGTGGAATTACCCAATCAGCTACTGGATTAAATGTCTTATTAATTGGCTTAGAGTATCTGTAAGAGAAATGGTTTAGGTTTGGTCTTTCTGGGTTCGACGAATTATTGTAAGTTCGTCGACCAGAGTTCGACGAATAGGGATGAGATCGTCGATCTCTGCTTAGAGAATGACAGTAGTCATTTTCTGCGCCCCAAGTTCGTCGACCTCTGCTCGACGAACAATGCACAGTTTGCGTTCAGCGTTCGTCGATCTGGGTTCGACGAACTGGCCACATTTCGTTGATCTAAGTTCGACGAATGCTGCTGAACTTTGTTTTTATTTGCTGTTTTCAGATTTCTGTTTCTCTTGTCTATGGGTCTAGGATTATTTTCTGACATTGGTTTGTCTATTAACTTTTCTTTTTCCTTTGCAGATATAAACTTAATGGGGGTTGAAAGAATATTTTTCTTAACTATGGGCGGTAAGGTTGATGAAGCACCCAAGCCCAGCTTGCCATTTAATCTGGCATTCACTGTGCTTGTGATGTCCATCAGCTTGAGGCTTCTCCCATTGAGAGATTGCTCAAGTTGCTTGGCCTCACATAATTCAGATTTTAGTTTAATTATTTGCTCATTAGCTAAGGTTAATTGGTCTAATAGCTTTATGTTTTCTGAATTTACAGAATCAAGATTTCCTAGTCTTTCTCTAAGAGTTTTTATTTCCTTTTCTGAGTTGATTAGGTCTAGGCACATAGATTTGAATTCAGCTTTAAATAAATTAGAACTAAAGTCAAAGCTAGAAATAACCTGATCTGCCTCTGAGTCTGAGGCAGCTTCATCTTCAGAATCTTCTTCTGATCCAGAATTACTCATGGAGGCATCAATTTCCATTAGGCACACCTCCTTGGATCTAGCTTCTTCCTCTTCTTCACTTGAACTGGAGGAAGATGTTTCTTCTTCTGTGTCACTCCAAGTCTCAGCAACAAATCCCTTGTCCTTCTTTTTATATTTGCTGGAGGAGGGTCTGCTGCTATGTTTTCTCCTGGAATCCTTTTCTCTGCTCTTGTCCTTCTTCTGGTTTTCTGGACATTCTGAGATGTAGTGTCCAGGCTTTTTGCATCCAAAGCACACAACCTCCTTGGTTGGTGTCTTGTCATACTTGGGCTTATCATCCTGTCTGGATGATTTCCTTCTAAAGTCCTTCCTTGCCATCTTGTAGAACCTTTTGGCAAAGAGGCTCATGAGCTCTTCATTTGAAGTTGATGTCTCAGTTTCTTCAGATGCTTTGAAGGCTATGCTGTGCTCCTTTCTAACTGGAGTTGTTGCCTTCTATTCTGCTGCTTCTCTGGATTTTATCAGCTGCTCATAGGACTTCAATTTGCCTAGTAGAGACTTAGTTGAGATCTCATTGAGGCTTCTAGCTTCTTTGATTGGCCAGATTCTGGAATCCCAAGAGCTAGGGAAGCACATCAATATCTTGTCATTCACCTCTGTCAAGGTGATGTCCTTATCCAGGGTTTTGAGCTCATTGATGATTGTGCTCAACCTGTTGTACATTTCTGCCACTGATTCATTCTCATCCTTTTTAAAGTTCTCATACAGGGATATGAGATTGGATCTTCTGTCCTTTCTTTCATCTACAGAGCCAGCTACCATTTGGTTGAGGGAATCCCAAATGGCCTTGGCTGAGGTGCACTCATCCACCTTTTGGAATATGTCATCTGACATAGTCTGGGCTAAGATATTCATTGCCTTAGCATCTGCCATCTTGGCTTTCTTGTAGGCTTCATTGTTCTCTGGAGGAGGAACTGCAGTCATGTTTGTTGAAGTGCTTGTAGACGTTGTAGGTGCTGGAGGTACACCTGTCAAAATAATAGAAAAGATATACTCATCAATAGAGTTCATGTATAATCTGTTTCTTGCCTTCTAGATGGCAAACTTGTTAAGGTTGCACATTGGAGGTCTGATGCTTGCATAGTCTTTGTTTTGGGCCATGTCTGTGAAGAGATAAGTCTAATAACAAAAGCAAACAAGCAGATCTAACAAGAGGGATCTTTGGGTTCAGGTGTTAGCCTGTGCAACCACTAAGGTGTGGTATTTTAACCAACCTCCCTCTAATACCAATTGAAAGTGCAGGTTAGATCTGATATACTCTAGAGGGGGGGTGAATAGAGTATGGTGCTCACTAAAAACTTTTTACAACTTTTGTTGTATTCCTAAGTGAACAGGGAAGCAAATAAAATAAAGTAAGCACAACAACTATCTAAACACAAATCAACACAGAACAATCACAGAGCATAGCCAGATAACAAATGAAAAGAGCAACCAGACGACACAAGAATTTTATAGTGGTTCCCCAACCTGGGTACATCCACTCTTCTACCACCCTGGTAGGAATCTACTCAGGTTTTTGATCAGGTGCCTGACACCAATGAGCTTTTGTTCAGGTGCTCAAAAACCAAACCTCAAGTCTTTTGGAAGGAGACTTGCAAACAGAATAATTTTGAAGGGATTTAAAACCCTGTATAGGAATTTGAAGTAAAAGAGATGGTGTCTTCTCTGTCAACAATCAGAGAGAAGACTTGTGGATTGATTGTAGGAGATCTTGCTCCCCCCTGAGATCTTGAATTGGTCAGGAATGCTGGAGCACTGCTTCAGGGTGATAGGTCTTCAATGACCTAGAATGCCTGGACCAGAAATGCTTCAGGAACTTCTTTTGACAGATAAATTTTTGTTGTCCTTTGAAGTTGTCCTGAGAATAGAGAGAAGAAGACTCTTGATTGAATTTGATTGTTCTTCTTCTTCTTCTTGAAGATTTTCTCTTGTCAAGGCTGATTGCAGTCAAGAACTTTGGATTTGAGAATGATTGTTCTTCTCTGTAACCTCAGAGTGTCTGATTGTGTATTGCTTGTTGTACTATGTTTTTGTTACTCTATCACTGCTTGATCCTTTTCTTTCTTACTGTGTCTTTTTTTTTGACTGAGGAACATTCAAACTTTTGAATGTCGAGCAGTAATTGCAGTCGGCTTTGGAAAGAAGTGACAATCAATAATTTCCCTAACTGTCCCATGGAAAAACGGCATGTAATCGTCCATAGTCAATGCGCGTTCTAACGGTAACATTCCGAGAATATCTGGCATTAAATGTTCAGGAATCAGCGCTAAGAAATGGGACGGGAAACTTAAAGAAAACCTAGTCTGTATTCGTCGAACGAAGAACATAATTCGTCGAGATGCACTTGTGTTCGTTGCGCTGAACTTGAGTTCGTCGAGCTGAGCTTGAGAGAGTTCGTCGACCAGACAATCTTCATTCGTCAAACAGACAGTCTTCATTCGTCGAGCTGAGAATCAAATTCGTCGAGGTGAGAAAATTTCTGGACTTAGGCAAAATATTCTGCATCTGCTGAAATGCTGTGTCGACATAAGTTGGTGTCGACAGATTGATCTTGGTATCGACACAAATCGTCTAGTGTCGACATAAGCTGGTGTCGACTGATATCCTAGTGTCGACACAAATCCTCTGGTGTCGACACAAATTGTCTGGTATCGACACAAACCCTAAGTTTCGACACAAATTCTTTGAGTCCAGAAATCGTCGAGTAGAGTATAGCATTCGTCGACCTGAGAGGCTGACTTTGTCGACCTGAGAAGCTGTGACCTTGAGGTCCAAGTTCGTCAAGCTCAGAATAAAATTCATCGACCGAAGCTTGAAGCTGGACTTAGAAAAATTTGAAGTTCTCCTGACTTTGGCTTGATGTAGAAACTGAGTCTTCGTCGAACAGAGAACACAGATTGTCGAGCTCAGCACTAAGAATTATCTCACGATCGTCGAGCGCAAAACTCCTTTCGTCGAGCTGAGTTCGACGAACGTCAAACTCATTTGACTTAGTCTTGAAATCCTCTAAGTCTAAAGTCTCTGATGGTCTTGTGATAGCTAGTCCATCTCAAATTGAACCTAAGGACTTAGCCTAGACTCCGGGACACAACTTGACCCTGGCTATACAAGATGGGTCACATCCTAGGTCAGTGAACCTAGCCCAAATCAACTAGGGATCCAACAGAGTCCTTTCAACTATTTCTTGAGTCTTCTTGATGAATACCCTCTAGGCCACTCGATGAATTTACAAGTCTTCCCGATGATTTCACTCCCGGCCTGATCTATCTATCGTCTCATGTCACCATAGTGACACCACAAAACACATGAGGGGTCTAGTTTGAAATAAGACATTACATAAATAATAAATTTCAATAACATTTTATCTATTATTTAGTCTAAATAATATCCATTCGCATTTTTAGAGATAAATGAACTGCTAATAGCAATTGGAGCTTATGGCCATTATCATGAGGCAATTAAGAGTATTTTGGAGAAATGCAAAATTACACGCCCAATACCCAGGGCAGTTAATCTAGTCACACCCCTTCTCTCCCACATGGGTATGCCTCACTATTGGACATTTTAAGATGACACTCCCTCAGGTAAGTGACCTGAGGCCGTGTAACCCAGTCACGCTCTACGTCATTTCATCGGCTTGTGACCCTCCTCCAACTCAACTTATAATTACAAGCCTCCAAGTCAGGGCGTGACCAAAGGGTATGTACAACCTAGTATCTGAAGTAGTCATCCTGTCAATTGCTGACTGAGCCATTGTCGTGTCGCACCAGACAGGCCCTAGGTATAGGGCGTGTAACTTGGTCCTTAGGTATGTAACCTACTTTTATGATAAAAAATTGCAGTTTTTCTAAAACATTCACCGGCTTTTATTTTGTAATTTTTCAAAAGTTACATACCTCATGTCAAGTCGACATGAGGGCATGCACTTAGAATTTTTCACCTATAAATCACGGGAAATTTTTGGATGTGTGTAGCATTCCCTATGCTAGGAGCGCGTTTAAATACAACCTTCAAAAATGCAGGCCCACTTCATTTTTCGGGTTTCCCTATTCCGTCGACTCTTCTTCCCTAACGTAACCTAGGTGATTTCCAGCGATTTCCCGACAGATTTCTTCCTCCTTATTCAGATTTTCAGCATATTTTATGTGAGGCGAACTCCGGTGATTCGCACCCGTTAATATAGGCATCACCGATGGCCAACTCTTTTTCTCATCGCACTCGCAATCTCCAGCAGATTTCCAGGCGCATTTTCTAATCGACGGCTTGAGAAGAACTAGGTATGACTTTTTTCCAGTGATGATGGCCTCATCTCAAGTTATAGCAACTGTATATAAAACTGTATATAGAACTGTATTTTAGGTATAATATAGGACTATATTTGCATATATTTTATATACAATTGTATTTCGGGTATATTGTAGGACTATTGTTGGGTACATTGGAAAATGTGTACCAGATTTGAAGAAGCCTCACCTTACTCAATGATATGAATCAAGGTGTATTTGATGTTGTTTTGAATTTATATGTGCAGGTTAAGAAAATGCAAGAATGCAGGGAAAAGTTTCTAAGTCCATGAGTCGACACCAGAAGAAGCTGTGTCGACACTCATGAAGGCTTGTGTCGACACTAGAGAAAATTTGTGTCGACACTTGGAGTTAATTATGTCGACACTTGGAAAGGCTGTGTCGAAACCAGAAGAAACTGTGTCAACATACAGAGGCAGTGTCGACACACAGAGAAGCTTAGTCGACATCAATTGTGTCGACACACAGAGGCAGTGTCGACACATAGTTAAAGTTTAGTCGACATCAACTGTGTCGACACACAGAAGCTTAGTCGACATCAATTATGTCGACACACAGAGGTAGTGTCGACACACAAAATACCTTGTCGACATCAACTGTGTCGACACATGGCAGAATTTCAACAATGTTAATTTGTATGAAGAAAAGAAGTGACTGTGTCGACACCACAGAACTAGTGTCGACACAATCTACAGAAGCTGTGTCGAGAAGCAGTGTCAACACCAAGGCTTGTGTCGACACTTAGTCTACTTGTGTCGACACATGATGAAGTTCAGTCTCGACACTTTGCTGACAGAGACAGAGTTTCAATAAGTGACTGGATGACTTGACAGCTACCATTACCAACAGGTCAACTGCAACTGTCAGAGCTGTCAGAAGTTTGTTAGAAACCGAATCAGCCGGTTACCATGGAGGAAGACTATATAAAGGCATTCTCCATTAACAGAAGATATACTGGAATACAGGAAAGAATAAACAAAAAACAGAAGAAGATTTTCGTCAGAAGATCTAAGAAGAAGTTGGAGAGAGAGAGCTCCATCTATTAAAGTGAAGAAATGGACTTATATCAACAAGTTCCTCAAGTGTAGATTCTGAACCAGTCTGCCAAGAAGGATTCAGATTGAGATCTGAATTTCAAGAAATAAGCTAATTGAAGATCAACTTCAAAGGAGATCAACCCTACTGAGTTCAGATTCAAGAAGTTTTGAAGAAAGCTAAGAGTGGTTGTTCTCTGCCATTAGATTCTTCTAAGAACTGATCAAGAAGTCATCCATCCTTTCTCTCTCTACCAGGGTGGTGGTAAAATACATTGTTAAATCTATTTTTTGTAGGATTTATATAAGATCTGAGTTGTAAGCATGTGTTTATAAAGGCTAAGTTGTAGGAGATTATTTTCTCTGAGTGGTAGGCCTTATTGAAGGCTGAGGTAGGGTTGTGAGCCTGAGTTGTAGGAGATTGTTATCTCTGAGTTATAGGCCTTGTTGAAGGCTGAGGTAGGGAAGATTGCCTGAGTTGTAGGAGTGTGGACTCACTCTGAGTTGTAGGAGCCTTGTTTGGGTTCTGAGCTGTTGTAAGATCTGAGGATCTGAGGTGAAGGAAAGAAGTTAGACCGAATCTAGCACACTGCTAGATAGGCGAAGGGGGAAAGTGGATGTACCCAGACCTTGGGGAACCACAATAAAATATATGTGCAATCTGTAATTGTGTGATTCTGTGAATTTTGTGCTATGTTAGCTGTAGAATTAACTGTTTCTGAGTAATTAACTGAATAGATATTCTATCTTAGAAGAAAAAGGAATTACACCTATTCACCCCCCCTGTAGGTATTTAAGAACTAATTCTTTCAAGTGGTATCAGAGGCAGGTTCCTCAAACTTAGACTTAACAGTCTGAGTGAGATCTGTAAGGCAGAAATAAGTTCAAGAAAATGGGTTCAGGAGAAAACCATAAAGAACTTGGTTTAATGAAATTGCCCATCTGTAGGAAGGAGATATTTGGAATATGGAAGGAAAGGGTCAGATTATTCATGAAGGCATCTGATCCTAGAATTTACATAACAGTTAAGGAAGGACCATATGTTCCAATGAAGATTTCTGTTCTTGATACCAATCAAAGAATTCCAAAGGATTTTTCTGAGATGACTAAAGATGAGATCATCTTGGCAACAATGGATAAAAGAACCCAGAACATTATAGTAAGTGTCATTGATGACTCAACATTCCAGAATCTAATTCACTATAAAACCTCCAAGGAGATGTGGGACACATTAATTGTCTACATGGAGGGTTCTGAAGAGGTTAGGCAAGATAGAAAATCTATGCTTAATCAAGAATATGAAAGTTTCGGACAAGCCAAGTCTGAAAGTATAACTGAATGTTATAAGAAGTTCTATAGGATAGTCAATGAACTAATGTATTATGGAAGAATATTCAGTACTTATGAACTGAATGATAAATTCCTTAGGTCTTTGACTAAGGATTGGGATACTAAGATCTGTTCCATAAGGGAAGTGGCCAGACTATGTGAGATTTCTCCTCCAACACTGTTTAGAAAATTGCTGTCTTATAAGATGCAGCTGTTAGCTAGAAAGGAGGAAGAAACAAATACAAAGGGTGACTACAGAGAAAAGTCAATGGCCTTCAAGGTAGAAGCCACAAGGAAGAATAGGAGAATGTCTCCATCATGTCCTAAGAAAGATGCAGAAGTGATTTCAGAAAATTCTGATAATCACAGTATAGATAGCAGTAATTCAGATGAAGACTTTGCAGCATTCACAAGGCAGTTCCAGAGGTTCTTAAAGAAAAAGCAGTGTAAATAAAAGCCATCTACATCTCATCCCAAGGATGACTATTATCAGAAGAGGAAATCATCCAGGAAGGACAGGAATGGGACAAAGCCTAGCAAGTCAACTACATCCAAGATTATATGTTATTGCTGCAACAAAGCTGGACATATTGTGGCTAACTGTCCAGACAAGAGGAAGGAGTCTGCTAATAGAAAGAAGTTTCAGCACAACAGCAAGAAGGAGAAATCCTTGGTTGCTGAGAAAGAGAAAAGTTTGACAGATCAATCTACTTCAGAATCTGAATCTGAGGCTGAGGCATATATTTGTTTGTTTGCAGAAGAAGAGGATGAGTTAATGTAATTACTGGACTCTATCTATGAGCAGGAAGACCATCAGTGCAAAGGACTGATGGCAGTGTCTGATGAAGACCAGTGCTAGGATCAGCCTGGCCCCAGTAAGGTAAAAAGTGTATCTGTAGATTCTGATTACTTCACTGGGTCAGAATCAGATGCATTTCCATCAAGAGATGAAGATGGGTCTGACTCTGAAGGAGATATTCATCAGCTGATAGATGAATATGGAGATTTATTGCAGGCACTTAAGAGAAGCAAAAACCTGGCCAAAAATCTGGCTAAGGAAATTGTAGCTCTAAAGTTGGCTGCATCTGATTCAGAGAAGCTGCTAGATCAAAAGATGAATGAGATTGTCAAATTGAAGAACAT
This sequence comes from Platanthera guangdongensis, assembly GCA_039583875.1. Taxonomy (NCBI): domain Eukaryota; kingdom Viridiplantae; phylum Streptophyta; class Magnoliopsida; order Asparagales; family Orchidaceae; genus Platanthera; species Platanthera guangdongensis. Next base: position 230,815,806 of record CM077151.1, on the reverse strand, counting down.
AACTGTTATTCAAATGGGAATAATCACTTTCAAAAATGATTGGATTAAAAGTCTGGAAAATAGACTTCAGAAAGAGAAGGAGATTGTGGCAAGTTTCTCTAAGCCAAAGTCTATCCTACCCTTAATAGATGACTTTATGTCACAAAAGGTAAGGCAGGAATAGGCTTTAAGAGCACTGCATGGGCTGCATAGTCCAATAAGAGAGTCAAAGCCCCAGCACAAAACAAAACACCTACTGTAAACAATACAGCTAAGATTATACCTAAAAAGAGTTATAATAAGTTTAAGTGCTGGTGCTGTGGCAAGATAGGCCATTATGCCTTACACAGTTGGCACAATACCAGTGTCAAGGAGAATAGCAGTCTGCCTGTTAGAAGTGTTGTAGGCAGATTTGTTAGGTTTCAGACTAACTTGAACCAAGGACCCAAAAGTTATTTGGGTTCTAAGGTTAAGTAATCTTTGTTGCAGGTGAATCCAGGTTACTATGCCCCTATATGGTACTTGGACAGTGGATGTTCTAGGCACATGACTGGAACTAGGGGATTGCAGAAGGACTACTCACCTATGCTGAATGGGTCTAAAGTAATCTCTAGTGGTTCTGATAAGGGAATCATCAAAGGTTTTGGTAATATTTCTAACCACTCTATTACAATCACTCAATTGGCCCATGTAAAGGGTTTGAAACATAACCTAATAATCATAAGCCAGATGAGTGACCTAGGATATGACATTTCATTTGTCAAGAATATGTGTCATATCAAGAGGTCAAGTGATCAAAAAGTCATATTGACTGGATATAGAAAAAGAAATGTGTATTGCCTAGATTTTGTGTGTGAGAATAAGAATTCACCTATCTGTCTTGTGGCTGATGAGAAAGTCTCTCATTATGTCAAATGGCACAAGAGGCTAGTTCATCTTAACTACAAGATAATTGGTCAACTCTTTAGTAAAGAGTTAGTGAGGAATGGTCCTCAAGTTAAGTGTTATAAGGATGGAATATATTCAGCTTGTCAAAAAGGCAAGCAGACTAGATCCTCCTTTCATAGCCTTGAAACCAAGGATTCAGTGAGGTGCTTGTACCTCTTGCATATGGATTTATTTGGTCCTATGCCAGTTCAGAGCCTAGGTAGGAAGGTCTACACTTTTGTGATTGTAGATGACTATTCTAAATTCTCATAGGTATTCTTTCTGAGGCAGAAATTTGAAACCCAAAGGTCTTCTACAATTTTGTCAAACAAATTCAGAGTGAATTAAATAGTTCTGTAGTCAAAATCAGAAGTGACCATGGAACTGAATTACAATCTGAAAGTATGACAAGACTGTGTGAAGAATTTGGGATTCTTCAGGAATTCTCCTCACATAGAACACCTCAGCAAAATGGCATTGCTGAGGGAAAGAATAGGACATTGATTGAGGCCGGAACAACACTATTGAGTGACACTACTCTCCCAGAATATTCTGGGCTGAGGCAGTAAACACTGCATACCATGTGCTCAATAGGGCTTCCATCACCAAAAGGCACAAAAAGACACCCTATGAGGTTGTGAAGGCAGAAAACCAAACTTATCCTGAGGGCAGAATTTTAGGATCTTTGGTTGCAAATGTTATGTGCTTAACAATGGCAAATCTCACCTAACTAAGTTTGCTGCCAAATCCCAAGATGGGATATTTGTTGGGTACAGCAACAATAGTAAGGCTTATAGGGTCTATAATTTGGTTACTCAAGTTGTAGAAGAGTCAGTTCATGTCATCTTTGATGAAACTAGACTTATTAACTGTGAGTTGCCAAGTAGTTCTTGTAGCTCTCCAGGTATACAGCAGAAGATGGAGCAGCTTACTATCAGAGAAGATCCAACTGCAAAGCAGGATGTGGAAAATGGTAGTTGTTATCCAGGGGGAGTACAAGACACTCAAGATGCTGATGAAGACCATGAGGTGCAGCATATTGAAGACATTGGAGAAGGTCAAACTACTAATTGATTACCTCCAGCAGTTAGACAGTTGAAGGATCATCCTACACACCAGATCATTGGTGATCCAAGACAAGAAGTACAGACAAGGAGCAGGAACTTAAACATAGTTCTTTGCTCAAGCTTCTTATCTCAAGTGGAACCTAAGAGATTTGAAGAAGAAATACAAGACCCTCTCTGGATTGAAGCTATGTAGGAGGAGTTAAATCAATTCAGAAGGTGCAAGGTCTGGGATTTGGTTCCAAAACCAAAGGGCCATAATATCATAGGGACAAAGTGGATTTATAGAAACAAGCTTGATGAGAGTGGGATCATAGTGAAGAATAAGGCAAGACTAGGTGCCAAAGGATACAGACAGGAGGAGGGCATAGACTTTGATCAGACTTTTGCCTCAGTGGCAAGGCTGGAAGCTATCAAGATATTTCTAGCCTATGCAGCATATCAAGGCTTCAAAGTGTTCCAGATGGATGTTAAGTCTGCATTCTTAAATGGAGACTTAAAAGAGGAGCTCTATGTAGAGTATCCCTCAGGTTTTATTGATCCACTCAATCCTGCTTATGTTTATAGACTTAGGAAAACTTTGTATGGGTTAAAACAAGCTCCAAGGGCTTGGTATGAAACCCTGTCTACTTTCCTCATTGAGAAAAAATTCTCAAGGGGGAAAATAGATAAGACTCTATTCCTTAGGGAATCCAAAGGAAAGATAATCCTAGTCCAAATATATGTTGATGACATAATATTTGGGTCTACTGAAAGTAACCTTTGTTGGAAGTTTGCAAAACTTATGCAAGGGAAATTTGAAATGAGCAGTATGGGAGAACTTAAGTTTTTCTTGGGTCTCCAAGTAAGACAGATTGATAATGGCTTGTCCATATCTCAGTCTAAGTTCACCCTGGAGTTAATTAAGAAGTATGGTATGGAGTCATCCACTACCATGAGAACTCCTATGGGGACAAGTGTATCTCTTAGCAAAGATGTTGCAGGGAAACCTATAGTTGAAACTTTGTATAGAGGAATAGTTGGATCCCTCCTATATCTGACTGTTGTAGACCATATATCATGTATGCTACATGTGTCTGTGATAGGTACCAATCCTGCCCTAAAGAATCTCATCTTACTGTTGTCAAAAGGATTTTGAGATATCTTAAGGGCACACCTAATCTAGGTATTTGGTATCCTAGGAATAGAGATTTTTTACTAATGGGCTATTCAAATGCAGACTTTGCAGGTTGCAAAGTAGATAGGAAAAGCACAACAGCCACCTGTCAATTTCTAGGAGGGAGATTGGTGTCTTGGAGCTGTAAGAAGCAGACCAGTGTGGCAATTTCCACAGCTGAGTCTGAGTATGTTGCTGCTGGAAGTTGTTGTGCACAACTATTGTGAATACAGCATCAGTTAGAAGATTATGGTATTCAGGTAAGTAGAACTCCATTATTATGTGATTCTACTAGTGCTATTTCTATTGTCCATAATCCTGTTTCTCATAATAGAACAAAGCATATAGAAATAAGATACCATTTTCTTAGAGATCATGTAGAGAAAGAAGATATCTCTTTAGAATTTGTTAGTACTGATTTACAACTAGCTGACATGTTTACTAAGCCTTTAGATGAAACTAAATTCAACAATTTAAAAATTGAAATAGGTATGTTGAACATAAGTTAGTTTAACAAATTTGGCTAAGTAAAATTGTGTCGACATCAGAAGTTGTCTGTGTCGACACATAGTGGTTGGTGTCGACATTCCAGGAAAGTGGTGTTGACACATCTAGAGAATGAGTGTCGACACTTCAGAGAAGTGGTGTCGACACATCCAGAAGTAGTGTCGACACTTAGAGTAAACACGCAGATTCGTCGACCTCAGATCGTCGAACTTGACAAAAACAAATAGAATTGATGTCGAGTCATTAGAAGTCTGTGTCGACACTTTTCAACAGTGTCGACACATTAAGAGATTGTTGACGTGACTTTTGACCTTCATTACTTAGAAAGGTATAAATACGTCAACAATATATTCTGTCGACACACTCTCCATATTTTCGAGACCAAAACCTTGTGTCGACAACTTCTCTCTTCTCAATCCAAGCTTTCACTCAACCCTAATGGCGCCAAAGCTAGAAGATAGTGTCAATGAAGGTTATGAACTGGTACGCAACGCCTTTGATAATGCGGAAACTAAAATTAAAGCAGTAGTAACCCTAATTACTGAAAATGGGTTGGAATATCTAGTATCTGAACCAAAAAAGATATGGAAGAAAGAAATACTAGATTTTTATAGCGCAGCTACTTTGGATTCTACTGCACTTAAAATCAAGTCTATAGTTCAGGGGACTAAGGTTAAACTAACCTTGAAGAGGTTGATGAAAACTCTTCAACTTCCAAGAACTCAAGAAGAAGAAGAAGTACCCTCATCAAAGACTAGGGAAGCACTTCAATGGTGTGGATTGGATCCCACCTTCAAGATTGGATCAGCAATGAATAGAAAAGGAATGAATCTACAAGGCAAATTTCTTTCAGAAGTAGTTGGCAAAGTCATTCTCTGCAAGCCAGGGGGCATGATAGGATTTCAGCCTATATGTTCAGCCTGATGACCAGGATCATCTACAGAGTAAACACTGATTGGTTAGTAGTAATATTTGAAAAGATTAAGCAAAGTATTAAAAACCAAATCTGGGAAGGATTATGAGTCTCTACTTAGCTGGAATAATTCCAGAAGTAATGTCACAAACTGCTGGTTCAAAGATCAACCATATGAGGAGAATGGATATCAGGATAATATCCAGATGGGATAGGGTCCTAAATAAGGATATGCCTGATGAAGAGAGGCAAGAGCTTCCTGAAAAATCTCGTGCACAGGATATTGCCGATAGTGCTCAGGTGCAGGGGGGGCCTCATCTTGAGGTAGAGCCAACCCACTTGGAAAGTGAAATGGCTTCACAGACTATACTTGAGAACACACAACTAAACAATCAAGCACAAGATGTTATCATGGAGGATACATCTGCTGCTATTAATGCTCCTGAGTTGGTGGTGCCTCAGGTCCCTACTCAACAAGAGTTTACCCTTGATGAGTTGTTTCCAAATATAGTACAAGCAAGAACTGAGGGGGTGCAACCTGAATTTGAGGGGGAGAAAGCAGACTTTGAGGGGGAGCAAGTTAACATTGAGGAGGAGCAAGTAAGTACTGTGGGGGAGGAGCAAGGGACTCAGGGGGAGCTACCTAGGACTGCACAGGAATTGCCTTCTACTCCAAAGAATAGAGTTGATATAGCCAGTACCTCAGCTTCAGAAGATGAAGCAGAAATTCAAGCCAAAAAGAGGAAGTTGATGGTTTTCAAAAGGAGAAGCCAAAACTATAAAATGGCTTTACAAACTGCTTCACAATCTGCACCAATAACTGTTTATAGTTCTTGGTTGATATCTTTACAAGTAAAGTTGGATGAACAAAGGATTGTCATGGAGAAATATATGGATGAAACTCACAAAGATCTACAATTCTCCTTGGCTCAGGATATAAAATCAATAAGATTTGAAGTTAATCAAAATAAGAAGGAAATGACAGATTGTTTTCACAAAGGTGGCAATGTTGTGGTTTTCTTAGCAACACATCAAGAAAAAATCAAGACACAAGTTGATGATATAGCTTTTAAGCAAGGCTATGTCCTAGAGAATCAACTTAGAATGAATGATAATTTGACATAATCACATAATGTGATTGTTATAGAACTGAAGAATGTTGCAACTGCTCAGACTGAAGCAAGGACTAATGCCAAGGCAGATTTTGACAAGCAATTACAGGAAGGCCTAGCTGCTGTAAAAACAGCTATTGAGCAATCTCAAAAGACCATTTCTGCACAGCTCCTGAAGTTAAGGTCATTCTATAAAGATAGTGTTAATTATCTTGATGAACAAATCAGATTTCAGAAAGATGACCTCAGGGATCATGTTGCCAAAGAAGTCATAAAGGGGGAGAGAGTGTTAGTCAAAGCTGGCTCAGATCATGCTAAATGGATATCTAATAGCATCAGAGCCACACTTGGATATCCACCCCTCTGTGATGATGATAATGTAGCTGACTCGGGTATACACCCTGCTTATTTTGGAGGTGATCAAGCTGAAGTTGCTCAGGCCATTTACCCTCCAGCAGATTTTGAAATGATTCATCAAGAAGTATAGTCAATGTACAGCCCTCCAGAGGGTAATAAAAATGTTATCATTGAGAAAGTTGAAATGTCAGAAGCAGCTGTGAATAAAGAGCAAGAAGCTTAACTGTCAAAGAGATTCAGAGAACAGGCTGAGTTAAAGCCTGATTTTGAGCAGTGGAGTCCTACTTCTAGGAATATTATCCTGACTGCCTGGAAAGTTGTAAAGGACCAGACCCATGACAGGGGCAAATGGTACACAGAACAAGAATGGCAAAAGCATGAAGCTAGACAAGAAGATATTCTGCAATATAGAAGAAAGGCAAAGGCTGGGAAGCTACCTCCTAATGCTCAGGAGCCTAACAAATATTTTCCTAAGCCTTTTCATTATTTTGAAAGGCAGAGAATAAGGGCAGAAGAACAAAAGAAGAAGGATCTGAAGGGCAAGAAGCCAGCTGAGGATACAGATGCTCCTGTACAAGCCAAGATCCAATCAGGCAAAGGAATAGTCATAAAGGAGCCTGAGCAGCCTTAGATTAGATTCATTAGATTTTATAACATTGTAAACTTTAGTGTTTAAAATCTATGTAAACTATTATTAAAGAAACTTTTGAATTTGAAACAAAACACTGTTTAATGCTCATTGTGTTAGCATTATTATTCTGTGATGATATCTTATATATGTTTTGTTTATAAGTTACTCTGTCATATAATGTTTTCGTACATCATCATATATATTTGTTATGAATGGTGTATATCATTGACTAAGGGTTATGACTTTTCCAAATAGGGGGAGATTGTTGGGTGCATTGGAAAATGTGTACCAGATTTCAAGAAGCCTCACCTTACTCAATGATATGCATCAAGGTGTATTTGATATTGTTTTGAGTTTATATGTGTAGGTTAAGAAAATGCAAGAATGCAGGAAAAGGTTTCTAAGCCCATGAGTCGATACCAGAAGAAGTTGTGTCGACACTCATGAAGGCTTGTGTCGACACTAGAGAAAAGTTGTGTCGACACTTGGAGTTAATTGTGTTGACACTTGGGAATGCTGTGTCGACACCAGAAGAAACTGTGTCGACATACAGAGGCAGTGTCGACACACAGAGAAGCTTAGTCGACATCAATTATGTCGACACACAGAGGCAGTGTCGACACACAGTTAAAGTTTAGTCGACATCAACTGTGTCGACACATAGAGGCAGTGTCGACACACAGAAGCTTAGTCGACATCAATTGTTCGACACACAGAGGCAGTGTCGACACACAAAAGACCTTGTCGACATCAACTGTGTCGACACACATGACATGTGTCGACACATGGCAGAATTTCAACAAAATAAATTTGTATGAAGAAAAGAAGTGACTGTGTCGACACCACGGAACTAGTGTCGACACAATCTACAGAAGTTGTGTCGAGAGGTAGTGTCAACACCAAGGCTTGTGTCGACACTTAGTCTACTTGTGTCGACACATGATGAAGTTCAGTCTCGACACTTTACTGACAGAGATAGAGTTTCAAGAAGTGACTGGATGTCTTGACAGCTGCCATTACCAACCGGTCTACTGCAACTGTCAGAGCTGTCAGAAGTTTGTTAGAAACCGGATCAGCCGGTTACCATGGAGGAAGACTATATAAAGGCATTCTCCATCAACAGAAGATATACTGGAATACAGGAAAGAATAAACAAAAAACAGAAGAAGATTTTCGTCAGAAGATCTAAGAAGAAGTTGGAGAGAGAGAGCTCCATCTATTGAAGTGAAGAAAGGGACTTATATCAACAAGTTCCTCAAGTGCAGATTTTGAACCAGTCTGCCAAGAAGGATTCAGATTGAGATCTGAATTTCAAGAAAGAAGCTGATTGAAGATCCACTTCAAAGGAGATCAACCCTACTGAGTTCAGATTTAAGAAGATTTGAAGAAAGCTAAGAGTGATTGTTCTCTGCCATCAGATTCTTCCAAGAACTGATTAAGAAGCCATCCATCCTTTCTCTCTCTACCAGGGTGGTGGTAAAATACATTGTTAAATCTATTTTCTGTAGGATATATATGAGATCTGAGTTGTAAGCCTGTGTTTATAAAGGCAAAGTTATAGGAGATTATTTTCTTTGAGTGGTAGGCCTTGTTGAAGGCTGAGGTAGGGTTGTGAGCCTGAGTTGTAGGAGATTGTTATCTCTGAGTTGTAGGGCTTGTTGAAGACTAAGGTAGGGTAGATTGCCTGAGCTGTAGGAGTGTGGACTCACTCTGATTTGTAGGAGCCTTGTTTGGGTTCTGAGCTGCTGTAAGATTTGAGGATCTGAGGTGAAGGAAAGATGTTAGGCCGAATCTAGCACACTGCTAGATAGGCGATGGGGAGAGTGGATGTACCCAAATCTTGGGGAACCACTATAAAATCTGTGTGTAATCTGTGATTGTGTGATTCTGTGAATTATATGCTGTGTTAGATGTAGAATTAACTGTTCCTGAGTAATTAACTGAATAGATATTCTGTCTTAGAAGAAAAAGGAATTACACCTATTCACCCCCCTCTAGGTGTTTAGAAACTAATTCTTTCAACTGTATTTGCATATAGTGTGAAATACAACTGTATTTCAGGTATAAAATAGGACTGTATTTGCATATAGTGTTATATACAACTGTATTCCAGTTATATTATAGGACTGTGTTTGCATATAGTGTGGAATACAACTATATTTCAGGTATAATATAGGATTGTATTTGCATATATTGTTATATACAACTATATTCCAGGTATATTGTAGGACTGTATTTGCATATAGTGTGAAATACAACTGTATTCCAAGTGTAATATAGGACTGTATTTGCATATAGTGTTATAGATAACTGTATTTCAAGCATATTGTAGGACCGTATTTGCATATAGTGTGAAATACAACTATATTTCAGGTGTAATATAGGACTGTATTTGCATATAGTGCTATAGACAACTGTATTTCAGATATATTGTAGGACTATATTGGCATATAGTGTTATAGACAATTGTATTCCAGGTATATTGTATAATATAGGGTTGTATTTGCATATAGTATTATATACAACTGTATAATATAGGACTGTATTTGCATATAGTGTTATATACAACTATATTTCAGGTGTAATATACAACTGTATTTGTATATATAATTGTATTTCAGGTGTAATGTACCACTTTACATACAACTATATTTGCATATAGTCTAATGTACGACTGTATTTACTTATTCAAATGCCTGACATCAAATATTTGAGTTGTCGATGTGCGGTCTCAACATTAGTGGCGAATGCCCATCCTCTCCTCGAGGTCAATTCCGAGGAATCGAAGGTTGTTCTAAGGGAAACAAATGTTTTACCTTTATTCTCCATTCTGGCATTGCCGCAAAACATCCCGCTCTTATATGTCCTCGTGAAGCTATACATAATGGGCATGGGGTGTTTCCTTTTAAGAAATCACTACCTCAAACTATCGGTTAATGAAGTGGCCATGATTCTAGGGCTACCAAACTGTGGTCGAGATTTCCCTTTTTCTAGACTCCCCTATTTTGAGTTAACTCACAGAGGATTGATCAATGAAATGCGCCTTCTTGTGAATGAAGAATGGTCCCTCGAGCTAGAGCAAAGACGAGTAAATACACTCATTTGGTATTTGTTGATTGTGTTTTTCTTCCTCATGAAGACTCTAAAGATTTCGACGTGTCTGGGTTTGCTGGAGGATGGTATAGGTGCCTTGAGAGAGTACAATTGTCCTAAGGCCATTTATGCATTCTTGCATTCACAGCTAGATTGCCTGAGTCGGGCCAATATAGTTCGAGATGCTGACACCTGTTTAGGCTACTTTGAAGGCTGCTAGATAGTTGTGTTGGTAGGAAATGTGTTTATAATATTGTTACTGATTAATTAATTATTCAAACTAACATGTGTTTTGTAGGTGTGGTTCTTTGAGCACCCCAATGTTCAAAGAGTAGTACATTTCCTGGCTCGGCCTCAAATTTGTCGATGGTCGGACAAAATGAGATATACTGCAAAGTTTTGTTTGGATTTGCCGAGTGAGCTCAAGAAACCCAAGCAAGTATTATTAATTAACTTCTTAATTCACACCATGTTTTGTCGCTATGTAACTCTAATACATTTTGTTATATCTTATAGGTTAGATACAGGTTTGGAAGTGTGGAGAATGATGAGAAGAGGTTGCTAGGACCGGAGGAGGTGGATTCTGATTTTGAAGATATGAAGCCAACTAAGAGAAAGGGAGGGGGTGAAGAAGGTGAAGTTTGAGGTGGAGTCTGATTTCAAGGATATCGAGAATAAGAACGAGAAAATGAAGTTCGAGGAGGCGAGGAAAAAGATTGTTTTGGGTTCCATCAATGCCCCCGGTGTTGGGAGGTACGGCGTGAGGCGCTATGGCCCATACTAGTCGATACAGAAGGGTGTGTCCCCTGGGGCCTAACTGGTCGCCCCGTGGATCCTAGGGTAGCCAGCTCCATAAAGGAGTGGTAGCGCCGTCCTCAAACAGTCCGGGCTTTTGGGCGAGTTGGTTGCGCCTTCCCTACAAGTGGTATCAGATGGAGGTTATGGGTTCGAAACCCCGGGGTCGTTGCTGGGGGGGATTGTTGGGTTCCATCAATGCCCCCGGTGTTGGGAGGTACGGCGTAAGGCGCTATGGCCCACACTAGTCGATACAGAAGGGTGTGTCCCCTGGGGCCTAACTGGCCGCCCCGTGGATCCTAGGGTAGCCAGCTCCATAAAGGAGTGGTAGCGCCGTCCTCAAACAGTCCGGGCTTTTGGGCGAGTTGGTTGCGCCTTCCCTACAGATTGCTGTAAATAGCGAAAGTAGATTGCTTAGGAGGATGGAGAAGGAGAAGAAGAAGGTAAAAGAGGAAATACAAGGGCAGATTGGAACTCAATGGAATATTAGCTTCGGGTTTATATACAGGAAGAAGTTGCTAAATTGGAAGTCTCCATGAAAAATTTCTGTGAAACTTGGTTTAAAAAGTTGCAAGATGGGATGTCCCAATTCCACTGCCATGCACCATCCCCAACATCACCCACATCATCCAAAATCCATAAAAAGGTCTCACCGACATCATCCACATCACCCACAGCATCCACATCATCCACATCACCGACAGCACCCACATCACCCACATCATCCACACCCCAGATCATTACACTTCAAAGCCCAGCCAAAGAATCATCTTCTGTTCGAGTTAAAAAGATTGCATATATGCGGAAGATGGATCTTAAAATGGTTCCTACCTACCCCGGTAAACCACATATAAACCCTCGAATTCGAGATAGCATTGATATGTCCTTAGTGAGTTCAAGGAGAGGTAATTATTGCTTGTCATATACATATTTTCGTACATATAATTGCTTATCAATCTCATACTGAAATTAACTATTACTATAGGTTCGATGTTATTTTCTCGAGTGGTAACATTATGATGACTCGAGGGTAAGTAGATGATCTATTGGAGACGGCTTGGATAATAGACGCTCATATTGATGCATATGCAGTCTTCCTTGGTTCAAAGCAGAATAGGTCATCTGATGGAATGAAGTCCTTTTTATATGTTTCGCCAAATCATGCAGCATGTGTTTCATTTAGTTCCTCTTTTGTAATGCACTTATTTTATGTTTAAGACTGAAATTATTAATGTTTTTCACCTCATTATACAGTATTATAAGAGTAACAAGGTGCAAAATAGCAAGATCATGTGTAAGACCCCTTTTTTTTCGACACTGGGGTCTTAGGCCCAGAACCGCCGTTTTGCGGTGACTCCTTCATGCCCTGAAGGGTCATCGCCACAAAGCGCCAATCCTGCCGGCCAATTCGATCATAGAAAAGTAGCATAATGAAGTCATGAAAACTAACTGTCCATAGAAAATCACATATCAATGTAATAAATATAACTCCACGAAGGAAGTGTCCACAGAATAAAACATCAGAGTAGCAAAATACGGGCTTATGCCCGGTACAACATATCCTCACTACAAAATCACTCATGTGGAAGCAAAAGCAGAAAAACTACTCAAGGTCGAGACTCACAGTCCTGGCTGTATGAACTCCGGAGCTAGACTGCCCCACCTCCAAACACACCGGTCTTTGGGGCTGCTCCTCCATGCTGGTCTCCACGATCCCCTAAATGATGCGGTTCGAAAACCGTTAGTCTAAAAGTCTAAGTCCTATCATCCCCCACCCCTTCCCCCACGGCTCCTAAGCACCGAGCAGAGAGGAAGAAAGGGGAGGACTTGAAGGTGGAGAATATCAAAAGCAGATGGCAGCGGTCCTATACTAGCAATTTCTATAGCATGTAAGACAATAAGCTGAAATATGAAAAGTAACCTTCACTTATGTGAAATCACATAAGCCAAGGGGTCTTCTGCGAGGCTCCCATCATATAAAAAGTCTCATACCAATTTATACGTTGGGGTGTCGGTTATCAAGCAGCAGTAAATATATATATACAAAATTAACCTTAATTTATAAACTTGCCCACACAAGCTTATAGACCAAGGGGTCGTTTTGCAGGTCCTAAAGTATAAGCGTCCCATTCCACTTATACTTTAGGTGTCAAGGTTAAAGGAAACGATTATGCTATGACATGCAAGTGGGTATGATGGACATGCAAGTGCAACGCACACACCCGACTCTGTGCACACAGACCTTTAGTTCCCCCTTTCTGGAGCCGTAACCTCCCAGGATACCTCTGTAGTGGTAGACAGAAGCGGTGGGTTGGGCCTCGCCCACCTCTAAACCAGTAAAGCACTACCGGTCAGACCTATCGTACGCCTCAACGCTTGGTGCACGAAGCGGACTCCTGCGTACTCTTGTCGGCTGGCGCACCGGACTTCTGATGGCGAAGTGCTAACCACACTTGCCGAGTCAACGTATTGTTGTCGGTGCATCGACCCTCCGATACCGAAGATCCACCACCTTAATTTCCTTTCCTTTTATGCACATGCAAATTTAGCGTAATCAAACCCGAGCCGAAGCTCCCCGGACAACCACGTCCGTCTCAAATAATCGAGCTGAAGCTCCCCGGACCCAATGTCCATCTTTTAACCATCCGAGCCGAAGCTCCCAGCTATCTACCAGTGCTATCAGTGTTTGTGAAAGGTGCAACCCTAATTACTAAGTTACTCTTTTCAGCTTTTAAAACGGTTTACGTTAACCCAGGACTGCCCCCGGTATTCCCTGTGAAGGGCTCTCAAGGGGCACTAGGAACTGTGTTGGGATTACGCCCAGCGTTCCCTTTCGCAAGGTACTTAATTTGTTATTGGTTGATTCCCTTACACATTACTTTCTCATATTCCGATATGCTAATCCTAGGGTGATTTGACTTCAACTCTCCTTGGGTAAGACGATCTTTCGTCGGACCCGAACGCCTCTAAACCCTAGACAAAACCACACCCTACTCACTCATCTTCCATAGATGCAAACCCAATCTACCTATCCTTCCATCAAACCATCAAGACCCATCACACGTGCTCTAATTCATATCCACAATGATTTCCTGCAGTTGTGCTATATGCAGACCACTTAAGCTACATGACCCGTAAAAAGGGAAGTACATGAAATACTCATCTAGTACCCCTATGATAATTATTAGAGGTCTGAAATGACATTTGAAGCATAAATCCAGAAATCCATAATTTTCCTAATTTGTCTGATAATTAATTTATTTATTCTAGTATCCAAAAAGCCCAAGTTTGAACATGAAGTAGCAATTTCAGACAAGATAATCTTCCAATAAATTTATGGTAATTACAAGATGCATAATCAACTCTAAAGCCTAAGTCTTCAAATTTTCCAGCAAGGTTTAGGCCCTTAAATTTAATTTCAAATATATCTCATAAAAAGTCATTTTAAAAGATTTTACAGCAATAATACCTCCAAAAATTCAGAGAAAATTCAGTGATGATTAAGATGGCCTACAAATACCCTAGAAAAAGTTTCATAATTTATCATGTAAAAATAAGGCTATACTTGATTTTCTCATGAAATTTCAGGTTTATGGGTTAATGGACAAAGTATACTAATTAACAATCAAAAATTTCTACAAAATATTTCCACATGATAATATTGACCTAGAAACACTATGTATCAAGTTTCATAATTTTTCAATAAGTATTGGACACTTGAAAGAATTATTTAGTATATAAGCAAAGTAATACACTTGTGAAGTAGATGCCCTAACTAGATATCCAAAAATTCTATCAAAATTCATATATGATTAGTATAGTCTAAAACTACCTCTGCCAAAGTTTCATGCCCTTTCAATGGGCAGTGTACCACAATAGCCAAATTATTAATTAGGGCAATCCTATTGGTTACAAATGAAGTGCTACAAATATTGATCAAAACTCCCCAAGTAAAATACCAGAGGCTCAACATATCAACATTCCCTCACTACCCAAATTTGGTTAAGTTTCAAGATGTTTAGCTAACCTAAACCTACACTACAAGTTTTAGGTCTTAAGCTAGGGTTAGGGTTTTGGGGACCCTACCCTTTTCAAAATTAGTTATTTTTTTTAACAGAGGGTTTTATATATCCTAGGAACCTCCTTGCAAAATTTGATGTTCATCCAAGGTGTTTAGGTCTCATGCCCTTCACAAGGCACAAAGGTCCCTTCTTAGGGTTTGGCCTAGGATCTTAAGGCAAATCAATTCCACACTACCCCACATTCCATGGGGATGTGTTAAGTGCCATAACCAGCCTGTGGTCCAAAAATCAGCCTCTGTTGAGGTGATTTGGTCACTCAAAATCAGAAGTGCACTCTTTTACCAAAATACCCTTATTAAGGTAAAGTTAGGGTTGGGTCAATACCTATTCAAAACACACCCAAATTAGGTGAGACTTTATACAGATACATAACATGAGTCCAGGGACCACTCACCAAAATTTGGGAGGGTTTGGAGGTCATTAGACCACCTAATTAAATTTTCATAGATAAATTAAATAATTTCCAAAACTATAGAAAAGGTGCCCTCAAAAATTCCCATTTTTGGTCTACTCCTAGATATGGTCTAGGTTGACTATCTTCCAAAATTACAGCTCATTTGGATCAATGATAAAGTGTGGGCACTCAATTGAATTTCTGCCTAGCCCAATGTGTAGGCCCCACCAAAATGGGTGCCCTGGTCAGACCAGGCACCCAAATTGGTCCAAACCAATTTTACAATACACTAGACCCAAGGGACTACAAATCCTATGTTGATCATTTCCTCATACAGAGCCTCTAACTATTTTTAAATAATTAAAACATTAAATGACATAAGTGTGACAGAATTCATAAAACACACATATCATATACTATAGTTTAATTCATCCATCTGCACGAATCTTGGCGCAGGTTTAACGGAATTCGGTCATCCTCAAGCTCCAGCCGACGACTGCGATTCATCCCGCCTGGAGCAATTTCCAAACGCCACTGCCGGCGATCCGGCCACCTCCCCGGCCGGCCACCGGCACCACCACCTCCGTTGAGGTGGTGGCCGTCGCCAGGCGGTGGCTTGGCAGCCGGAAGCCCCTTTTCCAGCGACCCCGAGAGGTGAAGTTTTTCAGAAAATCCAAGAAAATACCGAATTGGATCGGGCTCAATTGAGCCCGAACCTTGGACCTATTGATTGCTATGATCTATTCATGAGAGAAGGAGTGGAGGAGGACCTTCCTGGCGGCCTGGATGCGGGAAGAGTGGCGGGATGCCATTGACGATGGCGGCGGCACTCGGCTTCTGCAACAATACAGTGGGATGGCTCGTCTCCTCCAGGTAAACGCTCGAAAATATTCCCCTTGGCCCACTGATGGTGTTTAAATGGCAATTGGGGAAGGGGGGTGGCTGGTTCTTCAATGGCCATCAACACCATTAATGGTGTGGCTTGGGTAGAGTGGAGGGGGGCTGAATCCACCCCTTGGTGGCCGGGAAATGGCTGGAATTAACTCCTCTTCCATAGAGGAGTTGATTACAGCCATGAATGGTGGCTGTTAGCCTCCCTTGGCCGGTTTTCCACTCTCCCCTTCCTCTTCCCCATCTTCTCTCTCCTCCATTAACATGGAGGGAGCTCCTTTCTCTCTCCTAGTCACCTCTGGTTGACTGGTCAACACCATAAGCTAAATGCAGCCCACTTGGTCATGATGGTCATGGAAATGGGGTTAGCCTAAGGAAGAAGTGGCTTGGGCTTGGGTTAGCCCTTTTGGGCTAGGTTTGACTTGACCTAAATGAGGGTTGACCTGGGCCAAATTGACCATATGGGTTGACCCCAGTGAGTTTTTAGTGGCCCATTGGACTCCCTCGTGGCCTAGGTAGGGTTATGTAGAGTTACCCTGCCCTTTGGAGATCACATACCCTTAGTAAGGGTACTTTGACCAGATTAGGAGCTTGAGTTGACCTGGGTCAACCTGGCCTCTAGGGCTGGCCCCAATGTGTCCTTAGTGACCCTTTGACCTCACTTTAGGGTTAGGAGGGCATAGGTGGGGTCCACTTGGCTAGGGGATGGTCAATTGACCCTAAGTAGGCTAGTTTGACCCATTTAGGGCTAGAGTTGACCTTGGTCAACTGAGCCTCTTTGGTTGACCCCAATGGGTCCTTAGGGCTCTAATGGACCTCCCAAAATGTTTGGGGGTGTTGTGGTAGGGTCTTGGGGTCAAGGTGTAGCCCCATGGTCATCCTAAACTATTGTTCAGAATTATACTATTTGCAGACCATGATGATTTTCACATTTTGTCCCCTATCTCTTGGCTCATTTCTGGCTTCCTAGGGTTTTGTCATGACCTAGTCATGGCCAAACCCACTCTTAGGGGTCTAGTTGGAAATGGGATGTTACATCCTGTTGAGCCATATAACATTGGCAAGTGTCACAACATCTGATGTCATGCTTATGCCCTGTCATGTGTCAAGCCATTAGACACTACTAGTGTGCCGCCAAAAGGAACAATGTTGGGATTTCTACGACTCCTTTAAAAGTGGTCATCATCGTTCCAACCTTCCTGACTTGGTACAATTTCACACTAGTACACACTCATATGAAAGTTGAAGGCTGAACAATTAATGTGTTTTCTGATAATTAATGTGTCATGCAGGTTAAGACTTTATACGAGGAGGTTAGTGAAGTGTTGCCAACAGATATTATCACTTGGCCTATCAACGAGGTTCCTAATTTGCTGCAACACAATAACGGGGATGACTGCGGCATGTCCATGATGAAATTCATGGAGGAGGCGTTGTCGGCCGAGACTATTTCATGACAAGAAAAAAAGAATTTGTGTAAAGAGATGCCGCAATTTCGGGCAGAAATTGCAGCGGATATTCTTCAGGCATTTTCAAACATAATTAAGAATAACAACTTGTGATATTGAACAGTTAAATGTTATGACGTTATGCACTTGGCAGATATTGTGGCCTGCGTATAGTGGGGAAAACCTGAGATTTGGTTAATTAATACTAACATCAATGCTTGATTCTACATTCATTCCTATTTTTATTTATCTTTGATGAATGTGTTTAATGTGTTGATTGTGTTTTCCCTCACTCATTCATATAATATAAATCCCCCATGTAAAAACTGCAGGCCCTGTTAGTCCGGTATTTTAGCTGATGAATGAATGAATGTTATAAATATTCAAGCAGTTGAATACCATAACCATTCCTCTGATGCAACAACTTGAGGCGGCTGCAGTTATCAGGCATTACTGCTGCAAAGCAGTTGGTTTATCACAACTAATTGCTATGGTTTATTATAGATACTTCCAGTGATATGAATCTGGAGAATATGGTGTGCATATTTCAATGTCAAATGTATTTTCTTAATTATACATATGTTTTAGTTATATCTATATATATAACAGAGAGATAACATGAGCATGAATTGCAAGAAACTTGTTGCACAAGTTCAATCTAAGAAAACTGAGTATGGAAAATTAGAAGCACGACAATCTCAATTTCATGTTGAAAATGCCAAGGTATGGCCTCCAACTATAACAGAGAATCATGCTGCCTAACTTTGGGTCTTCAAATTTTATCTGGACCTATTTTTTTTCAATTTTCTTTTTAATCAAGACCGCAAAGAGCATTCCTCCTAAAAATAATCAACAAGAATGTATCATTATACTTCCACGGCAAGTCCAAAGCAATACAATATTGTACTGGAAAAGATTGACAACATTTAACTAGAACAAGAATGTACCGTAAATAATAAATACTTAAATAATGTGATTCACTTCAAGATTTGAAAACATCTGGGATACTACAAAAATTAAAAGACAAATCTAAGTCGAAGTTCTCTTGAGAATCAATATCTGCAGGAGTGGCCTATGGGGTTGACTTGTGCACAAGTTCTGGAGAATCGAAGAAGTTGTATACCTTTATTTTTGATGGATTATCATTCACAGGGATTGCTTTGATCTTCAAGTCACCTCTCTTTCCTACATTGGAAAAAATAAGTATCAATATACTTGTTGTGATGAACTTGATTTCAAAAATATTAAGATAAAAAGTAGTACTTGCTGCACTGGTGTTCTTCTCCCAATGTCCTTTTATTTGTGCATTCAAAACCCCTTTTGGCTGCTTTGTTGGCGGGTCCCTTAATAACGTTTCATCTTTCCCATTCTGATTGACACCCCCACCCCCATGACCATAGACTGAACCTTTTGAGCAAAATCATTCATGGATGTCATAACAAGTTTCTTTGCCGCTTGGCAGCTCTCAATTTGTAGGGCTAAATCATATGTAAATCTCATTAAATGGTTCCTGAAAGCCACATTTGAATCAGATTGGGCCATTGAAGGTGAGTTTGGAAGGTAGATACCTTTCTTAGCATGCAAACTGAATTTCTTGAGAAAATATTGGTCGGGAATATGCTTTATATTTCTATGAATGAATATTCGCAAAACATGCTTGCATAGAGTACATTTTGTTTCAAATCCTCGACAAGAACATGTTGCTTTGCCGGTAATAGCATTGAAGTTTACGAACAATCTTTTACCGTCAATTCTTTCATCACACTGCGAGGTCACATACGAAATATTATTATCCTCGTGTCTCGTCTCATTGAATATGCTAACTCCAATAATCCCTTCCATGAATGATTTCTCAAAGATAAAAAACATTTTCCTGGTGTAAACCTTCAAAGCCTGCTTCAGTAGCATGGAACATTTATATTTTAAGTTGACAGTATCTTGCGTGCACTTAAAATCTTCATCAAACTCAGCTCTCTGCCATGTTGAAACTAGTTTCTCCAACCCAAAGAAACACTCTACAATAGAGCTAGTTGCCTTAGAACAACCATGCAATCCATGAGTTATCAATTCTCTCTGTTGTGTCAATAAATGCCAAGATCCAACACATCCTTGTTATACGCAGTTGACCACTTCCTCCTAATTGTATATAGGTCTCGCAACAATCTGTGTTCATGTAAGCTTCATTTCAACATCATCTCATTCAATAATGATCAAACTCATACTCACAGTCACACTTTCTCATGCATTGGTGGAATAAACCTCGAACACCTCTGTCATGGTTGAAGCAATGGACTTTAGATGGAGCTTTCTTTGATATATGCCATTGGCATAATTGATGCTGGCTGGTGGTGAGAACACGCTCAATTACAACCGCCATAGCTTGATCTTGGTCAATAAAAATTGTTATAGGTTTTTTACCACCAACGAACTTAAGAAATGTTTCAGAAACACAGCAAAAAGAATCAATGGTTTCTTCTACAATGAAAGTGCAACCAACATAAACACTCTGTCGATGATTGTTCACACCAATAAATGTAGTGCACACCAAATTCTATTTATTTAATCTGTATGTGGTATCAAAAAAAATAACATCAGCAAAATAATCCTAATCAATCTTACCATGCCAATCAATCCAAAAAAAACCCAGTTAACCTATTTTGTTCATCTGTCTGGACTTCATATGAGAACATATTATCCACAAGTTATCTTTCTTGTAGTATCTTCAATAAACTAATCGAATCACCACTTTCAATCAAAGTTTTTTTTACCGAGTTGCACATAATTATAGGCATCAGTGTTGGTGAAACCGACGTTTTGAACACCTCCAACTTCTTCGGAGAGAAAATTGTATGCATGCACTGTTTTTATACTACCCTTTGACATATTTTTTAATAGATTGCCCTGCATATCTGAAACCTTTCGATGTGACTTCAACAAATGTTGTTCTTTTTCGGATGCAAGGGGATGATTGTGCTCCTCCACAAACTTTGCAATTGTCTAGTTCGTACCATTTGTATCCATTTTAAAATGACAACATGCAAGACAACCAGTCCGAGTATCTAATTTACGATATTTAATCAGTGACGGTTTTGTGTGTTTATTTCCTGCCTTTGAGCAACTGTATTGACGTACTTTGATAATTCTTGTGTATGTGTAATAAATAATATGTTGCCTACGAGCAGTGAAACCGGTTTTGTGAGCTTATTGACAATACAATGCATATGCATCTTCCTCCGAATGGACAACAGGGAAACATAGATGTTCTTTTTTGATCTACAGGTTAAAAAATACACAAACCACTTTCTCAAGTCGATCATGAAAGAAAAACTCCCTTTCTCAAGTTAAGAAAGAAAGGAAAAGAAAGGCTTACATCAATTTCTTCCTCCATTTGACCATTATTACTCCCTTTCTCCATGGACAATAGAAGAAGCAATGCTTACAGTCGTATGTTATACCTGAAATACAGTTATACATTACACTATATGCAAATACAGTTGTATATTATATCTGAAATATAGTTGTACATTACACTATATGCAAATAGAATTGTATATTATAACTGAAATACAGTTGTACAATACACTATATGCAAATACAGTTGTATTTTATCTCCGAAATACAGTTGTATATTACACTATATGCAAATACAGACGTATATTATACCTAACATATAATTTTGTATAAAGTTGCAATGACAATCACTTGAAATATAGTTCTATATACAGTTGCAATGACAATCACTTAAAATAGAGTTGCACAAACAATCACTTTAAGCACAGTTGCACAAACAATCACTTGAAATATAGTTCTGAAAAAAGTTCAACATATGCAAAGAGATACCAAAAGATCGCTCCGTCCTATTGCTGGAAAAATAGTCATACCTGGATCTTCTCAACCCTTTGTCGGCGAGAAAATGTGCCTGGAAAGCTGCCGAAGATTGCGATTGTGCAGAGAGGAATAGTTGTTTAATGACGACGCCTACATTAACATGTACGACTCGCCGGAGTTCGCATCACAAAAAGTCTGCCGAAAATCTGCAAGAGTTTGCCTCGACTGGGCCGGCGATTTTCCACTTCGGTCGCCTAGGTTACGTTAGGGAAGAAGAGTCGACGGAATAGGGAAACCCAAAAAATGAAGTGGGCCTGCGTTTTTTGAAAGTGGTATTTAAACACGCTCCTAGTACAGGAAACACTACACACATCCAAATGTTTTTCATAAATCACAGCTGCTGTCAAGAGTTCTTCATCCAATCCATACTTAGATTGGAATAATTTTATTTCTTTTCCTGTACTTTTTCTATTTGAAAATTACTTTATGTCTCACACTGTTAATTCTTAGCATAGAATTCGTATTTTCTGCACATGTACTGTTCAAATATTTATTTATAAGATTATTCTTCTTTCCATGTCCTTTTTCAAGATTAGAAGTTCAAATTTTATGTTCAAATATTAATTTATAAAATATAAGTGAGTAGAAGTATTCAACGAGCCTCTGGAATACGAGTATACGACACTTGATATTCTAAAATATCCTATGTTATGAATGAGAGGTACACTTCCCTATACTTCATAAAATTAGAGAAACATCTCTAAAATTTTAGGTATCAAAAATTAAAATGGGTAATTTCCTAACTTCTTAAAGATGGTCGTGTGCCATTCACACGATCACCATTCACACGATCATGTAAGGACCATGTACGTGAAGGCTAGCGCAAATGGATAGATCCCGAGGACATGAAGATGCTTGTTCAATATTCACTTGATAGTGCATTCTCCTCATGCATGATGATCTATGGTTAACAAATAATAATGTATGACTATGCAATCAAGTACATGACCTTGTATTTAACACAAATAAATATTTTGACATGATGTTTAATCTGATCCTTGGATCTCAATGCAATGACCCAGATATTATCCCATTAACCTAAAAATTTGAGGGAAGGTCAACTCCCCTCATTTTGATTGGTCCTAGAGTTCGGAAGAGGAATAAAATGAGAGTAGGTGGAGGGATTAGAGCTTGTGAAAAATCCATCATTAGAGAGGGATTTAAAGCTCCAACTGAAGGGTTAAGGCCGGATTCATGATGTGCAACTCCTTACAATCATCCTCGAACCAAGCATTTGAGGAATCAAGGCACAAAGAAAGACTTTGAGGGTAACACTTTCTTATCTCGGTCTTTGGACAATTTTGATAGCCATGTATTTTAATTTCTTGCATTAGTATTGTCCTATCTCACTAATTAGTAGAGGGTATGAACTCGTTTGTTTCATTAGAACCCCGGGCATGAAATTGTGACCACTATATGATTTTGGATTAGAAATCTGATGTTCATTCTGAATTTGTCATGGTGTGTGAAGCACTGAAGCTTATTTGTGATTGTAGGCCCATATAAGTGATGTTGTATAAGATCACATCCATCACGAAGAATATAATAGAAGGTCTAGATGGGGCCCAATGCCATATTAAACAAACAGACAATGGGTTTACGAAATGAAACCAAACATCTACGTAACCTAACAAAGAGCTACATTCTAGTGGAAGCAATTTAAATAACAATAACCTACCAACGGGAATATCCACTATATATATATATGGTGGGGTTAAAGGCACACCATCTTCGGCTTTGTGCACACCAATACTATGTGCACCCATTGGAATTTTATGTGCACAACAATACTATGTGCACCCAATATACCTTTTCAATTTTTTAATTACAATATTCGTCATTCTTTTCGCAATTCATAACAGGTTCACACTAATCAAAATATGATATGATCCCAAAAATTCTTCATACATACCCCTTCACAGATCAGCCAAATTAACTACATCGTCGTCCAAATGTTTTTTCAGATTCCAATCATCCGAAACAGGTTCGTCGGAGGAAATGCAGCAATCAGGATAGGGTTTTGCGGTTTTTGAAGGATGCAGTCGGGCAAGATAACGTGATGGGGAAGATGACGGGGAAGAGAGATGAGGCGGGCGGGGAAGAAAGAATCGGGATTGGGTCGGAGGAGAAGGGTTTCGCTAGAGGAATCGGGGGGGGGGAGGTTTCGCTGGATGCAATCAGGAAGAGGAGGGCCGAATATCGGGAAGGGGGAGGCGGGCTCAATGCTTTGGCTTTAATTTATGGGGAAGGTTTAGAAAACCTAAAATATTAAGGGTAATTTTTTGATGGGTGTGCACATAGCCGAAAATGGTGTGCCTTTAACACCACCTTATATATATATATATATATATATATATATATATATATATATATATATATATATATATATATATCTTGATCTTTATATCTTATAAAGAAGTATATTTGAATTTTGCAATAGCTTCTTCCTTCCATCTTAATCATCCAATTAGGCCCAACTTCCAAATCTAGACCGTCCACTCTAGATGTATATTAGGCTTATCTTAACCATTGAATGAGTTCTAACATTTAACCTACACCATATCATGCATTTGGTAGCGCTTCATTTGTAGCGGTTATGTAAACGCTACCAAAAGATATTTAGTGTAGCGTTTATAACCGCAACTGTAGAAAAATAAATGCTACTATAACATATCATTCCTACAGTATCAGTTATTTTGTCGCGGTTATAAAAACTCTACCAATAGAAATTTATTGTTGTGTTTATGACCGCTACTAGATATTATAAACGCTACCACATCATAATTTATAAAATATTCCACTCATTTAATTTATAAAATATATCCCTAATTAATTATGCCATCAATATTCCAACCCGGCCTTCATATATTACGTGCATTTCATTCAATTTTTTTCATTTCACGTCATCTCATCGTCATCCCACTTTTAGGGTTTTTTTACTTGCTTGCTGAACGACCGACCGAGTGCGGCTGCGGAGTCGCCGGAGTGAGGCGAGCGGCAAGTCCGTTGTTGAGGAGACTTCAGATTTGAGATTCTTGCGACTTGATGAGAGGCATCTATCTCACTATTAGAAAAGTGGTCGAACCAGGCGATCCAAAACAAACATATCTATTCGAGCTTAATTACTTTCGAGTCGAGCTTGAGCGTATGTAATTAATTAGCTTTGTTCATGAGCTTGCGAGTCCGGTGGAATTTTTTTTATTACTATTACATAATATCTTATATTATTAATAATAATAATATTTAAATATAATATGATATATATGTACATCTAGCCTTCAATTAATATATCCCGATCGAGTCCCGATCATCATTTATACACAACAAGTTTTCTTTGTTCTCGTTAGGGTTTTCTCCGCTCCTCGCCTCTGATGCTCTTCGCCTCCACCTCTCCTCGCCTTCGTCGCTCCTCGCCTCCGTGGCTCCTCGCCTCCGCCGCTCCTCGCCTCCGCCGCTCCTCGCCTCCACCGCTCCTCGCCTCCGCCGCTCCTCGCCTCCACCGCTCCTCACCTCCGCCTCTCCTCGCCGCCGTCTTTATCCTTCGCCGCACCTCTGCTCCCAAGATCTAAGGTATGTGACTCATGAGTGCACCTCTAATTATAAGTTAAACCCTCAATTCTTCATTTCTTCACGCTGTCGTCTTTATTATTTCTTCCTCCTCATTTCTTCCGCCCTCAAGCTTTTAGCTTTTCTAATGTACAAATCTAAGTTATTAGCAGTTGTAAATATGTTTAAGATTCACCGAGCTCTTTATGAAATTCTTTATACTTTGGAGATGTTTATTAGATTAGTTACAACAGCTTGAATAAAGACTTTATCTATGACTCCATTGTATGCTTTTTAATGAAACGAAGTAACCACATGGGATGACCAAATTCATTTAGAAATAATTCCCTAGTGCTGAACTCCCAATGCCCAGGGCGGTACTGTGTTCCAAAATGATATTGTAATGGCGTTCCAGTATCTAATGCTTTTCTCTCTGGAATGCCTACTGTGCACGCCCAAATTGCCAAGGTGCAGAGGCTGCGTTCCATGGAAATAAGGCCCTAATGAAGACCTTAATTGGCAAACAAAATTTTGGTGCATGATAAAATAGATCAATTTGATTTAGAATCGGTATTGAGGTGAGGAAAGTTTCTTAAATTTTGGCGCAGATGTCCATGTATCAATTTTCTACAGCTTTATCAAATTTTTACAGCTCTATTTTTTTAAATATTTGTAATCCTTCTTGTTCCAGTTCACTCATCATCAATCACAGTAAGAAAATGGTGCAGTTCAGGCTCAAATGAAAATGGTTATGTCCCTAAATTATCTTACTCTTGGATCTTCTATTTTGATTATCAGAGTTTCTTAAAGATAAAGTTTTTGTGCAGGTAATTATTGATGTTTACATTTTAACACAGCTTTCTACATATTTTATGTCATAATTCTTCATGTTTTCATTAATTTAATAGTTATGAAGAATTGCTTCCCAATAGTTGTTCAATAACTATCACTATGCATTTTTCTTCTTCTTTAGAAATACATTTGTGATCTTGCTAATGTATAGAGATAAGAGTTGGATGACCCTTCCTAGATGGCATCATGATTACGTTAAAGGGGTTGAATATTTCCTTCAAACAACGTTTGTCCAAGAAACTCAAGGGGATGAATTTTGTTGTCCATGCAACAAGTGTATTTTTCGTTATTATCATACCAAGGATATCGTGAGGGATCACTTGATTGTTGATGGATTTATTGATGGTTATGATGAATGGGTTTTCCATGGGGAAAGTGATGAGATTGAAAGAAATTGTACCTAATCACCTAGAGGGGGGTGAATAGGTGACTAAATCTTTTTTAAACTTTTTAGGCAGATTGCAGATTATATCACAGATTTATAACTAATTTTTCCACAGCAATTAATCAGCAATCACAGAATACACAAGCACACAACGAACACACAGATTTATAGTGGTTCCCCAAGTTTTGGGTACATCCACTTTTCCCCTTCGCCTATCTAGTAGTGTACTAGATTCGGCCAAACTCCTCCACTATCTCAGATCCTCAGATCTTACACTCAGAACCCCAAACAGGTTCCTACAGCTCAGGCCTAAGGCCCTACAACTCAGTCTTCTCCAAAGACCTACACTCAGCTTGTTCACAAAGCCTACACTCAGCCACAAGGCCTACACTCAGCCACAACAGGCCTACACTCAGAGAAATAAATCTCCTACACTCAGGCACACAGGCCCTACCACTCAGCCTTTATAATTACAGGCTTACAACTCAGATCCCTAAGGATCCTAAAAGAAATTTAGAATACAAAGATTATACCTACAACTCAGAGAAAAGAGAGATGAGTTGATAGGTTCTTGATGAGTTCTTGGAAGAACTCTGCTGAGATCGAACTCACTTGGCTTTCTTCAAAGCTTCTTGAATGTAAAACATAATAGGATTGATTCTCTGCAGCTGATCTTCAATCACTGCAACTTAAGATTCAGAACTAGGTCTGAATCCTTCTTCGCAGCCTGGTTCCAACGGCTGTCTTCTTGGAAGGAGCTCTCTCTCTCCAACTTCTTAGATCTTCACTTGATTCTTCAATGAATAGCTAGATCTTCTTCTCTTTTTCAATCTCTTAATCTCTTGTTGTTAATCTCATGGACAACTCTTTCTGTTGACAGAATAAACCTATTTATAGGCTTTCTTCATGGTGACCGGCTAATCCGGTTCCTAACAGCTTTCTGACAACTCGGACAGTTGTAGTAGACCGGCTGGAATGGCAGTTGTCAAGTCATTCAGTCAGTTCTTGAAATATCTATAACTGTCTGAAAGTTTCGAGACAGTCTGTCTTTAAGTGTCAACACTTATAGACTAAGTGTCGACACAAGTTGACTAAGTGTTGACACTAGCCTTCAAGGTGTCGATACAACTCCTTGTGTTGTAGAATTCACTCCTCGACACAGCTTCTTCATCATGTATCGACACTGATATTGTGTGTCGACACAACTCCTTGTTCTTCAGTACTTTGTTGAATTCTTGTAAGTGTCGACACAACTCCATTGTGTCGACACATCTTCTTGTGTTGATACTTGTTCAGTGTCGACACATCTTCTTGGTGTCGACACTTGTCTTCTGTGTTGATACTTGTTGAGTGTCGACACATATTCTTAGTGTCGACACATCTTCTTATGTTGAGGCTTTTGCTGAGTGTCGACACATCTCCTTTGTGTCGACACTTGTACTTAGAATTTTGTTGAACTTTGCTAAGTGTCGACACAGCTCCTTGTGTCGACACTTTCTTCATGTATAGAGTCTTCTGCTGAGTGTCGGCACATTCTTTCTTGTGTCGACATTTTCTTCAAGTATTGAGTCTTCTACTGAGTGTCGACACATTCTTTCTTGTGTCAACACTTTCTTCAAGTGCTGAGTCTTCCGCTGAGTGTCGACACATTCTTCATTATGTCGACACTTATACTTAGACTCTGCTGACTTTTGTTGAGTGTCGATACATCCTCCAAGTGTCGACACTTTTTGATGTAGACACAGTTCCTCTAGGTGTCGACACTACTGCTAAGTGTCGACACTGCTTCTCTGGACATCCCTTCATTGAGTGTTGACACAAGCTGTATGTGTCGACACTTTCTGTCTGGTGTCGACTCTGCATCCCGTGTGTCGACACGATTACTCCAAGTGTCGACACTGCTTGTCTGGGTGTCGACACAAGTCTTCTTAAGTGTCGACACTTTCTCTCTGGGTGTCGACACATGGACTTAGAATCTTTTTTGCTTTCCCTGCAAATACTTGACCTGCACAAGGCAACTCAAAATACATCAAATACATTTTGATGTATATCATTGAGTAGGGTGAGGCTTCTTCAAATCAGGTACATTTAAACCAATGTACCCAACAATCTCCCCCTATTTGGAGAAGTCATAACCCTTAGTCAATGATATACATCATACATAACAAAATCACAGTATGATGTAAACAGGATTATATAATCAGGGAAAGTACATAAACATGTATTATACAAAATATGTATACACAGATATCATCTCAGAACAATTATGAAATAGATTTATAACACATCACATTGTTCTAACAACTTTGTCATATTCATTATACAAAAGTTTACAGAGTGTTTAAAATCAAAAGATTACAACTGTAAACTAAAGATAAATTCTATTCTAATTCTGCTCAGCATCCTTGATCACTATGCCCTTCCCAGACTGTATCTTTGCTTGCACAGGGGCTTCAGCATCTTCAGCAGCGCAGGCTTCTTGCCTTTAAGATCCTTTTTCTTTAGCTCTTCAGCTTTAATCTTCTGCCTCTCAAAGTAATGATAAGGCTTGGGGAAGTACTTGCTAAGCTCCTGGGCATTAGGAGGTAGCTTTCCCATCTTTGCCTTTCTTTTATATTGCACTATGGCTTCTTGCCTGGACTCATGCTTTCTCCATTCTAGTTCAGAATACCACTTGTTTCTGTCTTGAATATTATCTTTGGCAGCCTTCCAAGCAGTCAAAATAATATTTCTTGAAGTGGGGCTCCACTGTTCAAAATCAGGCCTTTGTTCAGCTTGCTCTCTGAACCTCTTCTTAGATAACTGAGTCTCTTGTTCTTTCAGCAACAAAGCTTCTTGTTCTTTTAGTATAGCCTCAGATACTGGTTGAACCACTTTCTCTATGATGACCTTATCAATTCCCTCAGGAGGGCTATACATTGATTGTATATCTGCATGAATCATATCAAAATCTGGTGGAGGATAGATCACCTGAGCTACTTCAGCTTGCTCACCTCTAAGATATGCAGGATTTACCCCAGACTCTGCCACATTATTATCATCACATAAAGGAGGATAACCAAGAGTGGCTCTGATAGAATTAGAAATCCACTTTGCATGATCAGAGCTGGCTTTGACTAACACCCTCTCCCCCTTTATGACTTCTCTTTCCATGTGATCTCTTAGATCATCCTTTTGAAATCTTATTTGGGCATCCAAATAGTTTACTCCATCTTTAAAAAAAGGTTTCAACCTTTGGAGCTTTTCAGTTATCAACTTCTGAGAATCTTGAATTGCAGAAGTAACATCAGTTAAACTCTTTTGCAATGCTTTGTCAAATTCTTCTTTGGCAGTGATCAGGGCTACATTCTAGGCAGTTGCTATATTCTTAAGTTCAGTAACAATTGCATTGTGGGAAGCTGTCAAATAGTCATTCATTTGTATCTGGTTCTCCAGAACATATCCTTGCTTCTGTGCAATATCATCTACTTGAGCTTTGATTTTCTCCTGATGAGTAGCTAAGTAGACTACTGTATTCCCTCCCTTGTGGAAGCAGTCAGTCATCTCCTTCTTATTTAGATTCATCTCAAATCTAATAGACTTAATGTCCTGGGCCAGATCAAACTGTAGAGATTTTTGCCCTTCATCCACATATTTTTCAAGAGCTTTCCTTTGCTCATCAAGCTTTATCTGTATAGCAACCATCAAAGAACTGTAATCTACAAATGGTGCTGGCTGTAGTGTAGGCTGTGGTGTTATGGTTTGCAGAGCTTTCTTATAAGTCTGGCTCCTTCTTTTAAAGACTTGGAATTTCCTTTTCTTTGTTATTGCAGCCTCCTCATCTTCAGAAGCTGATGTGCTTGCTATTTCTACCCTCTCCCTAGGTAGCTCCTCAACATCCTTTTGCTTCTCAGGCTCTTTCCTTACAGGTTCTTCAACAATTACTACTTGCTCCCCCTCAACTTGGGACTTCTCCCCCTCAACAGCAGCACTTGCCTTTTCAAAGTCTGTTTGGTCCAGATTAAGTAAGAGATCTTCCATTGTAAACTCTTGTTGAGGTTGTGATGGAGATTCTCTTATCTCATCAATTACTTGATTTGGTTCCACTTGATCTACAATAGATGTGTCCTCCATGACAACATCTGTGGGTTGATTATCAATCTGAGGTTGCTGATTAACATTATTTAATGAATCAGTCAAAACATTATCCTCTATAGGGAAAACTAAGTTATTGATTTTAGTGAGTACCTCAAGAATGGTTTAAGTTGCTCTTTCACTTTCTAAAGGAGTTGGCTCTTCCACTACTAGAGGCTCCCCCTGGATAGAATCCTGGTGAAGTGGGCTAGCCTGTGGTAGCTCCCCCTGCCTCTCTGCAACTTCTTGTACAGCTGGAGACTTTCTTGCAATTCCAGTGTCTTCTTCATCAGGAGTGAAGACAACTTGCTCCTCAGAACTGCTAGATGAATCTTGAGCCACTGGGGCTGTCTTCTTCTTCTTCTTCTTTTGTGGAGTTATTTTCTCAGGAGTAGGCAATTCCTTGGTCAAGACCCTATCCCATCTTGAGAAGAGTCTCATGTCCATCTTCCTCATATGATTGATCTTAGAGCCTGTAGCCAAGTAAAGACTTAGTATACTACCCAAATTGGGTTTCTTCAGGCCCTCCTTAATCTTATCAAAGACTACTACATACCAATCAGTTTGCAGTGTGAAGATAATCCTTGTCATGAGACTGAACATATGGGCTGAAACTCTGTCATGCCCACTAGGCTTACTCAAGATCACCTTGCCAACAATTTCTGATAGAAATTTGCCTTGGCTATTCATCCCCTCTCTATTGAATACTGATCCAATTTTCATATTGGAATCCAGACCACACCAAGTTAATGCTTCCCTAGTTTTAGAAGCAGAAACATTCTCTTCTTCCTTAGTCCTTGGTAACTTAAGTACTTTTCTCAAACTCTTAGATGAGACCTTCACCTTTTCTCCATGAACCTTTGAATTTATCTTGAATCCAGATTCGTCTAGGGTTTCTCC
Source organism: Platanthera guangdongensis (assembly GCA_039583875.1). Taxonomy (NCBI): domain Eukaryota; kingdom Viridiplantae; phylum Streptophyta; class Magnoliopsida; order Asparagales; family Orchidaceae; genus Platanthera; species Platanthera guangdongensis. The sequence continues at coordinate 230,784,773 of CM077151.1, read as the reverse complement.
ATTCAGAAATTCTAATACTTCTTTCTTCCATATCTTTGTTGGCTCGGAAACAAGAAAATCTAACCCTGAGTTTGCAACTAGGGTTACCACATCCTTGATCTCTGGTTCTGCATCATCAAACGCATGACGCACCAGTTCATATCCTTCATTTAAGTTCTCTTCGAGCTTTGGTGCCATTAGGGTTTGAAGAATTTGAATTGAGAGAAGAGAGGTGTCGACACACAAGATTGGTCTCGAAACTTTGGTGAGCGTGTCGACAGACAATGGCGAAATCCTATTTATACCTTTCTAGGATTGAAGATGAAAGGGCGCGTCAACTAACTTAAATTGTGTCGACACTGTTGAAAAGTGTCGACAAAGACTTGTAATGTCTCGACAACTATGTGTCGACACAAGTATAGTCGACAGAATATATGTGTCGACACTTGTTTATGTGTCGACACCACTTAGCTCGACACTTAGTCGAGACTTTACTTGATTAATTCTGTGTAAAATCTAAGTGTCGACACCACCTTGGTTGTGTCGACACCGACCCTGTATGTGTCGACACTAATTTTCTGAAGTGTCGACACCAACTTCCTAGATGTATCGACACCTTTTCCTTGAAGTGTCGACACCAATTCTCTGTCTCGACACAGACAACTCTGTGTGTCGACACTATTTTACTTAGCCATTTTTGTAAACTTATTCTAAGTTTATCATACCTAATTCAATTTTGAACCTATTGAAATTGGTTTCTTCTAGGGGCTTAGTATACATGTCAGCTAGTTGATTATCTGTATTAATATACTCCAGTGAAATATCTTCTTTTTCTACATGTTCCCTTAGAAAATGATATTTTATTTCAATGTGTTTAGTTCTACTATGGGAAACAGGATTATTTGCAATAGATATAGCACTAGTAGAATCACAAAATAGTGGTGTTCTACTTACTTGAATACCATAATCCTCAAGCTGATGTTATATCCATAGAAGTTGAGCACAGTAACTTCCTACAGCCACATACTTTGATTCTGCTGTGGAGATAGCCACACTTGTTTTCTTCTTGCTACTCCAAGATATCAGTCTTCCACCTAGGAATTGACAGGTTCTAGTTGTACTCTTTCTATCTTCCTTGCAGCCTGCAAAATCTTCATCTGAATAACCTGTTAGATCAAAGTCTCCATTCCTAGGGTACCAAAGGCCTAGATAAGGAGTGCCCTTAAGATATCTTAGAATTCTTTTGACTGCTGTCAAATGAGACTCTTTAGGGAATGCTTGGTACCTAGCACAGACACATGTAGCATACATGATATCTGGTCTACTTGCAGTCAAATACAATAGGGATTCAACTATCCCTCTATACAAAGTCTCATCTACAGGCTTCCCTGCATCATCTTTGCTAAGAGACATACTTGACCCCATAGGAGTTCTCATGGTGCTGGAAGATTCCATACCATACTTCCTTATTAATTCTAGGGTGAACTTAGACTGGCATATGGATAAACCATTCTCAGTCTGTCTATCTTGGAGGCCCAAGAAGAACTTAAGTTCCCCCATACTACTCATCTCAAATTGTCCTTGCATAAGTTTTGCAAACTTTTTGCAAAGAGTACTTTTAGTAGACCAAAATATTATGTCATCTACAAATATTTGGACTAGTATGATCTTGTCTCTGGATTCCCTAAGGAATAGAGCCTTGTCTATTTTCCCCCTTGTGAATTTATTCTCAATGAGGAAACTAGACAGGGTTTCATACCAAGCCCTAGGGGCTTGTTTTAACCCATACAAAGCCTTCCTAAGTCTATAGACATAATTAGGTTGAGTTGAATCAACAAAACTTGATGGCTGTTCCACATAGACCTCTTCTTTCGGATTACCATTCAAAAAGGCTGACTTAACATCCATTTGGTATACTTTAAATCCTTGATAGGTGTTAGAAAGTAGCGAAAAAGAGAGAACGAGCGGATAAGCTTTTGAATAATTGAAATTTTATTATCCAAAAAAGATGACTATTACAAAGGTATGCTATCCCTTATATAGAATGGAGGAGAGATGAGAGAATACAAATAAGATATGTGGGACTAAAAATTTACAAGCTAAGCGGACTGTACAAAGTAAACCGCACAAGCCGCGCGGTTAGACAGAAGGACTAACCGCACAGCTACAACAAGAGAAGCAGAGAGGTCTCCAGTGAAGATCGCTAGACCGCCCGGTTTACAAGCCGGCGAGTCAAACCGCCAGACCGCGCGGTATTCAACCCGCCAAGACAGACCGCCCGGTCACCAACTTCAACACTCCCCCTCAAGCTGGAGCATATATATCAATCATGCCCAGCTTGTTGCAAACATGCAGAAACGAGGCGGAAACTGGCTTGGTGAAGATGTCAGCCAGCTCTTTATCAGACGTGACAAACGGAGTGCAAATTTGTTCTTTTAAAATCTCTTCACGAATGAAATGGCAGTCAACCTCAATGTGCTTTGTTCTTTCATGGAATACCGGATTTTTGGAGATGTATATGGCGGCCTTGTTATCACAGAACATAGGTAGAGGATGGTTGTACACCTCTCCTAAATCTAGCATGAGAGCCCGCAACCATTTCAACTCACAAGTGGTTGACGCCATACTGCGATACTCAGCTTCTGCACTGGACCTGGAGACAACAGACTACTTCTTGCTCTTCCAGCTCACCAGATTTCCCCCAACAAAGGTGCAAAAACCTGAGATTGACTTGCGATCCCCTTTGTCATCAGCATAACTTGCATCTGAGTAGGCTTCAATCCTCAGATGACCATTCTTCTGAAAAAGTAATCCTTTCCCAGGTCACTGCTTTGACATACTCCAAGATCCGCAAGGCGGACTGTAGATGACACTCCCTAGGCGCTTGCATGAATTGACTCACCTTGCCCACAGCATAGGAAATGTCGGGTCTGGTCACTGTGAGATATATGAGCTTACCAACCAGACGCCTGTACCGCGAACTATCTGAAAGAGGAGGCGAATCATCTGTCCAGGTTTTGTCCTCCCCAGTAGCCATGGGGCATCGGGCAGGTTTTGCTCCAGTTAATCCTGCATCTTTTAAAAGATCAAGGGCATACTTACGCTGAGAGAGAACTAAGGAGTCGGGCTTCCGAGAGAGTTCGATCCCCAGAAAGTACTTTGGAGAGCCCATATCTTTAGTGATCAGATGTTGGCGAAGACGTCGCTTTGTCAGGGCTACCCCTTCTTGGTCATCGCCAGTGAGAAGAATATCATCGACGTACACAGCAAGAACAACCAGCCCAGAAGGAGTTTTGCGAATAAAGAGAGAGTGATCAGCAGAGCTTCGCACAAAACCAACAGCCGCCACAATGCCGCTGAACTTGTCAAACCAAGCTCGAGGACTCTGCTTGAGGCCATAAATTGCCTTCTGCAGCCGGCATACTCGTGTCTCCCCCTGAGCAACATACCCAGGAGGTTGCTCCATGTAAACGGCCTCGTGAAGATCACCATAAAGGAAGGCATTCTTGACGTCCAGCTGAGAAATCGGCCAATCCCTGATTGACGGCCACAGAGAGAAGAACCCGGATAGTGCTGAGACGAGCCACAGGGGAGAAGGTGTCAAAGTAATCAACCCCATAGGTCTGAGTAAAGCCCTTAGCAACAAGGCGAGCCTTATACCGATCCACAGTGCCGTCTGGGCTAAATTTGACCACAAAGACCCAGCGACAGCCAACAACATCAGTACCGAAGGGAGGAGGAACAAGAGTCCAGGTACCCCGCTCAGTTAGGGTCGTCATTTCCTCATCCATGGCCATCTTCCAGTGAGGAATAGCAAGGGCCTCCTGATAGGAGCGGGGTGTGGCAGTGGCAGAGATAGCCAGTGCAAAGGCCCTGCGAGAAGGGGTAAGACGATCATAGGAAACAACAGCAGCAAGGGGGTGTAGGGTACACGTCCGCACCCCTTTGCGAAGAGCTATAGGAAGATCCAGGTCAGCCGGGCCCGCGGCATCCGGAGCATCCGTGGTAGAGAAAGCTGGCCCGGGAGAAGAGAGCGACGGCAGCGGAGATGAGGGAGAGGGTGGTGGAGAAGGGAGAGAGAGAGGTGGAGGAAGAGGAGGGGGTGGAGACGGTGTAGGGGTGGAGAGTGTAGTAGGAGGCGAGGGAACGAAGGGAACGGCAGGAGAATCAGAAGCTGGGAGAAGAGGAGAGGAGTCATCCGAGAAGTAGGAGGTATTCTCGAAGAAGGTGACGTCAGCAGAGACGAACTGCTTACGAAGGACGGGATCAAAGCAACAGTAGTCTTTCTGAGTGGTGGAGTACCCCAGAAAGACACATTTGGTGGAGCGAGGGGAGAGCTTATCACGGGTGGCAGAAGGGGTATGCACAAAGGCAGTGCATCCAAAGATTTGGAGAGGAAGAGGAAACGGCTCCTTGCCCGGATACAAAATGGAGAACGGGGTTTGGCCGTGGAGAACCGTGGAGGGAATGCGATTGATGAGGTAGCAGGCAAGGAGAACAGCATAGCCCCAATAGGAGCGAGGAACATGCATCTGGGTCATCAAGGTGCGAGCGACATCGAAGAGGTGACGGTTTTTGCGTTCGGCCACACCATTTTGTTGTGAAGTATAGACACAACTAGTTTGATGAAGAATCCCATTTTGCATGCAGAATGTAGAGAAGTCACGACTGAGATATTCTTGGGCATTATCAGATCGAAAAACTTGGATAGAAACACCAAACTGAGTTTTGATCATGAGATAGAAGGATGTCCATACAGAGAATAATTCGGAGCGATCTTTTAATAGATACACCCACGTACAGCGAGAGAAATCATCAATGAACGTGACAAAATAGGAACTACCCCGACCAATGGTAAGAGTAGGAGAAGGACCCCAGATATCGGAGTGGATAAGATCAAACAGACGGGTAGAGCTACGAACGTGCTTTGGAGGGAAGGAGGAGCGGTGATGCTTGCCAAGCTGACAGGCCTCACAGTTGAGCGGAGGACTTTGAGGAGGAAGGTGGGGCAGAAGTTGACGAAGAAGACGGGGAGGAGCATGACCAAGGCGGAGATGCCATTGGAGAAGATCTGTGGAGGTGGAGGAGAAGGTGGAAAAAGCAGAAATGTTGTCCAGGAAGTATAAGCCGCCACTCTCAGTCCCAGTAGCAATCGTCCGTTGGGAGTCCGGATCCTGAAAAGAGCAAGAAGTAGAAGTAAATGTGACGGAACACTGTAATTGCTTGCAAAGAGAGGTAACAGATAATAAGTTGCACGGGAACTGGGGCACGTATAGAGTATCCGCCAAGTGAAGAGACGGAGTGACATGAACTATCCCTGTTCCATGGACTGATGATGAAGAGCCGTCAGCGAGAATAACCGGGGGCAAGCGAGCATGTTTTTCTAGGAGAGAGAAACACGGGAGATGGCCGGTCATATGATTCGTAGCACCAGTGTCGATCAGCCATTTTCCCTGAGTAACAACGTGTGCACGACCAGAAGACGTGACAACCGAGGCGAATGGCTTGGAGGAGGATATGAAAGCCATGAAGGGAGGAAGAAGAAACTGCAGCGGTCTCGGTGACAGCACACCAGCGGCAAGAAGGGCCACGACCAAGGTGCAGAGCACAAGCCGCGCGACTGAACCAGGAGGTCGTGGCGACTAACAAGCAGGAGCGGCTAAAGGAAGAAAGGCAGAGAGGCCGCTCAAACAAGGAAGAATCCGCGCGAATAGAGAGAAAGCCGCGGGGAGAGGAAAAGAGAGCAACACGCGTGAAACCGCAGCGGGTTAAAGGGAAGAAGCCGCGCGAACACGAGCGGCTAGGAAGCAGAACAAGGCACAGCGGGGAAGAGGTCGCGCGGACTGAAAAGGCCGAGCGAACAGAAGAGAGGAGAAGAGCAGGTGACCGCGACCAAGATGCAGGTGAGAGAGGAACAACCCGCACGGTCAGGCAGATCACAGCAGCAAACCGCGAGTATAGAGACAAGCGGAAACGGGGAAAGCAGAAGCGGATAGGGAGAAGAAGTCCGCAGCGGGTAGAGACAAGGCCGCAACGACTAGGAAGTCGGAGAGGCAAGAAAGAACAAGGAGCGCGGCGACAAGGAAACAGGTCGCTGCGACGAATAGCAGTAGGAGAAGAGAACCAAGAAGAAGCAAGCCGCGCGAACAGGGCAGCAGACAGAAACAAGCCGCGCGAATAGGGCAGCGGATAGAAGAGAAGGTAAGTCGCGAAACAGGTCGCAGAAAGCGGAAAACAAGCCGCGAATAACAGAGAGTGCACAGAATCAGAAGGAAATGACCGTGTGCTCTGATACCATGTTAGAAAGTAGCGAAAAAGAGAGAACAAGCGGATAAGCTTTTGAATAATTGAAATTTTATTATCCAAAAAAGATGACTATTACAAAGGTATGCCCTCCCTTATATAGAATAGAGGAGAGATGAGAGAATACAAATAAGAGATGTGGGACTAAAAATTTACAAGCTAAGCGGACTGTACAAAGTAAACCGCACAAGCCGCGCGGTTAGACAGAAGGACTAACCGCACGGCTACAACAAGAGAAGCAGAGAGGTCGCCAGTGAAGATCGCTAGACCGCCCGGTTTACAAGCCGGCGAGTCAAACCGCCAGACCGCGCGGTCTTCAACCCGCCAAGACAGACCGCCCGGTCACCAACTTCAACAATAGGTTGCATAGGCCAGGAACATCCTTATGGCTTCCAGTCTGGCTACTGGAGAAAAGGTTTGATCAAAGTCAATACCTTCTTCCTGCCTATATCCCTTAGCAACCAGTCTTGCTTTGTTCTTAATAATCACTCCATGTTCATCCATCTTGTTTCTAAAGATCCACTTAGTTCCAATTATGTTGTGGTCTTTTGGTTTAGGAACAAGCTCCCAGACTTTGCACCTCTTGAACTGATTCAACTCATCTTGCATTGCCTCAATCCAATGAGGGTCTAGGATGGCTTCTTCAAACTTCTTTGGCTCTACTTGGGATAGAAAACTGGAGTAGAGTACTGCATTCAGATTTTTGCTCCTTGTTTGTACCCCTTATCTTAGATCACCAATGATTTGATCTGTTGGATGATCTCTTAGATGTCTATTAGCTGGAGGCATCCTGGCTTCAGGTTGAACTCCTTCAGCTTCTTCAACTTGCTGCACTCCTTGGTCTTCTTCTGCATTAGGTACATGTAGTACTCCCCCTGGACAACAGCCACTATCATCTACAGGCTGACTTGCAGTAGAGCCTTCTTCTATAGTGAGCTTGTCCATCTTCTTAGTAACACCTGTGGAGCTGCAAATACTTCTAGACAACTCATGGTTAATAAGTCTAGCTTCATCAAATACTACATGTACTGATTCTTCTACAACTTGAGTAGTCAAGTTGTAGACTCTTTAAGCCTTACTATTGTTGTTGTACCCAACAAAGATCCCCTCTTGGGATTTGGCAGCAAACTTAGTCAAGTAAGACTTTCCATTATTAAGTATAAAGCACTTACAACCAAAGATCCTGAAATATGATAGATTTGGTTTTCTGCCTTTCACAATCTCATAGGGAGTCTTGTTGTGGCTTTTAGTAATGGAAGCTCTATTAATTACATGGCATGCAGTATTAACTACCTCAGCCTAGAAATATTCTGGGAGAAATGTATCACTTAATAGGGTTCTACCAGCCTCAATCAAGGTCCTATTTTTTCCTTTCAGCAATGCCATTTTGCTGAGGTGTTTCTAGGAGAAGAGAATTCCTAAAATATCCTAAATTCTTCACATAGTTTTGTCATGCTATCAGATTGGAATTCAGTATCATGGTCACTTCTTATCTTGACCACTGTACTTTCTAACTCATTCTGAATTTATTTGACAAAGCTATAGAAGATACTTGGTGTTTCAGATTTTTGTCTTAGGAAGAACACCCAGGAAAACCTTGAGTAGTCATCTACAACCATAAATGTGTAGACCTTCCTACCTAGGCTGTGAACTGACATAGTACCAAAGAGATCCATATACAAGAGGTATAAACACCTCACAGCATCTTTGTTTTCAATGCTACTAAAGGTGGATCTAGTCTGCTTGCCCTTTTGACAAGCTGAACATATTTCATCTTTAATACACTTAACTTGAGGACCATTCCTCACTAACTCTTTGCTATAGAGTTGGCCAATTGTCTTGTAGTTAAGATGGGCTAGCCTCTTGTGCCATTTGACACAATGAGAGACTTTCTCATCAGCTACAAGACACACTGGAGAACCATTGGTCTCACACATAATGTCTAGGCAATAGACATTTCTTTTTCTATAACCAGTCAAAATGATCTCTTGATCATTTGATCTCCTGATATGACAACCATCCTTGACAAATGAGATGTCATATCCTAAACCACTCAGTTGACTTATACTAATAAGGTTATGTTTCAAACCTTTAACATAAGCCACTTGAGTAATGGTTATATGGGAGCTAGAAATGTTACCAAAACCCTTGATGATTCCTTTTTCAGAACCACTAAAGGTGACTTTAGGACCATCCTTGATTGGTGTGTAGTCCTTTAGCAATCCCCTAGTTCCAGTCATGTTCCTGGAACATCCACTGTCCAAGTACCATATAGGGGCATGGCCACTTGGACTCACCTGCAAAACAGATTAGTTGACCTTAGAACCCAAAGAATTCTTGGGTCCTTGGTGCTGGTTAGTTTGCCTCTTAACAAAGCTACCTACAGATCTTCCAACAGGCAGTTTGCTACTCAACTTGGCACTAGAATTATGCCAACAGTCTATGGCAAAGTGGCCTACCTTGCCACAGCACCAGCACTCAAACCTATTGTACCTTTGCTTAGGTACATTCCTAGCTGTTTTATCTACAGCTGGCTTGTTGAGAGCTGGGGCTTTGCCCTTAGACTTGGACTGAACAGTCCTAGCAGGTTTAGTAAACTGTAATCCAGTTTTACCTTTTTGATGAACAAATTCATCAATTAAGGGTAGAACAGACTTTGGTTTAGAAAACCTAGCAACAATGTCTCTCTCCTTCTGAAGACTAATCTCCAGACTTTTGATTTGATCATTCTTGAATGTTATAGTCCCCATCTGAATAACAGTTATGTTCTTCAGTCAGGCTATTTCATTTAACTTTTGATCAATCAGTTTATCAAAATCAGTTGCAGCCACTTTGAGACTTGCAATCTCCTTAACCTGACTCTTGGCCGAGGATTTGCTTTTCTTAAATGCTTGCAACAGAACTCTATATTCATCAATCAACTGATGAATATCCTCTTCAGATTCAGATCCACTGGCATCACTTGATGCAGATGTAACTGAATCTGAACTAGTACTAGAAATTGAACTTAAAGAACAATTTTGTACCTTACTAGGTCCAGGCTGCTCCTGGATTTTGTCACCTTCTGTTAAGGCCATCAGTCCTTGGCACTGAGTGTCCTCTTGCTCATATATAGAGTTCATTATCTGGATGAACTCCTCTTCCTCTTCTTCAGCAAATAGTCCTATATATGCTTCAGCTTCTGACTCAATTTCTGATGAAGATATGTCTGACAGGCTTTTGTCCTTCTTGGCAACAAAGGACCTTTCCTTCTTGCCCTTGAATTGAGTCTTCTTCTTATCATTAGACTCTTTCCTTTTCTCTGGACAATCAGCAATAACATGTCCTTGTATGTTACAGCAATAACAAATAATTTTTGATAAGGTTGTTTTGCTTGACTTGGGCTTTCTCCTGTCTTTCTTTGATGACTTCTTGTTCTGATAATAGTCATCTTTTCCCTGTGAAGTGGATGGCTTTGTCCTCCACTATTTCTTCTTTAGAAACTTCTGAAAGTGTCTTGTGAATGCTGCAAAGTCCTCATCACTCTCACTGCTTTCAGACTTTCTGCTTTCTGAATCATCTGACTCAGTCTCAGCAACCTTTAGAGGTGGAGATGGAGACTTACTTTTGTATTTCTTGGTGGCTTCTGTTTTGAATGCCACTGCTCTTTCTTTGTGCTCACTTCTTATAGTCTTCTCCTCCTCCTTCCTTACCATCAACTGCATTTCATAGGATAGCAGTTTTCAAAACAAAGTTGGAGGAGGAATATCTGCTAACTTGGTCATTTCCCTAATGGAACGGATCTTGGTGTCCTAATCCTTTGTTATGGACCTCAAGAACTTATCATTTAGCTCATAATTACTAAAATCTCTTCCATATGACATTAACTCATTAACTATCCTATAGAATTTCTTATAGCATTCTGTTATGCTATCATACTTGCCTTGCCTGAAACTTTCATATTCCTGGTTTAACAATGACTTTCTGTCTTGTCTAACTTCTTCTGAACCCTCCGTATACACTATAAGTGTATCCCACATCTCCTTAGATGTCTTACAGTGTATCAAGTTCTGAAATGTAGCATCATTTATGGCACTCACAATGATATTCTGAGCCCTCTTGTCCATGGTGGCTAGAATTATCTCATCTTTTGTCATTTCATAAAAGTCTTTAGGTGTTCTCTGATTTGCATCCAAGACTGAAACCTTCATAGGCACATATGGCCCTTCTTTAACTGTGATATATATTCTAGGGTCTGAGGCTTCCATAAACAGTCTCACCCTTTCCATCCAGATACCAAAAATCTCTTTTCTACAAATGGGTAACTTCATGGATCCAAGTTCCTCATGATTCTCTGTTGAACCCATGTTTCTTGATTTTCTTGATTCTGCACTTTACTTATACTGAATCTGCCAACAGGATCAACTCAGACAGTTATGTCCTTCTTTTTTGAGTAACCTCGCTCTGATACCACTTGAAAGAAATTGTACCTAATCACCTAGAGGGGGGTGAATAGGTGACTAAATCTTTTTTAAACTTTTTAGGCAGATTGCAGATTATATCACAGATTTATAACTAATTTTTCCACAGCAATTAATCAGCAATCACAAAATACACAAGCACACAGTGAACACACAGATTTATAGTGGTTCCCCAAGGTTTGGGTACATCCATTTTCCCCCTTCGCCTATCTAGTAGTGTACTAGATTCAGCCAAACTCCTCCACTATCTCAGATCCTCAGATCTTACACTCAGAACCCCAAACAGGTTCCTACAGCTCAGGCCCAAGGCCCTACAACTCAGTCTTCTCCAAAGACCTACACTCAGCTTGTTCACAAAGCCTACACTCAGCCACAAGTCCTACACTCAGCCACAATAGGCTTACACTCAGAGAAATAGATCTCCTACACTCAGGCACACAGGCCCTACCACTCAGCCTTTATAATTACAGGCTTACAACTCAGATCCCTAAGGATCCTAAAAGAAATTTAGAATACAAAGATTATACCTACAACTCAGAGAAAAGAGAGATGAGTTGATAGGTTCTTGATGAGTTCTTGGAAGAACTCTGCTGAGATCAACCTCACTTGGCTTTCTTCAAAGCTTCTTGAATGTAGAACACAATAGGATTGATTCTCTGCAGCTAATCTTCAATCACTGCAACTTAAGATTCAGAACTAGGTCTGAATCCTTCTTCACAGCCTGGTTCCAACGGCTGTCTTCTTGGAAGGAGCTCTCTCTCTCCAACTTCTTAGATCTTCACTTGATTCTTCAATGAATAGCTAGATCTTCTTCTCTTTTTAAATCTCTTGATCTCTTGTTGTTAATCTCATGGACAACTCTTTTTGTTGACAGAATAAACCTATTTATAGGCCTTCTTCATGTTGACCGGCTGATCCGGTTCCTAACAGCTTTCTGACAACTCGGACAGTTGCAGTAGACCGGCTGGAATGGCAGCTGTCAAGTCATCCAGTCAGTTCTTGAAATATCTGTAACTGTCTGAAAGTGTCGAGACAGTCTGTCTTTAAGTGTCGACACTTATAGACTAAGTGTCGACAAAAGTTGACTAAGTGTTGACACTAGCCTTCAAGGTGTCGACACAACTCCTTGTGTTGTAGAATTCACTTCTCGACACATCTTCTTCATCATGTGTCGACACTGATATTGTGTGTCGACATAACTCCTTGTTCTTCAGTACTTTGTTGAATTCTTGTAAGTGTCGACACAACTCCTTTGTGTCGACACATCTTCTTGTGTTGATACTTGTTCAGTGTCGACACATCTTCTTGGTGTCGACACTTGTCTTTTGTGTTGATACTTGCTGAGTGTCGACACATATTCTTAGTGTCGACACATCTTCTTATGTTGAGACTTTTGCTGAGTGTCGACACATCTCCTTTGTGTCGACACTTGTACTTAGAATTTTGTTGAACTTTGCTAAGTGTCGACACAGCTCCTTATGTCGACACTTTCTTCATGTATAGAGTCTTCTGCTGAGTATCGACACATTCTTTCTTGTGTCGACACTTTCTTCAAGTATTGAGTCTTCTGCTGAGTGTCGACACATTCTTTCTTGTTTCGACACTTTCTTCAAGTGCTGAGTCTTCTGCTGAGTGTCGACACATTCTTCATTATGTCGACACTTATACTTAGACTCTGCTGACTTTTGTTGAGTGTCGATACAGCCTCCAAGTGTCAACACTTTCTGAGGTAGACACAGTTCCTCTAGGTGTCGACACTACTGCTAAGTGTCGACACTGCTTCTCTGGACTTCCCTTTATTGAGTGTCGACACAAGCTGTATGTGTCGACACTTTCTGTCTGGTGTCGACTAGGCATCCCTGGTGTCGACACAATTACTCCAAGTGTCGACACTGCTTGTCTGGGTGTCGACACAAGTCATCTTAAGTGTCGACACTTTCCCTCTGGGTGTCGACACATGGACTTAGAATCTTTTCTGCTTTCCCTGCAAATACTTGACCTGCACAAGGCAACTCAAAATACATCAAATACATTTTGATGTATATCATTGAGTAGGGTGAGGCTTCTTCAAATCAGGTACATTTAAACCAATGTACCCAACAGAGATAAATATTAACAATCGAAATAGTGATGGTGGGTTCATCCATGATGACATTGATGGTATGTTGCATGACATGTATAGAAATTTTGAACAAGATTCTCCTATGCCTCAAGAAGATAGGGGAGAAGTAAGGGAAGGGCCAAATGAAGTTGCCAAAAAATTTTATAAGTTAGTGGAGGAAGTCCAAGAGTAGTTGTATCCTGGGTGTATTAGCTTTTCTAAGCTGTCATTTACTATTCGTTTGTATATCAACAATTGTGTCCATGGAACTAGCAATGACGCTTTTGATGATCTTTTGTGTCTGCTAAGAGAAGCCTTCCCAAATGCAAAACTTCCTGATTCTTTCAATGATGCAAAAAAGACGATGAAGGATTTAGGTCTTCATTATCAAAAAATACATGCATGCCGAAATGATTGTATGTTGTACTGGAAGGAGGACATTAATGCTTCATCTTGTCATATTTGTGGATCTTCTAGGGGGAATTCTGAAGGAGATAATAAAGAAAAAGAAACTGATTCATTAGCTAAAAAGGCTCGTCAAATTCCAGCAAAGGTTCTGTGGCATTTCCCATTGAAGCCTAGGCTTCAAAGGCTTTTCATGTGCTCAAAAATAGCTGATTTGATGACTTGACATGCTAATAAATTGCCAAAAGGATGGAAATTTAAGGCATCCAGCTTATGGTGAAGCTTGGAGGACTCTTGATGCCTTAGATCCAGATTTTTCTATGGACCCTCGGAATGTAAGGTTCGGCCTTTCTAGTGACAGATTCAATCCTTTTCGAACAATGAGCAGTGTCTACAGCACATGGCCTGTGGTGTTGATTAATTATAATTTACCACCGTGGCTAAGCATAAAGCCAGAGTTCTTGATCCTGTCTCTTCTAATTCAAGGACCCCAATCTCCTGGAAATAATATTGATGTTTATCTGCAACCATTGGTTGAGGAATTAAAGGATTTGTGGGAGTTCAGTTTGGAAGTATATGATGCTTTAAGGAATCAAACATTTCAAATGCGTTCAGCTTTATTGTGGATAATCAGTGACTTCCCAGCATATGCCATGTTATCAGGATGGAGCACTAAAGGAGAATTTGAATGCCCTTCCTGCAATTATGAAACATCTTCTCAATACCTAAAGCATAGTAGGAAGTTCTATTATCTGTCCTCTCGGTTGTTCTTAGAGGAGGACCACCCTTGGAGATTTGATACAAGATCCTTTAATGGGAAAGTGGAAGTAAGGACCACACCTACCCCCTTATCAGGACAAGAAGTGCTAGAGTTACGAATTTTGAAACGGTGCTTGGGAAAAACAGAAGAGAAAGTTAGCCAGTGATACCCCATGGAAGAAAAGATCAATATTTTTTTAGTTGCCCTATTGGGAGCATAATCTTTGTCGTCATTTCCTTGACATTATGAACATTGAAAAGAATATATGTGAGAATGTACTTGGAACTTTGCTAGACATCCCAAGAAAGACAAAAGATCCAGCAAAGGCTCGCTATGACCTTAAAAAAATGGGTATCAGAAAGGAACTTCAACCTTTTTTTGTAAGAAACGTAAAAAAATAGTCTTCAGGGCAACAACTTTCTCAATGACAGATGTTGAAAAAAGAACCTTTTGTAGTGTATTAAAGGCTGCTAAGTTGACATATGCTTGCTCATCCAATATATCCCGCTTTGTCCAAGACAAAAAACTTTCAGGAGGATATAAGAGTCACGATGCACATATTTTAATGCAGTACTTGCTTCAAGTTGTTGTTAGGAAGGCATTACCGAAACAGGTTGAGCTAACTTTAATTAGACTTGGATCTTTTTTCAAGTCCATATGCAGTAAAGTTATCAAGGTTCGCGACCTTGATCTATTGCAGAGAGAAATTATTGAAATACTCTGTCAACTTGAAAAGATTTTTCCTCCAAGTTTTTTTGACATAATGGTACACTTGCCTATTCATCTTATTCATCCAATAAAACTTGGTGGACCGGTGCATTTCCAATGGATGTATTGGATGGAAAGATATCTTTGTAGATTGAAATTATATGTATGTAATCGGAGTCGTCTAGAGGGATATATTGCAGAAGCATACATGGCTGATGAATGTTTAGCATTTTGTTCAAGGTATATGTATGATGGGGTGAAAACAAGATTGAACAGGTATTCTGGAGGACAAAACTCAGGTGAAACACATTCTACTTTTCCCTTTTATACAAATGGGTTATCCGCTAGGGGGAAGAAGAAAAGAGGAAGAGGGAAGAAAAATTTGAAGGGTGAGGCTATTATGCTAGATAATACTAGCTTAACACTAGCTCATCGATATGCTGTCTTCAATTGTGGAGACGAAGAAGTTGAGAAGTACAAAAAGTAAGTCAATAATTACTTTGACTATTTTTTTTCCTATTAATACACATGCATTACTTTGAATCAATATCATCTGATTATTTATCCTAACTTTATTTCATGTAAATATAGAGAGTATAAAAATTTGATTGATAGTAGACGTGGATCGAGTAAATGGGCTAAAGAAAAGATCCATAGTCAAGATTTTATGCATTGGTTTAAAACTAGAGTAACTAATGAACAAGTTCTTAATTACATAAGCTGGCTTTCCAAATTTCCAAATCTAGTGGCAAGGAGATATAAAGGCTATTGTATTAATGGTTATAAATTTTATACCAGGGAACGAGATGGGAAATGCAAGCCTCAAAACAGTGGAGTTACTCTTACCGCAACAACTCCAAGTTTTGCTAGCTCAAGGGACCAAAACCCTATTGTCGACAATGTAGAATATTATGGGGCAATAGATGACATAATTGAGATAGATTATTGGGGAACATTTACTGTTGTGCTATTTAGATGTGTCTGATTTGATGTTCTGAAAGATGAATTTGGGCTTACATGTGTTAGCTTCATAAAGCTCTGCTACATGGATGATCCTTTTGTGTTGGCTTCTCAAGTCCATCAAGTTTTTTATGTACAAGATCCTTCAGAAGAAGAATGTCACTATGTCCTAAAAATATTCCTAGAGATTTGTTAGATCTTGACCAATCTCTAGTAGTTAGTGAAGAATCATATTGGGCAGATGCGCTTAATGTTGGGGTTGATGTTAGTCAAGCTATTGGAGATGATGATGATACTTGGTGCAGACGTGATGTGACTCTTGAAATTCCTTTTAGTCTTGATGATCTTGATCGACAAGAAATTCAAGATGATTCAGAATGAATTTGAATGTGTATTTAGAATACAACTTGTATGACTTGTATCATTTTAGTATGTCATGGGGCCACACAGAGTACTCAAGTATGATAAGCTGCTTACTTTACTCTTAACAAACTTCTTTTATTCAAGATAATGTTATTTGCACACTGTTGCTTCATGCTTCATTTTAAGTTTTAAAACATTTCCAGTTTTTCATACTACAAGTGTACTTTTGCCTTTATGTTTCTTGGATGCATTTTCAGATATGGGCAATGAGCCCTTAACCATGCTTGGGACCATACAAGTTTTACCCCTTTTTAGCATGATCTAGGTCTGTTCAATCAAATTATAACTTCTACGTATGCTTTTAATTTATACTTGTTGGCTGGGTTTTAATTTATAAGCTTTTAGGCACAATGCAAGGAAAGAAT
The DNA here is from genome assembly GCA_039583875.1 of Platanthera guangdongensis. Classification (NCBI taxonomy): domain Eukaryota; kingdom Viridiplantae; phylum Streptophyta; class Magnoliopsida; order Asparagales; family Orchidaceae; genus Platanthera; species Platanthera guangdongensis. Next base: position 230,768,309 of record CM077151.1, on the reverse strand, counting down.
CAGAGCCAACAATCAGTGAAATATTGTAAGTCGGGCTCCATGGTCCATTATCTACGAATGAAAAGGAGAAAACATGTGAATGATTATTTGTTAGAAATACTTCAACCTCGTCTTGATGAGCAGCATCAAGAGCTAGAAGTTGCTAATGTTGAACAAAATCTTCATGTTGTTGTGGAAGATGATGTAAATTTACTGACGAATAATTTGGAAGATTTGTTTCTAGAGGAGGAAGAACTTAATAATCTTGAGGAGGATCGACACGAAGAAATTCTGCCTAGAATAGAGAAAGGGAAAGAGACAAATCCAGAGCCGGAGAAAGGTAAGTATGTTTGGATTGTTTTCTTAATCTTTTGGTATTGTCCGATGTAATCAACATGTATTATTCTTTGATATTCTTTGATTTTTACAGCAACCGAAGCACAAAAGTGTAGGGGGCGAACCATGATGAAAGAGATACACAGTAGAACGTTTGAGCATCGTGTTGCTATTATCTTAAATGAGTACAACCAATCAATAGGACCTGATAAAGTAACAGTGAACCAATTTTCAAGCTTTTTGGGTACATTGGCTCGAATTCCAAGTCTTTGCCGTATAGATTGTATAGATTGGAGGCTGCTGAAGACTAAAGAAAAGATGTGGAGTTATGCACAAGTAAATTTCATACCTTTTCTTTCTCTGTTAATTTCTGTGTTTAAATTAAATTTTTCACAAAACCTTTTTTGGGTAGAAAAAGTGGATAATTCCAGATGACAGAAAGAAGTGGGTTCTTGCAACAATTAATGGTAGCTGGCGAAGATATAAGACGATAATCAAACAGAAGTTTTATAAGCCATATAACAATGACAAGGAGAGACTCTTGAATCGACCAAAAGGTATTCCTGAAGAACAATTCAAGGGATATATCGAGATGGTAGGGTCCAAGCAATATAAGGTAAGCTATTTTGAGTATATAAAATTATTTTGGTTTGAACTTTCCTTTTTTCATTCTATTTGAAAGTTGATACATTTTTAAAATGTGTAGAAATTAGCCAGAAGAAATAAGCGATGCCGGAAAAAGCAAAAAAATATGCACACAACTGGTCGAACAAGTTTTGCATGCGTAAGAAATGAGATGGTATGTGATTTTGTGATTCAGGAATTCAAAACTTACTATTTGATTTGTAGCTTATAATTAAATCTATTGTCATTTACAGCAAAAGGCTAATACAAACAAAGAACCTCCCACGGCAGTGCAGATGTTTACCGAGACCCGCAAAAGAGTTGTTACCCGAGAGTACAAGAAATCGTTCGAATATACCCAAAGAGAAATTGTAATTATGATTATTATCTTTCCATGGCAGTGAAAAATAGTTGTTTTATTAAATAATAAAACGTGTGAGTTGTAATACAGGCTGAAATGTAGCAAATGCAAGCGCAACAGAGCGAGAATTGTAGCACAAATGATCTGTTCAATGTTGTGATGCCGAAGGAACATACTGGTCGTGTTAGGCTAATGGGAAAGGGTGTCACTAAATTTGATTTGAAGGCATCATCATCAAGTACTGGTACATTGGTTGATGGCATCAATGAAAAAGTTCTAATAGACCTCGTGCAGTCTATCGCAGCAAGGGTTAAGGATGAATTGATGCAGGAGATTCTTTCAATAGTCTTAATCAACCTCCAACGTGTCATTCATAATCTAGATTCGGAATCTATTTTGGCTGGATTCGCGACAGGGATCATATCTCTAGGAGATGTCGTTAGTGGATATGGGATAAGGAATATAAGCAACTCATCTTATGTTCCTTTTGAGTAATGTTTTGTTTGCATTATGCAAAATAAAGATGTTTTGTTTGTAGGATGCATAATTAAGATGTTTTAATAGCTTTAACTTTCAGGAATCTTAAAATGTTAGTTAATCTACCGCTATTTTTTGTCGCGTTCTGATAAAAGTAATCACGTTGCTAAGTTTTGATTCTTCGCTCTTACCAATTACCAACAAGCGCAATGAAGCTTGAGATTGATTTTTTTTGAGCTCAGCCAATTGTTGAACCTTGTGTAGTTCCATTGTTGAACCTTATTTTTTTGAGACCAGCTAGATTTTCGTCTTGGTTTTATGATTGACTGCATAAAAATGCATCACAGTCAGATTTGATCAGTGTTGTCGAAGGTTACTATGATACTGCTCCACAAGATGTCCTTCAGTGTGAGGATGAGTATCTTGGTATAAGATTTCCATCCAACTCAATGCATGAAAGCAGCTGATTCTGACGCTCTGCTCAATCTTGGCAATGGTAATGGATTCATTTATGTTTTCATTGATGATCGTCATCTTCTCTATATTTTAATATCAACACTTATGTCTTTTCCGCCTTGTAAGTAATGTTGAATGCATGTTAATTACCACTTCTTTAAATAATCTTCATGTTTCCCACTTCTCTGTGATTGTTGACTATTTAAGTAAGGGCATTGTTAGCAAAACTGCTAATGATACAGGAAGTAGTTGAAGATCGTTAGAGTGTTCTTGGATTTTTTGTTGTATTGTGCTGGATTTGTTGTTTCTTATCATCCGTCTGTGATGCAATCTGATGGCTAATGATGATGCTGATGTTCAACCATTTCAGATAAAAATATTCATCATTTATAAAGATGATTTAATTTCATATTTTAACGATGATATTCTGATGACTAATTTCATGGTTGATTTCTTAAAACTTCAGGATGATGCCTACTAGATATGTGACCTATGTTGTATCTAAAATGCGAGAATCTGCAGAATGCTCCTCTTCAGGTATGTATGCATGATTTTTAGAGTGATGTACATTTCATATGATTCTTGTACAAAGGCTGGTGTGTTGAACTAAGTAGTCTAAGTTCATGAAAAATTCTAAATATAACACCCGAAATGTTGTGAACCGGTTGAACCTACCTGGAGATGTGTGATCTGGCCTGGCTTAGTTGGACCTGCCCGAGTTCTAGATGTGTGTACTATAATCTTCATGTTTCGATCTCCAAGACTTATGCAATAGGGCTTATGAAATCACTTTATAGAGAGGTGCCAAAACACTACACTCCTTGCACCTGTAAGTTTACTGCGAGTTCAGTACTTCTGTTGATTTTTTAAATCTAATGTTTGAAGTCCTCTGGTGATTTTTTGATCAACCGAGATTGTGCTTATTTAACTTATCTTTTAACTTGTTTGATTTTTGTTACTCTCTTGCTTATTAAAGTTCAAAATAATATTCAACATTTTCTTGCAAATCTTTTGATTCACTGAATTCTAGTTTTTGAATAAATTCCTCAGGTAATGTTGTGTAGTTCAGTGTGTTTTCTATGAAAGTATTTTTGTGACATTTCCTTTCGGGGGGTTATGTTATTATAATTGACTCGTTATTAAATATGAAAGTTTTGAAATTGTACAGTACAACTACTATACACTTATATGCATATAATTTGTTTTAATGTGATAATTCCACATGCAAAATTAGAAAAAAAAGCTGAAGGCTAGTGATATTGATGGAATTTATTTTTTATGAGCAATCCTAGGATGTCTCATCAACTAGCCAGGCTCTGAATCTTAAAACGAATATTTAACTTATGTTTTGATACCACCTTGATGTAGATGTAGTTGCAACCTCTATGAATACATGTAATTAAGACACCCATACTATGATACCACATGATGCAGTTGTATTTTCATCTACAAAAATTGCAAGTTGAATATGCAACCACTGGTCAGGCGGTTGCGACCGTATGAACCGATCTTAATTTAATTAAGATCTGGTTCTTGCAGTCGTAACCGCTTGACCGATGATTGAAAACAAGTCTGGGGTCGTCTTGGATTGACGAGAGCGAGTCGAACTGTACGTAGCATGCACCTTCAACACATCATGTCCATGATATATGTATGGTCCGAATAATATCTAAGTGTTGGAGAGCGCTTATTCTCTTTACCTCACTAATCCGGGGTCGCGGTTTGTCAAGCTATAGATAAATAACTATCTATTTTTCTGTATTACTAATTTGCTTTTCCTCTTAAACAATGCTTGCTTTTTTTAATTAAGTGTATGAGGATGGCAAGAACTACGATGGCATATATGGAACCCTCTAGTTAATATTGCAGCCCAGAAGAGATATCTCTTGATGGCTAATATAAAATTATAATTCACTTAATAACTAATATAAAATTATATGATATTAACTAACATAAAATTATATGTTATTTGCTTGATTAATTAATATTATTGATGATATTCTTTTACTTGTAGGATGCACAGGAGGAACACAAGTACTGAAGTAAATGGAGACTATATTTTTGTGCTTTTTATGCATTGGAGTATTTGAAGCTGGATGCACATGTGGCTTGGCTAATTTAATTAGAATGAAATGAATGCAAATCAGCAAACATTGTTATATATATTATATAAGTACATTAGATTTTGGTGTGAGAGCTTAGGTGTGAAGCCAGAGATTGATGATATTTTTTTCTTTTTGTGCATATATTGTAGTAATTGGATCGATATTAATATGTATGGATGATATTAATAAGTTGGAAAGTTATATACGAATATTTGTTTGTACTTTTTGATTGTGTACATCTTTTAATTTGATGTATATATATGTATATATGATGATGTATATATGGATATTGAATCTGAATGCATGGATATGATGGATATTGAATCTGAATGCATGCATGAATACATTTTATGGATGAATATTAATCGTGACTAGAAATATATAATTAGGAATAATATTCAGTACCACTGAAAATCGGTACTATTAATCATCTTAATCGTTGGCATTGACAATAAAAACCGTCGCTATATATGAGGATAACCGCTACCATAAAAAAACAAAAATGTTGCCAAAGGCAAGCATAAATGCTACCATAGAGTATCGTAACCATTCTAGTAAAATGAAATAATCGCTACCATTAAAAACCATAACCGCTACAATAGATGCATCACTATTAGCAATTTCAAAAACGCCACAATACATTGGGTAACCGCTACCATACACTATGACCACGACAGTGGATGCAACACACAAGCAACCGCTACCGTAGCCCTACAGTAGCTGTTTTTTCAAATATAGTAGCGGTTTTTGAGCGCTACCATATGCATGATGTGGTGTACCAGCAGGTCAGGTCCTTTGGTCCTCCTGCCAGCTAATATGCCCGCGCCCCCAGACATCTTCCGGCCAAAAGCTACACCAGCAAGATTCTGTGTCACGTCCCTTCTCACTGTAGGCTTCTTTAATTTGAATGGAGACTACATTTTTCATCTCCACTATCCAAGCTTCTTTAATTTGAATTTCAAACATTAATATCGCAACCCTACCTCCTCTTCATTCGTGCGTCGTCAACTTTGGATTAGGGATACTTTTGCCCACTCTGCTCTAAAAAACACAATATTCCTTTTTCATTTCTGTCGGCAACCCTCATCCAGATTGGTGATCCTCAAAGCCGCGAGGCCCGCGACATTCTCCCTAACCTGTGCCACTTGCGCTCGGAGGCCGCTCGAGCTTGCATCTTCTGGTATTTTTTTGGCGGCATATTCTGAGGCTTGCAACTTCTCCCGTTCAACTTTGTGATCTCCAGTGATGCCAACCTACTTACCTCTGTGATCTCTAGCTCCCAAGAGAGGAGCTCCATGAGGCCTCTAATGACGTATGGATGACACTTTCCTTTATTTCCAGCAACCTCCTCTCAATCATTGTGTCTATTTTTATGATGCTCCTCTACAATACCCCTACATTTTCTTTCCCTGCTCCTCCATTCAGTAAGTCCTGCCCTGAATCTATTTTGTAGTCCTCTTCAGCTTCCATAGATGGCAACTTGCTCCCTTCTCGACCTTTGGGATGTCCAGCTCGCCATTTGGGCTCGCCATGTCCATGATTCCACCGACGATATATTAAAGGTGCTCTCCTTTTTCCCTATCCAGTGATGGTTGACAGACGATAGGGTTTTGCACAGCGGGAGTAGCTTCAGATTCTTCACTGATTGCTTTGCCTCATTAATGTGAGTTCTTCTTTCAGTAAATTAATCAGTTTTTAGAAAAAAAATGACCATGCCTTGGAACATTAGTAAGGGTATCTGATAATAAATTTGCTCTGCCCCCTCACCGGTGCTGGGCTCAAAGGAGTTTCAAATTTCTTTGCCTTGCAATCTTTTTTTTCCTGTTTGGCTTTGCACTATTTCCCTCGATCTGATGTAATTTTTTGATGTTATATTTTGATAAGAAATTATTTTTACCTTATTTTCATTTAGCTAAAAAAATATGTATAGAATATTGTCTTTAATCTTTGCACATCACCTTTACATGTTTGATAAAATGTGTGAGAGAATTTTATTTACTGTTCATTTAGTCTGTCTGCTACTAATTTCTAATCTAATTATTGTATTGTTATGATTAAGGCATGCAATTTTTGATGGGAAATGATCTACTTCCGACATTTTTTAATTAATATTTTTTATTATTATTAGTTAATCCGATATTTACCTAATAATTTTTAAGCATGAATTTATTGGTTTAAAATTTTAATTATATTTCAATTGTCATAGCATGGATTTAGCTTAAAGCCTGACGTTCCTAAATTTTTAAACATGGAGAGTTTGATACATTCAAAGAACTATGATTAAAGAGGTAATAAGCATTTCAGATTTTTTGTATTCTCTTTATTGTTAATAAAAGAAAGGCAAAGCTTTGTAAACTTCTATATGATGGTTATAAAAGAATAAAAGGAGTTTAATCTTCCCGCCCTTGAAGTGTTGTGTAGAATTTGATGTGTTGGTTAAAACCCATGTTCTTTGCATTCATTTATTATTTTCTTCATTTTTAGATGATGTTTGCCACTATTCAATGGAAAAAGATTGCAAATGAGAAACTTAGTTTTTTTTGTATCTCATGAGGTTATCAAGTGTTTGTGTTTTTGTTATTTGCACCTTTTATCTTTCCAATTGCTTATAATTTGATGTGTTATTTTATTTTTCATGCATTCCCTTGCTTATAAAATTATTTTTTTTCATTGAATTTGTAAGAGATTATTATGGATGTTGCTTCTTTGTAAAAAAATTCATCTTATCAAATAGTCAACTCTATATGTAAACTTTTTTTACCGAGTAGTTTGGCTCAAATCAACCAATTAATTTATATGGTAAATAAAGTTTTCCGCTAAATCAACAAATGAATTTCTATAAAAGATCTTGACCATCTAATAGGAGCTCCTCATTAAATCAGGACCGTTGATTCTACTTCAATTTGAATCATTCTCCGTCTATTTTATTATTTTTGAAACCTTTCGCATCGCACGGAACAACACCCCGAAATACTTGAGCGGCTTCTTCCTCTCCAACGTGCTCTGAAATCCATCGCACCTCCCATCCCACCTGTGCTTGCTCGGCTCCATTCCGACGTTGATCGCTGGTAAGCTTTTTGTTTTCATTTTTGCGTAGTGGTTGTCGCCGTGCTCTGAAATCCATCACTACTCCATTCCAATCCGTGTTTTCTCGGCTCCATTCCATCATCGAATCACCGGTAATGCTGACCGTGTACTAACGCGCTTGGCCATAGGGGCGGAGCCCCATGTTGGGTTGTATTCGGGCGGAGCCCCGTGTCGGGCAGCCTGTGCGGAAGCGGGAGAAACCCGTCTGGCTGTGGACGAATGTGGGTGCTGCCCGCTCGAAAGGGAGCGCAGCCGAAGCGAATGCGGGCGTAGCTCGCTGTTGCCGGCCAGGTATTGTCACCCCCTGATGTCGATGCAGCCCGCAACGACCCGTCATGGGAGGGCGAAGCCCGCAGGGTGCGGTCAAAGCCCGCCGTCACCAACCGAGTACTGTGGCGCAAAGCCATAGGGGCGGAGCCCCGTGTCGGGCACTCGTATATATAAATAGATATATATATATATATATATATATATATATATATATATATATATATATATATATATATATATATATATATATACGAGCATCTTCGAACGGGCTACACCCGTGTTTGATGCTCTCGGGCGGCCTTCAGCCACATCCAGGCGGGCTCCGCCCGCATCCAAACGGGCTTCTCCTGTGCTCGATGCGTTGTTGCGGGTTGAACCCGCATCAAAGCTGGATGCACCCACATCAAGACGGGCAGTGCCCGCAATATATACATATGAGTACTCAAAATGACCGTAAAAATATAAATCAATATTACAATTTTTATTTTATAAAAAAATACGTTTTGTCGTAAAAATATTAATTTCACGCAATCTCTTTCCCTCTTCTTTCTCTCCCATCCCCATCTCTCTCCCTTTCTCTCTCCCTCTCTCTCTCCCCCTTTCTCCTCTCCCTTCCGCCATCTCTCTCCCTTTCTCTCTCCCTCTCTCTCTCTTCCCCTCTCTCTCTTTCTCTCTCCCTCGTCTCTCTCCCAACTCTCTCCCCCCATCTCATGCTCTCTCTCATGATCCAATGGCTCTTGTTTGATCTATGGTTGTGCCTCCAAATACCTTTATTGCTTTATATAATAAGATATATATATATTTATATATATACATACGAGCATCTTCGCACGGGCTACGCCCGTGCTCGATGCTCTCGGGCGGCCTTCGGCCGCATCCAGGCTTACTTCGCCCGCCTGCGCATGGGTTACGCCTGTGCTCGATACTCTCGGGCGGCCATCAGCCGCATCCTAGCGGGCTTCGCCTGCCTGAGCACGGGCTACGCCCGCCTGAGCACGGGCTATGCCCGTGCTCGATGCTCTCGGGCGGCCTTCGAGAGCATCTAGGCGGGCTTCGCCCGCCTGCGCACGGGCTTCGCCCGCGTTTGATGCTCTAGGCGGCCTTCGACCGCTTAGTCGCCCGCTTCGACGCAATGCACCAGCTCGGCGTCGCACCCGCCACTCCCGGCCCGCAGAGCACTCGACCGTTTCGCCCTTCAGTGTCGCACCAAAGTGTTACGAGGGCCGCAAGTGGCGGGTGCGATGCCGAGCTGGTGCATTGCATCGAAGCGGGCGACTATACGGCCGAAGGCTTCCCGGAGCATCAAGTGCGGGAAAAGACCATGCACCGGCAGGCGAAGCCCACCTGAATGTTGTCGAAGACCGCTCGAGAGCATCGAGCACGGGCTTAGCCCGTGCGAAGATGCTCGTATGTGTGTGTGTGTGTATATATATATATATATATATATATATATATATATATATATATATATATATATATATATATATATATATATATATATATATATATATATATATATATATATATATATATATATTGGCAGACTTTACTGTAGATATCTTAAAAAACTATATAGATATATATATATATATGTGTGTGTGTGTGTGTGTGTGTGTGTGTGGGGGAGTCTCATTTGCGGGCAATTTAATATACATGCGTGTAGGCAAAGGAGCAGAATCACACCTTGTACCCAGCGGCGGTGGGTGGCTGCGGGCTCACCGGCCACCCTGGATTCGTCGGCGTACTACCGGACAAATCCAGGGCAGCTGGTGGTCGACGAGCCCGCAGTCGCCGACCGTCACTAGGTACCAAAAATTGCCCGTATACCAGGCGCCAGAGAGTAAGAAGGAGGTCGGGTTGTCGCCGGAGATGAAGGAGGAGAGGTGGATCTAGAATCAGGAGGAGGTGGATCTGCTGGTCAGAAGGAGGTGGATCTGGAACCAGGAGGAGGTGGATCTGGCATTCGGGAGGTGGATCTGGAACTCGGAGGTGGATCCACCGGTCAGGAGGTGGATCTGGACTAGGAGGAGGTGGATCTGCCGGTCGGGAGGTGGATCTAGACCAGTAGGAGGTGGATCCTTCGGCTTAGGTGTTGTTGAAGAAGAAGCTTGCAGATCTGACAGAGGTTGATCCGTCGGAGGTGCATCAGACGACTCTTCTTCCCTGCCCGCACCTAAGCCTACCCATACAGGATCAACCCTCATATCTTTATCTATTATAAAGAAGTGTCAGAATCAAATCACGATCGTTGAATATAAACCACACATTTCATCACAACCATCCGATCACAATAACGAATCATGTCCATCCATATTTTTCTTAGGTCTCCTAAACCTATGATAGGGCGTCTCAAATCTACATTTTTTTGTAGGGCATCCTACAACCCACCAGCCTAGTCCAATATATGGGCTACAAAATCAATCCCAAAATCCTCCTGCTAAAACAGCCTGCTAAAGTAGCAAGCCTAGCCCACAAGCCAGCCAGGTTAAGGCCCACCATAACAACACTTCTTCTTCAAGAAGAAGAACCAATATATACCCGAAAGAGAAAAACTAAATGGCGGTGTGGGACTAAATCCCACCTGGGATTAATACAATCTCAGGCGGGATTAAATTCCGCCTTAATCCCGCCTAAGTAGGCAGGATTTACTCCCGCTGGATTTAATCCCAGCGGGATTAATCCCGCTAGATTTAATCCCAGCAAGATTAATCCCGCTGGATTTAATCCCAGCGGGTTTTAAATCCAGAGGGATTTTCCTCCTGCTTAGGCGGGGGGCGGGCGCGGCCCGCCGGGGGGATTAATTCCTGCCTAAGTGCTGGATTTCCCGCTGCTTAGGTGGCGGGGGGCACTGGCAGCCCGCCGGGGGCGGACGCCAGCCGCGGGGCGGGCGCAGAGCACTGTGGCGGAGCACCGTGTCAGGCACTCACATTGATGCAGACACAACTTGCAATGACCCGTCGTGGGTTGGCGTAGCCAGCTGGGTTTAGGTCGAAGCCCGCCGTTACGGGTCGGGTACTGTGGCGTATAGCCATAGGGGCACGGGGGTGGGCGCCCGTCGTGGCAATGGCACAGCCCGCCGGGGCGGAGCCCCGTGTCAGGCACTCGCATTGATGAGGGCACAGCTCGCAATGACCCGTCGCAGGCTGGCGAAGTCAGCTGGGTTTGGGGCGAAGCCTGCTGTCACGGGCTAGATACTGTACTGCGTAGCCATAGGGGCGGAGCCCCGTGTAGGGCACTAGTATATATATAAATATATCTCTTTATACTATAAGGGAACCCCTAATGAGGGGGTGGTGTAACTTTTAATTCCAAAAATGCCCTCATAAAATCGCATTTGGTGGGTTAATTGGGGGGTATTTTGGACTTTTGTTCGGATTGGGCTTTAATTTACGATTCATGCACTGTTCGCCCCCCTCGATTTCACGATAGCCCTATTTCCGTCTCTTCTCCTAACCAGTTCATCTCACCGCCTCTCCCCTGCTCAGTCTCCTACTCGCTGCATCCTGCACTGTTCGCGCAGCCAGGGCCGCATCTCCTCCTCCCGTCGCCACGTCTCCTCCCGTCGCAAGCCCGTCGCCGTCGCAAGCCAGATTCTCTGCTGTAAAGCTGCCTAAAATTTCCGCATTAATCACGGTAGCCCCGTTCATTTTGCGCAGACGGCCCCCGCAACCTCGCAGCAAGACAACACGACTTTCCTTTTTCCACCCGCAGGCTCCGGCGGCGGCGAGGGTTTCACTGTTCTTCTTCCTCGCGCCCATTGATTCCACCACCGTCCACCGAATCATCGCCTCATCGGTAAGTTCTCGATTTCATTTTTTTTTACATTCTGATTTCGATTTTTTTATTGCGTTTGATTTCTGGTTCCAAAATTGTGAATCTGCTGTGAAGCTGCCTAAAATTTCCGCATTAATCACGGTAGCCCCGACGACGAATGTCGCCCCGACGACGAATGTCGCGCCCACGACGAATGTCGCGCCCATGACGAATGTCGCGTCCACGACGAATGTCGCCCCCTCGACGAATGTCGCCCTCACGACGAATGTCGCACCCACGACGAATGTCGCACCCACGACGAATGTTGCCCGCACGGGGTCCCCCGTGCACGACTGCTTGTATATATATATATGTGTGTGTGTGTGTGTGTGTGTGTCTATATCTTTATATACTATAGGCAAGTAGCAGAAGAGCCATGGTGTAACATTTAGATGCCCAAAATATTCTTCACAATGATGTAACATTTAAATCCCATAATACCCCCCGTATTTCTCCTACCTCAATACAAAATAAGGAACTTTTGGTCATTACATGAAAACAGCTATATGTGAAGAGAGAGGGCAAGATATTTTATTGCTGTAAATCACAATCGTTTGATTTAAGGCTGGACGGCTTGGATCTCACCCTCTCCTAGAGGAGGGAACGCAACCCGTACGGAACAATTACTACCCGCCAGCAGAGAAGCTGTCCCGCCAGCAAAGGATCGCCCGCGCACCCATGCCTCTGCTCTGGCGCCGAAAGCAGGCCCTCCTCCTCTCCTCCAACATGCTATCGAAGCAGGCCATCCTCCTCTCCTCCAGCACACTACCGTCGCATCCGACCTTATTTCTCCTCTCCACATGCTTCCCTTGGATCCGGCTATAACCCTAAGAGCAACTCCAATAGGGATCTCTATATTTAGAGATCCCCTTTTACTATGTTCTTCAAATATGGAGAACATGGAGAATCAACTCCAACCATGTTCTCCATATTTGGAGAACATGAAATTTTTAATATTATATAAATAATTTAAAAATATAAAAAAATTTAAAAAATAAATTAAAAACGTTGTTATCCCCCCCCCCTCCCCCATTCGACGTTTGTCGTTCGTCGAATAGGTCAACCCGTTCAACGTTCATCGAACTGGTCGTCGAGGTCAACCTGATAATTTAAATGCAATTTTTTTATTATATTATTATATTATATTATATTAATTTTTAAGATTTTTTATTTAAAATTTAATTGCACAACTAAAATAAAATAAACATTATATAGTTCAAAAAAATATTACATTTGAAAATAATGCTAAAATTCTGGGAGGTCATCATCGGGTTCGCTACGAATTCTGTGTGCGCTTCCCCGTGCTGTTCTCCTCCATACCCGGGAACTCCATAGTCGCTTCCTCCATACTGACTTCCTCCGTGCTGGTGTCCTCCGTATCGAGCTTCACCATATTGGTCTCCTCCATATAGGCGTCCGCCGTACTGAATTCCTTCAAAATGAGTGTAACGACCCGGGTTTAGGCCCAACAGGCCGCCCCACTACATCGCCCGACCCACCACGCAGCCCAGGAGGACCATGGCACCACGGGTGGTACAGCCGAAATATACAAGGCCTGCAAGCCATACATCCCAAAGCATCTCGCGCCTGTTTATCGGCAGCGCGCATTGTTGCCACGGAGTTTCGAACCCGAGACCTTGATAAGAAGCCTTTAATACCACTCCTCATCACCAACTGAGTTGCAGCTCAGTTGGTGATGAGGGCTGTTGAAGGTGCCTTGTTAAGGAGGTGCTGGGTTCGAAACCTGGCATTCTCAAAAACCCGTCGTGCTGAGAAACATGCCGGTAGATGGGTTTGGGTGGCACGGGCTGCACTTTGTATGTAACGACACGGCCCGCGGCACGCTCGCCGACCCCAAGCTATGTTACAGGGCTGCAGCCCGTGCCACCCAAACCCATCTCCGACCTGTTTCTCTGCACGACGGGTTTTTGAGAATGCCAGGTTTCGAACCTCCTTAACAATGAGGGCTTTTTCGAACCCAGCACCTCCTTAACAAGGCACCTTCAACCGCCCTCATCACCAACTGAGCTGCAGCTCAGTTGGTGATGAGGGCTTTTTAAGGTGCCTTGTTAAGGAGGTGTTGGGTTCAAAACCTGGCATTCTCAAAAACCCGTCATGCTGAGAAACACGCCGAAGATGGGTTTGGGTGGCACGGGCTGCAGCCCTGTAATGTCGCTTGGGGTCGACGAGCGTGTCGTGGGCTGGGTCGTTATAATGAGGCCCTCAAATTGAGGCCCTCCAAATTGAGGTTCTCTAAACTAAGGCCCTCCAAACTGAGGCCCTCCAAATTGAGGTCCTCCATGTGGGTCTCCTACATAGTGGCTTCCTCCATATTGGAGGAAGCCAGCACGGAGGAAGCCAGTACAGCGGAGCCCAGCATAGAGGTAACCAATATGGAGGACATCAGTTTGGAGGAGGCCAGCATGGAGGAAACCAATATGGAGGAAGCCACCATGTAGGAGACCCACATTGGAGGACCTCAATTTGGAGGGCCTCATTTTGCAGGGCCTCAGTTTAGAGAACCTCAATTTGGAGGGCCTCATTTTGGAGAAAGTCAGTACAACATAAGCCTATATGGAGGAGACCAATATGGTGGAGCTCGATCCGGAGGAAACCACCACGGAGGAAGCCAGTGTGGAGGAAGTGACTATGGAGTTCCCTGGTATGAAGGAGAACAACACGGGCGAAGCGCACGCGGAAGTCGTAGCGAACCCGATGATGATCACCCAGAATTTTAACATTATTTTTAAATGTAATATTTTTTTGAACTATATAATATTTATTTTATTTTAGTTATGCAATTAAATTTTAAATAAAAAAGCTTAAAAATTAATATAATATAATATAATAATATAATGCAAAAAAAATTAAATTTAAACTACCGGGTTGACCTCGACGACCCGTTCGATGAACGCCGAACGGGTTGACCCATTCGACGAACGTCGAACGTCGAACGGGGGAGGGGGGATGACAACGTTTTTAATTTATTTTTAAAATTGTTTATATTTTTAAATTATTTATATTTTAAAATTGTTTATATAATATTAAAAATTTAATGTTCAAATATGGAGAACATGGTTGGAGTTGATTATCCATGTTCTTCATATTTGGAGAACATAGTACAAGGGGGATCTCTAAATATAGAGATCCCACATTGGAGTTGCTCTAATATAGTTCATCTTCGCTCATCCTTGACTCCTCTTTCTTTCTTTCTTCTTTGGAAGAGTGGACGACTCAACACATGGTTCCGCCACTGCTACTCTTTGATGCGGTTTACGACAAGTGTACCGTTCGCACAAGTAATATAAAATGGGCGAATTTTCCCAAGTATCGATCTCTCATGGAACACAGTAAGGTGGAGTTAATTTTGGGGAGTACTTTAGATTGAAGTCCTTAGGTCGGTGTTTACGAAGGGGGTTTTGAATGTTTGCGGAAAAAGAAAGTAAAACACTAATAAACTACTGCTCTGCAATGCTTCACCAGGCGGATGGAAAACTACACGGGCCGCTATGCACCGAATCGCTAGGAGGATGGACGAGTAGGCTTGCGGATGAGGTGGTGAGAACGGCAAGATGAGGGTCGTGAGCACCTCTTCGCTACGCATGCCACTAGCAATTGCTAGTGCGGCACTATGTGGTGGAGGATGGAAAATGGCGCACCTCAAGCAAATAACGTGAGTATAAAATCACACAGACATGATTGTACACAAACATATATCAAATTAATTACACTTCATCAAATACATAGAGATCAAACTACACTATCAACAACAAAAGAAGAAGAGAGTGCGAAATCGACCGGATCCGAAGTCTTGCTGAGGATTCACAGAAGGAATTGCCGAGTTTTCAATCTGCGTCCTAGCTCGCTCCTCAACTGCGTCCGGGGTAGAGGAGGTTGTCACTAACTCCCAATGAACCCGTCTTCTTCGTGTCATGATCCGGTGGAGGATGACACAAACTCCTCTGAGCTTGATGATGAAAGCTAGGTCAAACCCTTCTTGAAGCTCAAGGATGAAGGAGGGGCCGAGAGGAAGCTCTGGCTTGAATTTGGCGTTGAAAGCTTGATCGGAGCCCCTCCCTACGGTGGAGGAAGTAGGAGATCGGTGGAACCCTCCTCGAAGACAAAAACGGCGGAGAAAAAGTCCAGAATTCGAAATTAGGGCGAAACCTGTGTATTTATCGATTGCTGAAATTATAATGCACACGATCAGTGACGCATGACCATTAGTCGTGCTCACTGTGACTTGTGCGTATTGACATGGTAGAACCTGGTAAAAAATGAAATCAATGTACACGATCAGTGGCGCACGACCAGTGGTCGTGCACACTGTGTCCTGTGATAGTGCGTATTGGCATGACAGAACCTGGTAAAAATGGAATTAATGTACACGATCAGTGGTGCACGACCAGTGTTCGTGCACTAAGGAATCCACTGAGCGTGCGCGTGTAAAAAGGCACGATCAGTGGCCCTTAGGCATAAATGGGCCCCAAACCAACCCAAAGCACCCACACAACCCTATACCTGCAGGAAAAACTAACCACTGATATTTGCATACATTCCAGGCGATCACAATAAGAAGTACAATCAATAAAAGTAACAAAAATACACAACCACGGGGTTATAAGTGTACTTCCTATGGAAATAAAGATTAGATGAAATATATACGATAATGAACTAAAAGTGAAGTGCTAGTGAAGAAAACTAGCCCAGATGAGTCCGAAAATTAGTATATAAATAGGACTCATCACTCTTCAACCTCAAAGCTGTTGATTTTTCAGGTTCTTTTCTTAACCCCAAAATCCCTCCTGCTTTTTTCTTAAGCTCTATTGAGTACATTGGTCTCAATGTACTTGATTAGAAGAATTCTGCTCAGCTCAATGATATACACATTATTTTATTTGATGGATGTTTAGTTTATTTGTGCAGGTTAATAAAGCTAAGTACAATATGTCGACACTTAGGACTAGTGTCAACACACACTGAACAAGTTGTGTCGAGACAAAGAAAAGGGGTGTCGACACTTAGGACAACTGTGTCAATAAGCTGCGTCGAGATTAAAGACAACTATGTCGACACTCAGGACTAGTGTCGACACTCTATTCAAGCTGTGTCGACACTAAAGGCAACTGTGTCGACACTCAGGACTAGTGTTGATACACTCTATTCAAGACGTGTCGAGACTAAAGACAATTATGTCGATACTCAGGACTAGTGTCGACACACACTATTCTAGCTGTGTCAAGATTAAGAACAACTGTGTCGACACTCAGGACTAGTGTCGACACACTATAATCATGCTATAATGAGACTAAAGACAATTGTGTCGACACACAGGACTTGTGTCGACACATTTCACAGAAGTTGTGTCAAGACATATTAAAGAGCTTTGTCGACATATTTAGAATTATGTCGACATCACTACATGTGCTGTGTCGACACCGAGGACTTATGTCAACACATTTTATAGCAAAGTCTCAACACTTCAGCAGACTTATTTCCTAAGTATAGATATCAAGACTAAGGTCCTGACAGCCGTCAGAACTGTCAGTAATTAACCAAATCAGCAGGTTACTCCTGTCAGAGCCTATTTAAAGGGATACAGTCTTCAGAAGAAAGAACACACACAAGAGAGAGATAGAAAATGTGAAAAAAAAGAAACAGTACAACTTTGAAGCTCCAACTACAATTTAGAAGGTAGAGAGAGGTCTGATCAAGAATCATCTACAACATCTCTCCAGCCTAGATCAACCCTAATTTCTACTTCAAGAAGCTTTGAAAAGCTAAGAAGGGTTTGATCAGATCTGTCTTGTCGGAATCAAAGAAAGCACAATCATCAAGATCAGATCAAGAAGCAGTTACTCAAATCTCATACTGGGTTACATTTTTTGATTCATTTCTCTGTTATATTCAGTTTATAAGATCTGTCTATAGATCTGAGTGGAGGAGATTTATTCTCTTGTTATTGTAAGCCTGTGTTATAAAGGTTGAGATAGGGCTAGGATTGCCTGAGGTAGGAGAAGTTGAAAATTCTCTGAGTTGTAGGGCATTTGTTACCTGAGAAGTAGGAGTGTGGATTCATTCTGAGGTAGTGTTCTTGGGAAGAACTTGAGGTGTAGGATCTTGGTGATCTTAGTGGTAAGAGTTGTGAAGTCTAAGTTGTAGGAGCCGGGTGGGCTCTGAGCTGTAAGATCTATTGATCTGAGTAAAGGAAAGTGGAGAAGTTTTGCCGAATCTAGTTCATTGCTAGATAGGCGAAGGGGGAAAGTGGATGTACCCATAAATTGGGGAGTAACTATAAATTTGTGTGCTGTTTTGATGTGTTGTGTTAATTTAGTTATTTGTTGTTTGGTTTTTGTTGATTATTTGATCTGAGATAATCATTTCAATTAAAGTAATACTCTGATTAAAGAATAGGGGGATCATATTTAAATTGGACCTATTCATCCCCCTCTAGGTCACTTTCAATCCTAAAGTAAACATTTACAATTGGTATTCAGAGGGAGGTTCACTGAAAAATACATAACAACCTAGTGAGAATCCAAAGGATTACAAATAAAGAAATACCATGACCTAGAGGGAAAATAATTCCATTATGCTCTCTGTCTGCTCCAAAAAAAACTTTGGAATTTGGAAAGAAAGAGTCAGATTATTCATGGAGGTAGCAGATCCAAGAATATACATTACTGTGGTTGAAGGACCATTCATACCCATGAAAGTGTCAGTTCTTGATACAAACATCAAGACACCCAAGACTTACATGGAAATGGATAAGGATGAAATCATACTGCCTCTATGGACAAAAGAGCTCAGAATATTATAGTCAGTGAAATTGATGTTTCAACTTTTCAGAATCTGATTCACTGCAGAACAGCTAAAGAAATGTGGGATTATTTGATAGTTTATATGGAAGCTACTGAAGAAGTCAGAGATGATAGAAAATCTCTACTAAATCAACAGTATGAAGCCTTCAGACAAGATAAAAAGGATTTAGTGGCTGAGTGTTTAGAAAAATTCTTCAGAATTGTTAACAACCTGAGGACTTATGGCAGAAGTTTTACTAATTATGAACTTAATGATAAGTTCTTGAGGTCCCTGAACAAGGAATGAGACATTAAGATCTGTGTCATAGGAGAAATGAGAAACTTAGCCAATATAGACCCCCAAGCCCTTTTTGGAATGCTGTTGTCTCATGAGTTATAGCTTAATATCAGAAAGTTTGAAGAAGAATCAGCCAGAGCACTCAATAGAGAAAAGACCTTGACCCTAAAGGCTGAGTCATCCAGAAATGTAAGAGAGAAGTCAATACTCATAAAAAAACTGGAAACTGCCTTTGAGTGCTCAAAATCATCCTCAACTGAAGGAGAAATAACTGAGGAGGAACTGTCACTCTTCTCTAGACAGTTCAAGAAGATGTTAAGGAGAAGAGAACAAGGAAGATAAAAGGGTTTAGCAGGAGACTCTTCTCACAAAAAGATCAATCATCCAGAGAAACCCAGGAAGAAGAATTCTGGGGACAGATATGGCTCTTCTCAGAATAAATATATTAAAACTAATATAGTGTGCTATTGTTGCAACAGGAAAGGGCATGTCATAGCTGATTGCCCAGCAAAAAGGAAGTAGAAAAAGTTTGATAACTTGAAGGATGGACAACACAAGAAGGCTGACAAAAGGCTATTGGCAAAAAGACAGTTAACACTGTCTGACAGTGAGTCTGATTCATCTGAATCATAAGAGGAGGAGGCTCTCAAGCGCCTGATGGCCATTGAGGAAACTCAATTAGGTGAAGAAGATCAGGATTGTTCAAATCCTGCTTAGGTAAAATCAATCTCTAATATTTTTTCCTCAGATTCTATTTCTGCATCAGAAAATGATTCATGTTCACATAGTAAAGAACATGATTCAGACATTGAAGTAGATTTTAACTCCCTTATCAACAATTATGGGAAGGTACTAAATGCCTAAATTGCAAGCAAACAACTTGCTAAGGATCAAGCTAAAGAGTTAGATTCCTTGAGATAAGTATCTTCTCAGTTGATAAGTGCCAACACAAAGTTTGATTTATAAAAACTGAAACTAATTGAATCAACCAACAAGATAGATAGCCAGTCAGAGGTGATAATTGAATAGGTCAATACTGTCAAAGACCTAGAAGCAAAGCTTGATCAGGAAAGATAGCTCCTGACTCAGTTCTCGAAGTCTAAGTCAGTGCTACCTATCATATATACTTTTCTGCACCATTTAGAAGTGGTGTAGGGTTTGGTAAGAAAAAAAATTTAAAAAGAAGTTTGTATCCAAAGATAAAATTCCAAGTGGTCCAGTTAGGCAACCTGTCAAGTATCTGCCCTCTAACAGATGCTTAAGATCATGTGTTCCTGGACACATGATGTCTGAGTGCTCTACCAGCAAGGTCAATAAAGAGCCTTGCTGGAATGATCAGATGTCAAAAGGTAATATAGGCTAAGAACCACCATAGAAAGTGATCAATCCAAGAAGCCAAGGAATTCTTGTGGCTGATCCTAGTGTAGCTCACTCAAATCTGAAAGGTAAGGGTGTGAATTATACACCTCTACCTTGGAAATTGGATGAGAATTCTGTATTGCACAAGAAAACAACTTCAAATGTGCAACCAAAGAGAGGATACAATAGATTTGAGTGTTGGTGTTGTGGGAAGGTTGGGCATTTTGCCCTAGATTGTTGGTATAATCCAACAGACCCTTCATATAGATTTCAACCATCTTTATTTAAAAAGACTGTTGTGTTTTACACAGCAAAGTCTAACAGGAATCAAAGCCCCAAAACTTGTTGGGTGCCTAAGGTGAACTAAATTTATGTTTGTAGGTGGAGCCAAGTACCACTAATAGGCCAATATGGTACTTGGATAGTGGATGTTTCAGGCATATGACTGGATCAAGGAGTTTACTAAGAGACTACATTCCAGTTAAGAATGCACCAAAAGTCATCTTTGGAGGGTCAGAGAAAGGACTCACCAAGGGATATTGTAACATTTCTAATGACCTAGTTACCATCACTAAAGTT
Source organism: Platanthera guangdongensis (assembly GCA_039583875.1). Taxonomy (NCBI): domain Eukaryota; kingdom Viridiplantae; phylum Streptophyta; class Magnoliopsida; order Asparagales; family Orchidaceae; genus Platanthera; species Platanthera guangdongensis. The sequence continues at coordinate 230,747,765 of CM077151.1, read as the reverse complement.
ACTTATGTGGAAGGATTGAACCACCATCTGATAAGCATAAGTCAGCTTTGTGATTTAGGATATGAAATTGTCTTCCATAATGACAAGTATCTGATAAGGAATTCAAGTGATCAAGAGATCATCTTGTCAGGCACTAGGAGTGGGAACATTTATTTTCTAAATTTCCTTAGTATAAATGAACAATCACCAGTATGTCTTGTAGCGAGTGAGAAAGACACTTTGTGTGTACAGTGGCACAAGAGGTTGTCTCACTTAAACTACAAATCTATGAGTAAACTATTTTCTTTGAACTTAGTTAGAAATTGCTCACAACTAAAATGCTCCAAAGAGGGCATATGTCCTGTATGTCAAAAATGCAAACAAACAAAAGTCACTTTTAAGAGTATTCAGTCCAAAGACACTGAGAGGTGTCTGTACTTACTCCATATGGATCTATTTGGTCTTGTTGGATCCCTAGTTGATTTGGGCTAGGTTCACTAACTTAGGATGATTTGACCCAACATGTATAGTCAGGGTCATAGTTGTGTCCTAGAGTCTAGGCCAAGAGTCAACATCACATGGATCTGCCTACAATAGCTTGTCAGAGACTCAAGCAGTTGTGTCGACACCCAGAAGAATTGTGTCGACACACAAAAAGGCTGTGTCGACACCTAAAGGATTTGTGTCGACACAACAGAGTATCAGTCGACATAAATAATATTAGTCGACACTAGCTTAGTCGACACAAGAAGGATTTGTATCGCCACAATTCAAAGAATCTGTTTCAGAAGGATAAGTCAAATTCTCAGCTCGACGATCTTGAGATATTTCTATGAGCTGAGCTCGACGATCTTCGTTCTCTGGTCGACGAAATCTGGGATATTTCTTCAACCATCTAAAGTCAGGATAACTCCAAATTATTCTAAGTCCAACTTTAGACTTTGCTCGACGAACTGGATCCTGAGCTCGATGAACTTGGACCTCAACTTCACAAGAACCTTCAGTTAGAGGTTCTCAGGTCGACGAACTTTGTTCATTGGTTGACGAATTCTGGATCCTTTACTTCAACAACTATATTCATGAATTATTCTAAGTCCAGAATAGTTGTTGAACTCCAGCCGACGAAGCTACAAACTCAGCTCGACAGACTTTAGAGAGAAAAGGCAAAGGTTCTGAAGCATGCAGTTCTGTTATCAGCTCGACGATCTTGGAACTCAGCTCGACGAATAAGAAGTCGCCTGGTCGACGAATACAATATCTCAGCTCGACGAACTGGTAATTCAGTTCGACGGATTCTGCCAACTGTTCGACAATTCCAGACTTAGGCATTTCTGGCATTCTGCCCTCACTCAAATGCGATAATTCCTGAAAAAATAATGCTCTAACATTCTCTGAATGTATCTATTAGAGGGAGCATTAATTACAGTCTTCCTCAGGATTATTACTTGCCGATTTTCCACAAGACAGTTGGGGAAATTAATCAATGATGATTATTCTCAAGGCCGTCAGCATTAATGATTGAGGCATTCAAAATTTTAAAAGATAGAGAAGAAGAAACACATGGAGATAGATATACAGAAACGAAGAGACAGAACAAAGAAATTAATCAGTAGCTTTTAGTGACAAGCAGAGATCATTATTCAGTAGAAGAAGAACAATCATACAATAACAAGAATCTTCTTATTCCTTATACTCTCCAGGACTTCCAAGGACAACTACTATCAAATCAGTCAAGAAGTTCCTGCATCTCTGCTAGTCAAGAACTAGACTTGAATGTCTATCACCCTGCAGCAAAGCTCCAGATCTTCCCTGAACCATTCTACATCTCATGGGGGAGCTGTTTGCTAACATCAGTCTACATATGTCTTCTCTCTGATTGTTGACAGAGAAGACATAATCAACTCTCTCACCCCCACCTCTATAAAGGGTTGTCATCTCCCTTCAAAAGTGATTTCTGGTTGCAAGTCTCCTGATCAAAAGACTTGAGTTGGTTTTTAGGTACCTGATCAAAACCCATTGGTGTCAGGCACGTGATCAACAACCTGAGTGGATTCCTACCAGGGTGGTAGAAGAGTGGACTACCCAGATTTGGGGAACCACTATAAATTTCTTGTGTCGTCTGGTTGCCTATTTTTCTTTTTGTTCTTGCTCTGCTTGTGAATTAGGTTTACCATCTGCTACCATTTCATCATTTCCTGCACTAGGACTTAATAATTTTTTTAAGTATACTTTATTCACCCAACCCCCTCTAGAGTATTCTAGATCTAACTTTAACTTTCAATTGATATCAGAGCAGGTTCCTTTGGTTGGACAAGTTAACCCTTGAACCAAAGATCCTTTGTTAGATCTACACATCACTTTATTCACATTTAACTTAGAAACACAGTCATGGCACAGAACAAAGATTATGCAAGCACCAGACCTCCAGTTTGCAACCTTAACAGGTTTGCCATCTAGAACTCAAGAATCAAGTTGTATATGAATTCTATTGATGAAGATATTTTTTCTTCTATCTTAACAGGTGTACCTCCACCACATGCTGCTCCTCCAAGCACTTCTACAAATATGACTACAGTACCTCCTCCAGACTACAATGATGCATACAAGAAAGAAAATATGGCTGATGCAAAAGCCATGAACATACTGGCACAAACCATGTCTGATGATATATTCCAGAAAGTTGTTGAGTGTACCTCAGCAAAAGCCATTTGGGATTCTCTAAACCAAATGGTGGATGGATCAGCAGATGAGAGAAAGGATAGGAGATCAAATCTCATATCCTAATATGAAAACTTTAAGAAGCAGGAAGCTGAGACAGTTTCAGAGATGTACAATAGGTTAAGCTCAATTATCAATGAGCTCAAGACCTTGGACAAGAACACCACTCTTACAGAAGTGAATGACAAGATTCTGATGTGCTTCTCTAGCTCGTGGGATACAAGAATCTGGCCCATCAAGGAAGCCAGATGCCTGAATGAGATTTCAATTGAATCTCTATTAGGCAAACTGAAGTCTTATGAGCAGCTGATAAAGACCAGAGAGGCAGCTGAACAAAGAACATCTCCTTCAGCCAGAAGAGAACAGAATATAGCCTTCAAAGCTTCAGAAGAATCAGAAACTACAACAATAAATGAAGAGCTTATGAGTCTCTTTGCTAAGAGATTCTTCAAGATGGCTAGAAAGAACTTCAGGAGAAAGCGAGCAAGAACAAATGACAAACCAAAGTATGATAAGACACCAACTAAAGAAGTTGTGTGCTATAGATGCAAAAAGCCTGGGCACTTCCTCTCTGAGTGTCCAGAGAACCAGAAGAAGGACAAGAGAAAGGAAAAGGACTCTAGAAGACAGTACATCAGCAAACCCTCTTTTAGCAAGCACAAGATAAAGGAAAAGGGGTTTGTGGCTGAGACCTGGAGTGAGAGAGAAGATGAGTCAACATTTTCAAGCTCTAGTGAAGATGAGGAAGAAGAAAGAGCAAAAGAGGTTTGCCTCATGGCAATTGATGCCTCAAGAAGTCATTCAGAAGATGAAGATTCAGACAATGAAGAAGCTTCTAAATCAGAAGCTGATCAGATATTATCATCTTTTGATTATTACTCTGACTCTTTTAAATCAGATTTCAAAATTATGTGTTTAGACTGGATACATTCTGAAATGGAAATTAAAACTCTTAGGGAGAAACTAGGAACTTTATAAAATGTTCACTCTGAAAACATTAGGCTAAAAAATGAACTAAACTTACCAAATGAAAAAATAATTTCACTAAAAACTGAGCTTTGTGAGGCCAAACAACTTGAGGAAACTCTCAACGGGAGAAGCCTCAAGCTGATGGATATCACAAGCACTGTCAATGCCAGGCTTAATGGCAAGCAGGGCTTGGGTGCTCCATCATGTTTGGTCCCCATTCTCAGGAAGAACATTTTATCAACCCCAATAAAATTTGTGTCTGCTAAAGGGAAAGAAACTGTAAATAATGAACTACCAGTAGAAAAGATCCCTAAGACAGTAGGATAGAAAACCAAGAACCAGAAAACACCTAATAAAAACAAAGTTCAGCAATTTTCATCGAACTCAGATCGACGAAATGAGGCTAGTTCGTCGAACCCAAATCGACGAACTCTGAACACAAACTATAGTTATATTTTCGTCTAACTGCGATCGATGAACTTTGCATGGTTCGATGAACAGAGGTCGACGAACATGGGGCACAGAGAATGAACATGTTCATTCTACGGGTAGAGATTGATGATCTCAACCCAATTCGTCGAACTCTGGTCGACGAACTTACATAAATTCATCGAACCCAGGAAGACTTCACCAAAACTATAATTCCAACAGAAACTTAAATACTTCTAAGAAACCATTTAATCCCCTAGCTGACTGGATCATACCACCTAGAAAATATCACCCCTTGGGATGCAAATCTAAACCTGAATTTTCAATTATCTCTAGTTTTTCTTATCAGCCATACAAAGGGCCCAAGGTAACCTGGGTCAAAAATCATTAACTGTTTGTATTGCAGGTGAAAAATTACCCAGGGGTAAATCAAACTTGGTACCTGGACAGTGGCTGCTCCAAACATATGACTGGTAGCAAGGACATCTTATTCAACTACAAGTACAAACTGGGGCCAAAGGTTATCTTTGGTGACTCCAAATGTGGTCAGTCAGAAGGATTTGGAGAAGTAAGAATAGGAGTTGTCACATTCAAAAAGGTGACATATGTAAGTGGACTCAAGCATAACCTCATCTCTATAAGTCAGTTATGTGATGATGGTTATCAGGTATACTTTAATCCATCCACTTGCTCTATTATTGATAAAAATAACCAAACTATTTTAAATGAAAATAGACAAGGCAACATTTACTTAGTAAACTTTCTTTCTGCCAAAACTGATATTTGTTTGCTAAATTTAACTAGTACTCAGAATGATTTATGACACAAAAGACTAGGACATGTAAATCTGAAAAACATTGATAGGTTATCTAAGCACAACCTTGTTAGAGGTCTACCTTCTATTCCCTACAAGAAGAAAGTCTCTGCAGGGCTTGTTAATTAGGCAAGCAAACTAAAACTAGCTTTAAATCAGTTAATAAGAGTGATTCACCTAGAATTTTGTATTTGCTACACTTGGATCTCTTTGGACCCATTGTTGTACAAAGCCTAGGAGGGAAATCCTACACTTTAGTTATAGTGGATGACTTCTCCAGGTTCAGTTGGGTATTCTTTCTGAGATCAAAGTCAGATACATTCAAGGTTCTTACAGATTTTCTTAGGACCATACAGATTGAGTTCTCTACTCATGTTGCATTGATCAGAAGTGATCATGGTACAGAGTTTGAGTCTCTTCTTATGCATGAGTTCTGTGAGAAGGAAGGTATTAGGCATTGCTTTCCAGCTCCTAGAACTCCCCAACAAAATGGAGTAGCTGAAAGGAAAAAATAGGACACTCATTGAAGCTGCAGGTACATTGCTTGCAGATGCTTACATGCCCCTCACCTTTTGGGCAGAGGCTGTAAGCATAGCAAATTATGTCCTGAACAGGAGCCTTATTCACAAATTAAAGAATAGGACTCCCTATGAATTACTCAAGGGGAAGAAATCTAAAATAAACTATTTTAAAGTATTTGGTTGTACTTGTTACATACACAATAACAACAAAAAATATATTAGAAAGTTTGAGGCTAAGGTTGAAGAGGGAGTTTTTCTAGGATACTCCCAAGTAAGCAAGGCCTATAGGGTGTTTAATAAATCAACATTAAAAATTGAAGAATCTATTCATGTTTCTTTTGATGAGACTAATATGTATTGCAAGGAGAAGGAAACTTCTACCAATAGCACCTTGTAGGTACCCCACTTGTGTGAGACCTTGGATGGACTAAACCTCACCCAAGAGGTTCCAACTCATCCCTCTCCACAAGCCATTGAAGAAAGTGAAGAGGAAGAAGGGGATGCAAATGAATCTCTACCAACAGCAAATGCAATTCCACAAGAGGAATCAATACCAAATGTTGTTGAACAACCAACTCCACTCACTGAATTTGTCACACTTAGGGATCACCCCAGATCTCAAGTAATTGGAGACATATCAGTAGGTGTACAGACAAGGCATCAACTCAACCATGATGTGATGCATGCCTGCTTTCTCTCCCAAATTGAGCCTCAATCCATAACTGATGCTGAGCAAGATCCCCATTGGATTCTTGCAATGCAAGAGGAACTAAATCAATTTGAGAGATGTAGAGTTTGGGACATGGTTTCAAGGCCTAAAGGCTATCCAGTGATTGGAACTAAGTGGGTTTTCAGGAATAAGCTTGATGCCCCATGAGCGTGTAACATTTAGATGCCCAAAATATTCTTCACAATGGTGTAACATTTAAATCCCATAATACCCCCGCATTTCTCCTACCTCAATACAAAATAAGGGAAAGCTTCAAAAAAAAATACAAAATAAGGAACTTTTTGGTCATTACATTAAAACAGCTATATGTGAAGAGAAAGGGCAAGATATTTTATTCAGCCATAATTTATTAAAGCAACACCTACTATTTAGAAGAGCGGACAAAACCTATTAAAATTCATTAATATATTATTTATTAGAGCAACACTTATCTGAACACTATTATTGAAGCACTTCCATTCATGTACGAAGGATCGTCTGATATTACCCAATTATTAAAGCAACACCTACTATTTTATTCAGCCATAATATATTATTCTTTAATATATTCTTTCTCATCCCTTCCCTCCGGCCAGTAAAAAAATTTTTCCTGCGCTACCCCTTCCCAGAGGAAGGAGCGCGGGTACCGCAGGAGCCGTTCGCTAGGCTTTAAAGAATGGGTTTTCTTTGTGTTCTTTTGGTTTTCTTATTACTGTAAATCACAATCGTTTGATTTAAGGCTGGACGGCTTGGATCTCACCCTCTCCTAGAGGAGGGAACGCAACCCGTACGGAACAATTACTACCCGCCAGCAGAGAAGCAGTCCCGCCAGCAAAGGATCGCCCGCGCACCCATGCCTCTGCTCTGGTGCCGAAAGCAGGCCCTCCTCTCATCCAACATGCTATCGAAGCAGGCCATCCTCCTCTCCTCCAGCACACTACCGTCGCATCCGACCTTATTTCTCCTCTCCACATGCTTCCCTCGGATCCGGCTATAACCCTAAGAGCAACTCCAATGGGGATCTCTATATTTAGAGATCCCCTTGTACTATGTTCTTCAAATATGGAGAACATGGAGAATCAACTCCAACCATGTTCTCCATATTTGGAGAACATGAAATTTTTAATATTATATAAATAATTTTAAAATATAAACAATTTAAAAAAATAAATTAAAAACGTTGTTATCCCCCCCCCCCCCCCCTCCCCCATTCGACGTTTGTCGTTCGTCGAATAGGTCAACCCGTTCAACGTTCATCGAACAGGTCGTCGAGGTCAACCTGATAATTTAAATACAATTTTTTTATTATATTATTATATTATATTATATTAATTTTTAAGATTTTTTATTTAAAATTTAATTGCACAACTAAAATAAAATAAACATTATATAGTTCAAAAAAATATTACATTTGAAAATAATGCTAAAATTCTGTGAGGTCATCATCGGGTTCGCTACGAATTTTGTGTGCGCTTCCCCGTGTTGTTCTCCTCCATATCCGGGAACTCCATAGTCGCTTCCTCCATACTGACTTCCTCCGTGCTGGTGTCCTCCGTATCGAGCTTCACCATATTGTTCTCCTCCATATAGGCGTCCGTTGTACTGAATTCCTCCAAAATGAGTTTAACGACCCGGGTTTAGGCCCAACAGGCCGCCCCACTGCATCGCCCGACCCACCACGCAGCCCAGGAGGACCATGGCACCACGGGTGGTACAGCCGAAATATACAAGTCCTGCAAGCCATACATCCCAAAGCATCTCGCGCATGTTTATCGGCAGCGCGCATTGTTGCCACGGAGTTTCGAACCCGAGACCTTGATAAGAAGCCTTTAATACCACTCCTCATCACCAACTAAGCTGCAGCTCAGTTGGTGATGAGGGTTGTTGAAGGTGCCTTGTTAAGGGGGTGCTGGGTTCGAAACCTGGCATTCTCAAAAACCCGCTGTGCTGAGAAACAGGCCGTAGATGGGTTAGGGTGGCACGGGCTGCACTTTTTATGTAACGACACGGCCCGCGGCACGCTCGCCGACCCTAAGCTACGTTACAGGGCTGCAGCCCGTGCCACCCAAACCCATCTCCGACCTGTTTCTCTGCACGACGGGTTTTTGAGAATGCCAGGTTTCGAACCTCCTTAACAATGAGGGCTGTTTCGAACCCAGCACCTCCTTAACAAGGCACCTTCAACCGCCCTCATCACCAACTGAGTTGCAGCTCAGTTGGTGATGCGGGATTTTTAAGGTGCCTTGTTAAGGAGGTGTTGGGTTCAAAACCTGGCATTCTCAAAAACCCGCCGTGCTGAGAAACACGCCGAAGATGGGTTTGGGTGGCATGGGCTGCAGCCCTGTAATGTCGCTTGGGGTCGGCGAGCGTGCCGTGGGCTGGGTCGTTATAATGAGGCCCTCCAAATTGAGGCCCTCCAAATTGAGGTTCTCCAAACTAAGGCCCTCCAAACTGAGGCCCTCCAAATTGAGGTCCTCCATGTGGGTCTCCTACATAGTGGCTTCCTCCATATTGGAGGAAGCCAGTACGGAGGAAGCCAGTACAGCGGAGCCCAGCATAGAGGTAACCAATATGAAGGACATCAGTTTGGAGGAGGCCAGCATGGAGGAAACCAATATGGAGGAAGCCACCATGTAGGAGACCCACATGGAGGACCTCAATTTGGAGGGCCTCAATTTGGAGGGCCTCAGTTTAGAGAACCTCAATTTGGAGGGCCTCATTTTGGAGAAAGTCAGTACAGCAGAAGCCTATATGGAGGAGACCAATATGGTGGAGCTCGATCCGGAGGACACCAGCACGGAGTAATCCAGTGTGGACGAAGTGACTATGGAGTTCCCTGGTATGAAGGAGAACAACACGGGGAAGCGCACGCGGAAGTCGTAGCGAACCCGATGATGACCTCCCAGAATTTTAACATTGTTTTTAAATGTAATATTTTTTTTGAACTATATAATATTTATTTTATTTTAGTTATGCAATTAAATTTTAAATAAAAAAGCTTAAAAATTAATATAATATAATATAATAATATAATGCAAAAAAAATTTAAATTTAAAATACCGGGTTGACCTCGACGACCCGTTCGATGAACGTCGAACGGGTTGACCCGTTCAACGAACGTCGAACGTCGAACGGGGGAGGGGGGATGACAACGTTTTTAATTTATTTTTAAAATTGATTATATTTTTAAATTATTTATATTTTAAAATTGTTTATATAATTTTAAAAATTTCATGTTCAAATATGGAGAACATGGTTGGAGTTGATTCTCCATGTTCTCCATATTTGGAGAACATAGTACAAGGGGGATCTCTAAATATAGAGATCCCCCATTGGAGTTGCTCTAATATAGTTCATCTTCGCTCATCCTTGACTCCTCTTTCTTTCTTTCTTCTTTGGAAGAGCGAACGACTCAACACATGGTTCCGCCACTGCTACTCTTTGATGCGGTTTACGACAAGTGTACCGGTCGCACAAGTAATATAAAATCGGCGAATTTTCCCAAGTATCGATCTCTCATGGAACACAGTAAGGTGGAGTTAATTTTGGGGAGTACTTTAGATTGAAGTCCTTAGGTCGGTGTTTACGAAGGGGGTTTTGAATGTTTTCGGAAAAAGAAAGTAAAACACTAATAAACTACTGCTCTGCAATGCTTCACCAGGCGGATGGAAAACTACACGGGCCGCTATGCACCGAATCGCTAGGCGGATGGACGAGTAGGCTTGCGGATGAGGTGGTGAGAACGGCGAGATGAGGGTCGTGAGCACCTCTTCGCTACGCACGGCACTAGCAATTGCTAGTGCTGCACTATGTGGTGGAGGATGGAAAACGGCGCACCTCAAGCAAATAACGTGAGTATAAAATCACACAGACATGATGGTACACAAACGTATATCAAATTAAGTACACTTCATCAAATACATAGAGATCAAACTACACTATCAACAACAAAAGAAGAAGAGAGTGCGAAATTGACCGGATCCGAAGTCTTGCTGAGGATTCACGGAAGGAATCGCCGAGTTTTCAATCTGCGTCCTAGCTCGCTCCTCAACTGCGTCCGGGGTAGAGGAGGTTGTCACTAACTCCCAATGAATCCGTCTTCTTCGTGTCATGATCCGGTGGAGGATGACACAAACTCCTCTGAGCTTGATGATGAAAGCTAGGTCAAACCCTTCTTGAAGCTCAAGGATGAAGGAGGGGGCCGAGAGGAAGCTCTGGCTTGAATTTGGCGTTGAAAGCTTGATTGGAGCCCCTCCCTACGGTGGAGGAAGAAGGAGATCGGTGGATCCCTCCTCGAAGACAAAAACGGCGGAGAAAAAGTCCAGAATCCGAAATTAGGGTGAAACCTGCGTATTTATCGATTGCTGAAATTATAATGCACACGATCAGTGGCGCATGACCATTAGTCGTGCTCACTGTGACTTGTGATAGTGCGTATTGGCATGGTAGAACTGGTAAAAAATGGAATCAATGCACACGATCAGTGGCGCACGACTAGTGGTCGTGCACACTGTGTCCTGTGATAGTGCGTATTGGCATGACAGAACCTGGTAAAAAATGGAATTAATGCACACGATCAGTGGTGCACGACCAGTGGTCGTGCACTAAGGAATCCACTGAGCGTGCGCGTGTAAAAAGGCACGATCAGTGGCCCTTAGGCATAAATGGGCCCCAAACCAACCCAAAGCACCCACACAACCGCTATACCTGCAGGAAAAACTAACCACTGATATGTGCAGACATTCCAGGCGATCACAATAAGATGTACAATCAATAAAAGTAACAAAAATACACAACCACGGGGTTATAAGTGTACTTCCTATGGAAATAAAGATTAGATGAAATATATACGATAATGAACTAAAAGTGAAGTGCTAGTGAATGAAAACTAGCCCAGATGAGTCCGAAAATTAGTATATAAATAGGACTCATCACTCTTCAACCTCAAAGCTATTGATTTTTCAGGTTCTTTTCTTAACCCCAAAATCCCTCCTGCTTTTTTTCTTAAGCTCTATTGAGTACATTGGTCTCAATGTACTTGATTAGAAGAATTCTGCTCAGCTCAATGATATACACATTGTTTTATTTGATGGATGTTTAGTTTATTTGTGCAGGTTAATAAAGCTAAGTACAATATGTCGACACTTAGGACTAGTGTCAACACACACTGAACAAGTTGTGTCGAGACAAAGAAAAGGGGTGTCGACACTTAGGACAACTGTGTCAATAAGCTGCGTCGAGATTAAAGACAACTATGTCGACACTCAGGACTAGTGTCGACACACTCTATTCAAGCTGTGTCGACACTAAAGGCAACTGTGTCGACACTCAGGACTAGTGTTGATACACTCTATTCAAGACGTGTCGAGACTAAAGACAATTATGTCGATACTCAGGACTAGTGTCGACACACACTATTCTAGCTGTGTCAAGATTAAGAACAACTGTGTCGACACTCAGGACTAGTGCCGACACACTATAATCATGCTATAATGAGACTAAAGACAATTGTGTCGACACACAGGACTTGTGTCGACACATTTCACAGAAGTTGTGTCAAGACATATTAAAGAGCTTTGTCGACATATTTAGAATTATGTCGACACCACTACATGTGCTGTGTCGACACCCGAGACTTATGTCAACACATTTTATAGCAAAGTCTCAACACTTCAGCAGACTTATTTCCTAAGTATAGATATCAAGACTAAGGTCCTGATAGCCGTCAGAACTGTCAGTAATTAACCAAATCAGCAGGTTACTCCTGTCAGAGCCTATTTAAAGGGATACAGTCTTCAGAAGAAAGAACACACACAAGAGAGAGATAGAAAATGTGAAAAAAAAGAAATAGTACAACTTTGAAGCTCCAACTACAATTTAGAAGGTAGAGAGAGGTCTGATCAAGAATCATCTACAACATCTCTCCAGCCTAGATCAACCCTAATTTCTACTTCAAGAAGCTTTGAAAAGCTAAGAAGGGTTTGATCAGATCTGTCTTGTCGGAATCAAAGAAAGCACAATCATCAAGATCAGATCAAGAAGCAGTTACTCAAATCTCATACTGGGTTACATTTTTTGATTCATTTCTCTGTTATATTCAGTTTATAAGATCTGTCTATAGATCTGAGTGGAGGAGATTTATTCTCTTGTTATTGTAAGCCTGTGTTATAAAGGTTGAGATAGGGCTAGGATTGCCTGAGGTAGGAGAAGTTGAAAATTCTCTGAGTTGTAGGGCATTTGTTACCTGAGAAGTAGGAGTGTGGATTCATTCTGAGGTAGTGTTCTTGGGAAGAACTTGAGGTGTAGGATCTTGGTGATCTTAGTGGTAAGAGTTGTGAAGTCTAAGTTGTAGGAGCCGGGTGGGCTCTGAGCTGTAAGATCTATTGATCTGAGTAAAGGAAAGTGGAGAAGTTTTGCCGAATCTAGTTCATTGCTAGATAGGCGAAGGGGGAAAGTGGATGTACCCATAAATTGGGGAGTAACTATAAATTTGTGTGCTGTTTTGATGTGTTGTGTTAATTTAGTTATTTGTTGTTTGGTTTTTGTTGATTATTTGATCTGAGATAATCATTTCAATTAAAGTAATACTCTGATTAAAGAATAGGGGGATCATATTTAAATTGGACCTATTCATCCCCCTCTAGGTCACTTTCAATCCTAAAGTAAACATTTACAATTGGTATCAGAGGGAGGTTCACTGAAAAATACATAACAGCCTAGTGAGAATCCAAAAGGATTGCAAATAAAGAAATACCATGACCTAGAGGGAAAATAATTCCATTATGCTCTCTGTCTGCTCCAAAAAAAACTTTGGAATTTGGAAAGAAAGAGTCAGATTATTCATGGAGGTAGCAGATCCAAGAATATACATTACTCTGGTTGAAGGACCATTCATACCCATGAAAGTGTCAGTTCTTGATACAAACATCAAGACACCCAAAACTTACATGGAAATGGATAAGGATGAAATCATACTGGCCTCTATGGACAAAAGAGCTCAGAATATTATAGTCAGTGAAATTGATGTTTCAACTTTTCAGAATCTGATTCACTGCAGAACAGCTAAAGAAATGTGGGATTATTTGATAGTTTATATGGAAGCTACTGAAGAAGTCAGAGATGATAGAAAATCTCTACTAAATCAACAGTATGAAGCCTTCAGACAAGATAAAAAGGATTTAGTGGCTGAGTGTTTAGAAAAATTCTTCAGAATTGTTAACAACCTGAGGACTTATGGCAGAAGTTTTACTAATTATGAACTTAATGATAAGTTCTTGAGGTCCCTGAACAAGGAATGAGACATTAAGATCTGTGTCATAGGAGAAATGAGAAACTTAGCCAATATAGACCCCCAAGCCCTTTTTGGAATGCTGTTGTCTCATGAGTTACAGCTTAATATCAGAAAGTCTGAAGAAGAATCAGCCAGAGCACTCAATAGAGAAAAGACCTTGACCCTAAAGGCTGAGTCATCCAGAAATGTCAGAGAGAAGTCAATACTCATAAAAAACTGGAAACTGCCTTTGAGTGCTCAAAATCATCCTCAACTGAAGGAGAAATAACTGAGGAGGAACTGTCACTCTTCTCTAGACAGTTCAAGAAGATGTTAAGGAGAAGAGAACAAGGAAGATAAAAGGGTTTAGTAGGAGACTCTTCTCACAAAAAGATCAATCATCCAGAGAAACCCAGGAAGAAGAATTCTGGGGACAGATATGGCTCTTCTCAGAATAAATATATTAAAACTAATATAGTGTGCTATTGTTGCAACAGGAAAGGGCATGTCATAGCTGATTGCCCAGCAAAAAGGAAGTAGAAAAAGTTTGATAACTTGAAGGATGGACAACACAAGAAGGCTGACAAAAGGCTATTGGCAAAAAGACAGTTAACACTGTCTGACAGTGAGTCTGATTCATCTGAATCATAAGAGGAGGAGGCTCTCAAGCGCCTGATGGCCATTGAGGAAACTCAACTAGGTGAAGAAGATCAGGATTGTTCAAATCCTGCTTAGGTAAAATCAATCTCTAATATTTTTTCCTCAGATTCTATTTCTGCATCAAAAAATGATTCATGTTCACATAGTAAAGAACATGATTCAGACATTGAAGTAGATTTTAACTCCCTTATCAACAATTATGGGAAGGTACTAAATGCCTAAATTGCAAGCAAACAACTTGCTAAGGATCAAGCTAAAGAGTTAGATTCCTTGAGATAAGTATCTTCTCAGTTGATAAGTGCCAACACAAAGTTTGATTTATAAAAACTGAAACTAATTGAATCAACCAACAAGATAGATAGCCAGTCAGAGGTGATAATTGAATAGGTCAATACTGTCAAAGACCTGGAAGCAAAGCTTGCTCAGGAAAGATAGCTCCTGACTCAGTTCTCGAAGTCTAAGTCAGTGCTACCTATCATATATACTTTTCTGCACCATTTAGAAGTGGTGTAGGGTTTGGTAAGAAAAAAAATTTAAAAAGAAGTTTGTATCCAAAGATAAAATTCCAAGTGGTCCAGTTAGGCAACCTGTCAAGTATCTGCCCTCTAACAGATGCTTAAGATCATGTGTTCCTGGACACATGATGTCTGAGTGCTCTACCAGCAAGGTCAATAAAGAGCCTTGCTGGAATGATCAGATGTCAAAAGGTAATATAGGCTAAGAACCACCATAGAAAGTGATCAATCCAAGAAGCCAAGGAATTCTTGTGGCTGATCCTAGTGTAGCTCACTCAAATCTGAAAGGTAAGGGTGTGAATTATACACCTCTACCTTGGAAATTGGATGAGAATTCTGTATTGCACAAGAAAACAACTTCAAATGTGCAACCAAAGAGAGGATACAATAGATTTGAGTGTTGGTGTTGTGGGAAGGTTGGGCATTTTGCCCTAGATTGTTGGTATAATCCAACAGACCCTTCATATAGATTTCAACCATCTTTATTTAAAAAGACTGTTGTGTTTTACACAGCAAAGTCTAACAGGAATCAAAGCCCCAAAACTTGTTGGGTGCCTAAGGTGAACTAAATTTATGTTTGTAGGTGGAGCCAAGTACCACTAATAGGCCAATATGGTACTTGGATAGTGGATGTTTCAGGCATATGACTGGATCAAGGAGTTTACTAAGAGACTACATTCCAGTTAAGAATGCACCAAAAGTCATCTTTGGAGGGTCAGAGAAAGGACTCACCAAGGGATATTGTAACATTTCTAATGACCTAGTTACCATCACTAAAGTTACTTATGTGGAAGGATTGAACCACCATCTGATAAGCATAAGTCAGCTTTGTGATTTAGGATATGAAATTGTCTTCCATAATGACAAGTATCTGATAAGGAATTCAAGTGATCAAGAGATCATCTTGTCAGGCACTAGGAGTGGGAACATTTATTTTCTAAATTTCCTTAGTATAAATGAACAATCACCAGTATGTCTTGTAGCGAGTGAGAAAGACACTTTGTGTGTACAGTGGCACAAGAGGTTGTCTCACTTAAACTACAAATCTATGAGTAAACTATTTTCTTTGAACTTAGTTAGAAATTGCTCACAACTAAAATGCTCCAAAGAGGGCATATGTCCTGTATGTCAAAAATGCAAACAAACAAAAGTCACTTTTAAGAGTATTCAGTCCAAAGACACTGAGAGGTGTCTGTACTTAGTTCATATGGATCTATTTGGTCTTGTTGGATCCCTAGTTGATTTGGGCTAGGTTCACTAACTTAGGATGATTTGACCCAACATGTATAGTCAGGGTCATAGTTGTGTCCTAGAGTCTAGGCCAAGAGTCAACATCACATGGATCTGCCTACAATAGCTTGTCAGAGACTCAAGCAGTTGTGTCGACACCCAGAAGAATTGTGTCGACACACAAAAAGGCTGTGTCGACACCTAAAGGATTTGTGTCGACACAACAGAGTATCAATCGACATAAATAATATTAGTCGACACTAGCTCAGTCGACACAAGAAGGATTTGTATCGCCACAATTCAAAGAATCTGTTTCAGAAGGATAAGTCAAATTCTCAGCTCGACGATCTTGAGATATTTCTCTGAGCTGAGCTCGACGATCTTCGTTCTCTGGTCGACGAAATCTGGGATATTTCTTCAACCATCTAAAGTCAGGATAACTCCAAATTATTCTAAGTCCAACTTTAGACTTTGCTCGACGAACTGGATCCTGAGCTCGATGAACTTGGACCTCAACTTCACAAGAACCTTCAGTTAGAGGTTCTCAGGTCGACGAACTTTGTTCATTGGTTGACGAATTCTGGATCCTTTACTTCAACAACTATATTCATGAATTATTCTAAGTCCAGAATAGTTGTTGAACTCCAGCCGACGAAGTTACAAACTCAGCTCGACAGACTTTAGAGAGAAAAGGCAAAGGTTCTGAAGCATGCAGTTCTGTTATCAGCTCGACGATCTTGGAACTCAGCTCGACGAACAAGAAGCCGCCTGGTCGACGAATACAATATCTCAGCTCGACGAACTGGTAATTCAGTTCGACGGATTCTGCCAACTGTTCGACAATTCCAGACTTAGGCATTTCTGGCATTCTGCCCTCACTCAAATGCGATAATTCCTGAAAAAATAATGCTCTAACATTCTCTGAATGTATCTGTTAGAGGGAGCATTAATTACAGTCTTCCTCAGGATTATTACTTGCCGATTTTCCACAAGACAGTTGGGGAAATTAATCAATGATGATTATTCTCAAGGCCGTCAGCATTAATGATTGAGGCATTCAAAATTTTAAAAGATAGAGAAGAAGAAACACATGGAGATAGATATACAGAAACGAAGAGACAGAACAAAGAAATTAATCAGTAGCTTTTAGTGACAAGCAGAGATCATTATTCAGTAGAAGAAGAACAATCATACAATAACAAGAATATTCTTATTCCTTATACTCTCCAGGACTTCCAAGGACAACTACTATCAAATCAGTCAAGAAGTTCCTGCATCTCTGCTAGTCAAGAACTCGACTTGAATGTCTATCACCCTGCAGCAAAGCTCCAGATCTTCCCTGAACCATTCTACATCTCATGGGGGAGCTGTTTGCTAACATCAGTCCACATATGTCTTCTCTCTGATTGTTGACAGAGAAGACATAATCAACTCTCTCACCCCCACCTCTATAAAGGGTTGTCATCTCCCTTCAAAAGTGATTTCTGGTTGCAATTCTCCTGATCAAAAGACTTGAGTTGGTTTTTGGGTACCTGATCAAAACCCATTGGTGTCAGGCACGTGATCAACAACCTGAGTGGATTCCTACCAGGGTGGTAGAAGAGTAGACTACCCAGATTTGGGGAACCACTATAAATTTCTTGTGTCGTCTGGTTCCCTATTTTTCTTTTTGTTCTTGCTCTGCTTGTGAATTAGGTTTACCATCTGCTACCATTTCATCATTTCCTGCACTAGGACTTAATAATTTTTTTAAGTATACTTTATTCACCCAACCCCCTCTAGAGTATTCTAGATCTAACTTTAACTTTCAATTGGTATCAGAGCAGGTTCATTTGGTTGGACAAGTTAACCCTTGAACCAAAGATCCTTTGTTAGATCTACACATCACTTTATTCACATTTAACTTAGAAACACAGTCATGGCACAGAACAAAGATTATGCAAGCACCAGACCTCCAGTTTGCAACCTTAACAGGTTTGCCATCTGGAACTCAAGAATCAAGTTGTATATGAATTCTATTGATGAAGATATTTTTTCTTCTATCTTAACAGGTGTACCTCCACCACATGCTGCTCCTCCAAGCACTTCTACAAATATGACTACAGTACCTCCTCCAGACTACAATGATGCATACAAGAAAGAAAATATGGCTGATGCAAAAGCCATGAACATACTGGCACAAACCATGTCTGATGATATATTCCAGAAAGTTGCTGAGTGTACCTCAGCAAAAGCCATTTGGGATTCCCTAAACCAAATGGTGGATGGATCAGCAGATGAGAGAAAGGATAGGAGATCAAATCTCATATCCTAATATGAAAACTTTAAGAAGCAGGAAGCTGAGACAGTTTCAGAGATGTACAATAGGTTAAGCTCAATTATCAATGAGCTCAAGACCTTGGACAAGAACATCACTCTTACAGAAGTGAATGACAAGATTCTGATGTGCTTCTCTAGCTCGTGGGATACAAGAATCTGGCCCATCAAGGAAGCCAGATGCCTGAATGAGATTTCAATTGAATCTCTATTAGGCAAACTGAAGTCTTATGAGCAGCTGATAAAGACCAGAGAGGCAGCTGAACAAAGAACATCTCCTATAGCCAGAAGAGAACAGAATATAGCCTTCAAAGCTTCAGAAGAATCAGAAACTACAACAATAAATGAAGAGCTTATGAGTCTCTTTGCTAAGAGATTCTTCAAGATGGCTAGAAAGGACTTCAGGAGAAAGCGAGCAAGAACAAATGACAAACCAAAGTATGATAAGACACCAACTAAAGAAGTTGTGTGCTATAGATGCAAAAATCCTGGGCACTTCCTCTCTGAGTGTCCAGAGAACCAGAAGAAGGACAAGAGAAAGGAAAAGGACTCTAGAAGACAGTACATCAGCAAACCCTCTTTCAGCAAGCACAAGATAAAGGAAAAGGGGTTTGTGGCTGAGACCTGGAGTGAGAGAGAAGATGAGTCAACATTTTCAAGCTCTAGTGAAGATGAGGAAGAAGAAAGAGCAAAAGAGGTTTGCCTCATGGCAATTGATGCCTCAAGAAGTCATTCAGAAGATGAAGATTCAGACAATGAAGAAGCTTCTAAATCAGAAGCTGATCATATATTATCATCTTTTGATTATTACTCTGACTCTTTTAAATCAGATTTCAAAATTATGTGTTTAGACTGGATACATTCTGAAATGGAAATTAAAACTCTTAGGGAGAAACTAGGAACTTTATAAAATGTTCACTCTGAAAACATTAGGCTAAAAAATGAACTAAACTTACCAAATGAAAAAATAATTTCACTAAAAACTGAGCTTTGTGAGGCCAAACAACTTGAGGAAACTCTCAACGGGAGAAGCCTCAAGCTGATGGATATCACAAGCACTGTCAATGCCAGGCTTAATGGCAAGCAGGGCTTGGGTGCTCCATCATGTTTGGTCCCCATTCTCAGGAAGAACATTTTATCAACCCCAATAAAATTTGTGTCTGCTAAAGGGAAAGAAACTGTAAATAATGAACTACCAGTAGAAAAGATCCCTAAGACAGTAGGATAGAAAACCAAGAACCAGAAAACACCTAATAAAAACAAAGTTCAGCAATTTTCATCGAACTCAGATCGACGAAATGATGCTAGTTCGTCGAACCCAAATCGACGAACTCTGAACACAAACTATAGTTATATTTTCGTCTAACTGCGATCGATGAACTTTGCATGGTTCGATGAACAGAGGTCGACGAACATGGGGCACAGAGAATGAACATGTTCATTCTACGGGTAGAGATTGACGATCTCAACCCAATTCGTCGAACTCTGGTCGACAAACTTACATAAATTCATCGAACCCAGGAAGACTTCACCAAAACTATAATTCCAACAGAAACTTAAATACTTCTAAGAAACCATTTAATCCCCTAGCTGACTGGATCATACCACCTAGAAAATATCACCCTTGGGATGCAAATCTAAACCTGAATTTTCAATTATCTCTAGTTTTTCTTATCAGCCATACAAAGGGCCCAAGGTAACCTGGGTCAAAAATCATTAACTGTTTGTATTGCAGGTGAAAAATTATCCAGGGGTAAATCAAACTTGGTACCTGGACAGTGGCTGCTCCAAACATATGACTGGTAGCAAGGACATCTTATTCAACTACAAGTACAAACTGGGGCCAAAGGTTATCTTTGGTGACTCCAAATGTGGTCAGTCAGAAGGATTTGGAGAAGTAAGAATAGGAGTTGTCACATTCAAAAAGGTGACATATGTAAGTGGACTCAAGCATAACCTCATCTCTATAAGTCAGTTATGTGATGATGGTTATCAGGTATACTTTAATCCATCCACTTGCTCTATTATTGATAAAAATAACCAAACTATTTTAACTGAAAATAGACAAGGCAACATTTACTTAGTAAACTTTCTTTCTGCCAAAACTGATATTTGTTTGCTAAATTTAACTAGTACTCAGAATGATTTATGACACAAAAGACTAGGACATGTAAATCTGAAAAACATTGATAGGTTATCTAAGCACAACCTTGTTAGAGGTCTACCTTCTATTCCCTACAAGAAGAAAGTCTCTGCAGGGCTTGTCAATTAGGCAAGCAAACTAAAACTAGCTTTAAATCAGTTAATAAGAGTGATTCACCTAGAATTTTGTACTTGCTACACTTGGATCTCTTTGGACCCATTGTTGTACAAAGCCTAGGAGGGAAATCCTACACTTTAGTTATAGTGGATGACTTCTCCAGGTTCAGTTGGGTATTCTTTCTGAGATCAAAGTCAGATACATTCAAGGTTCTTACAGATTTTCTTAGGACCATACAGATTGAGTTCTCTACTCATGTTGCATTGATCAGAAGTGATCATGGTACAGAGTTTGAGTCTCTTCTTATGCATGAGTTCTGTGAGAAGGAAGGTATTAGGCATTGCTTTCCAGCTCCTAGAACTCCCCAACAAAATGGAGTAGTTGAAAGGAAAAATAGGACACTCATTGAAGTTGCAGGTACATTGCTTGCAGATGCTTACATGCCCCTCACCTTTTGGGCAGAGGCTGTAAGCATAGCAAATTATGTCCTGAACAGGAGCCTTATTCACAAATTAAAGAATAGGACTCCCTATGAATTACTCAAGGGGAAGAAATCTAAAATAAACTATTTTAAAGTATTTGGTTGTACTTGTTACATACACAATAACAACAAAAAATATATTAGAAAGTTTGAGGCTAAGGTTGAAGAGGGAGTTTTTCTAGGATACTCCCAAGTAAGCAAGGCCTATAGGGTGTTTAATAAATCAACATTAAAAATTGAAGAATCTATTCATGTTTCTTTTGATGAGACTAATATGTATTGCAAGGAGAAGGAAACTTCTACCAATAGCACCTTGTAGGTACCCCACTTGTGTGAGACCTTGGATGGACTAAACCTCACCCAAGAGGTTCCAACTCATCCCTCTCCACAAGCCATTGAAGAAAGTGAAGAGGAAGAAGGGGATGCAAATGAATCTCTACCAACAGCAAATGCAATTCCACAAGAGGAATCAATACCAAATGTTGTTGAACAACCAACTCCACTCACTGAATTTGTCACACTTAGGGATCACCCCAGATCTCAAGTAATTGGAGACATATCAGTAGATGTACAGACAAGGCATCAACTCAACCATGATGTGATGCATGCCTGCTTTCTCTCCCAAATTGAGCCTCAATCCATAACTGATGCTGAGCAAGATCCCCATTGGATTCTTGCAATGCAAGAGGAACTAAATCAATTTGAGAGATGTAGAGTTTGGGACTTGGTTTCAAGGCCTAAAGGCTATCCAGTGATTGGAACTAAGTGGGTTTTCATGAATAAGCTTGATGCCCAAGGTGTGATTGTGAGGAACAAGGCTAGGCTTGTTGCTCAGGGATATAGGCAAAAGAAGGGATTGATTATGATCAAACCTTTGCACCTGTGGCAAGGTTGGAAGCCATAAGAATATTCCTTGTCTATGCAGCATTCAAGAGATTCAAGGTTTTCCAAATGGATATAAAGAGTGCATTCCTAAATGGAGTACTACAAGAAGAGGTTTATGTAGAACAACCTCCAGGTTTTATTTCTTCAACTTATCCCTCTCATGTGTTTAAACTGCATAAGGCTCTTTATGGTCTAAAGAAAGCTCCAAGAGCTTGGTATGAGACCTTAGCTAGCTTTCTATTAGAGCATAAATTTATAAGAGGAACTGTAGATACAAGTCTTTTCACTAGACATCATAAGGACCAAATCTTATTAGTGCAAATATATGTAGATGACATTATATTTGGATCTACAGATTCAAAACTATGCAAGAGGTTTTCCGACCTCATGCATTCCAAATTTGAAATGAGTAGCATGGGAGAGCTTTCCTACTTCCTTGGACTCCAAGTGAAGCATCTCCCTGATGGCATCTTCATCTCTCAAGCAAAATATGCTAAAGAACTTCTAAAGAAGTTTGGGATGACTGATGCCTCAGCCAAGAAAACTCCCATGGCTACCAATGCTGTTGTGGACTCTGATGTACCAGGGAAACCTGTGGATCAGAAACTTTATAGGGGCATTATTGGGTCCCTATTATACCTCACAGCCAGTAGTCCAGATATTATGTTTGCCACATGTCTTTGTGCTAGGTTCCAGGTGAACCCTAAAGAATTCCATCTAATTTTATTAAAAAGGATTTTAAGATATAGAAAGAGTTGTCCTAATCTAGGCTTATGGTATCCTGCTGAATAAGAATTTGAGTTAACTGGATACTCTGATGCTGATTTTGCTGGATGCAGGGTAGATAGAAAAAGTACTTCAGGAACTTGCCAGTTCCTGGGTATGAGATTAGTATCATGGTTTTGTAAAAAGCAAATATCCGTGTCAACTTCAACTGTTGAAGCAGAATATATTGCAGCAGGCAGCTGTTGTTCACAGATGCTTTGGATACAAAATCAGCTTCTAGATTATGGGTTCAATTTAAATAATTCAACACTACTTTGTGATAATACAAGTGCTATAGCCATAGCCCAGAATCCAGTTCACCATAGTAGGACAAAACATACTGATATAAGACATCATTTCATTAGAGAGTGTGTAGACAAAAAGAAAATCAATCTTGTCTATATTTACACTGATTTACAAAGGGCTGATATATTCACCAAACCTCTGGATGAGAGAAATCATATGTTCTTTGTAAATCAGCTTGGCATGATTAATGGAGAAGATTTTATTTGATTTCTGTCTACACTCGACGAATTTTCCAAAGTTCGTCGAACGGAGTTCGACGAACCGGGGAAGGTTTGTGAGATATTCGTCGAACGGAGTTCGCCGAATTCTCTGTGTGAAACAATTTTCATCGCCTGGAGATCGACGAACTTGCTTCAGAAGATATTCGTCGACCGGAGTTCGACGAATTGTCTTCAAGTCTTCTGGGTGAGATCGACGAATTATTTATAACTAAATCATTTTGTCGAACTCAGTTCGAAGAACTATTTTTGTTTTCATGGAGCGGAGTTTGTCGATTCATATTCAAGGAAACCCTATATATAGGTTTTCTTCGACCTCCGTCCCGCACTTTATTTTCTCTTGCACTTGATCGCTGTTTCTCTCTTTTGCAGGTGATTTCATGGCGATTTCAGCGGGAGCTTTGGCTGCGATGAAGTTCGATACTGCATTTGATGTGGATTTTGACTCATTTCAACATTCAGATCCCATCTTTATGTATATTCTGGAACTTCTTGAAGATCAACAACTTAAACCCCTGATGACTAGACGGATCAAGCTGCACAGCACCAAAATCAGGGAATGGGTCTACACTCTATCGCAAATAGAAGAGAATATCATGACGGGCACCATCGCGGGTAACTCCATCTCCCTAACTCCCGCCATCTTAATTGAAATCTTTGGATTAAGAAATGGAGAAGAGGAACTCGAGATTGCAGTAGAGGAATCAGATATGATGCTAAACCTTATGGAGTATACTGGAGATAATCCTAACAAGCTTTTGAAGAAACACCTGTATGCCCCCTATATGTTTTTAGCAGACTTAGTTGGCAAAGTATTACTTGGGAAACACACTGCCCATTATTATATCACCAAACAACAGTTTCTGGCTATGTGTGCCATTATAAACAAGAAACCAATAAATTGGGCACAGTTTTTGTTTGATCTGAAAAAGAAGAAAAACACCAAGAAGGAAGTTTATTTTGGAAGAATACTAGGAATATTTCTACAGGAAAAGGCTGCAGAATCACTGGTCTCCCAGACCATCTTTATCAATGCCTGTAAAAGGCTCACATGTGCCTTATTTGGTAGGTGGGAGAGGACCATTACTAAGCCCTCTAAGGCTTCAACCTCTTCTACCACACCTTCTGAAGGCATAAGTGCTATTAAGGCCACTCCCCACCCTGCTGAAGCGAGCATTCCCTCCACATCTTCTCTTCCAACCATTCCTTCCACACTCCTACCTTCATCTCAACATACTCCCTCTTTATACAATCACTGACATCCCCTCTTCCCCTCTTCAAGAACATCCACCTACCACACCTCCTTCTTCCCCTCATGACACAGACATTCCCACACCACCTCAATCTCCTCTTCCCCCACATCTCTCGTCCATACTATCTTACCATATCTCACCGGACACAATCCTGAAAGATGCCACCCATCCATCCCTATCATCATCCATCATCCCTCCAAGTGTTCCAATACCTGCTGCTCTACTTTCCACCCCTACCATAGTTGCCACTTCCACACCTTCTACACCAACCTCTCCCACAATATCATTGGATCCCTCTACCATATCATCTATCATCTCCATCGTCACTCCCCTTCTTAAATCCCTTATAGCAGAGGCTATTACACATCTTGCTACCACCATCTCATATTTATCTGCCCAACTCTCTGCTCTTACTGCTGCCCCATCTTCAGCCCGGGGCCTGGCCTTAGCTCCCACTGACACAAGGCAGGGGGAGATGCCTGATGATAAAGCAGCAGCTTCAGCTTCAGAGTCTTCAGCTCCAGCTCTAGCTGATGCTCCAGCTTCACCAGCAGCATATACAGAATGTATAGATAAAGATTTGAGTGATTTTATTGATACTGATATGGATATTGATGAGACTGTTGGTGATTTCATTCTTAATCCCACAGTTAACTTAGAAGATTTGCTCAAAACTTTTGATACTGTGCATATGCATCTTCTTCCAGCAAAATTCACTAAGCCACATTTGGCTATTATTCCTTATACATCTCCTATCAGTCCAGCAGTTGCTAAGCAACTTAAGGATAGCTTTTTACTTCCAGACTCTGCAGTCATCACATCCCCTCCAGAAGCTATCTCAGCACCAAACTATGTGATGGATGACTCTCCCATGTCAGATCTAGATGCATTGATCTTGGCTGACATTGCAGAAGAAAATAAGATAGCAGCTGAAAGCTCTGTCCCAATCACTTATGATCCTTGTATAGCTTCTTCTCCAACTCATGTTAAAACTCCAGCCTTTGAAACTTCTGCTCCTGCTATAGAAAAGACTGCTACTTATACTAAAGCCTTGAAAGCATTGGATGCTCAATATGATAACCCTCAGGGTTCTGCCAGTGATGATGATGATGAAGATGACGATGAAGATTCAAATGAGGAGGATACAAAGAAGAAGAGGAAACAAGTATCCAAGAAAAGAAAAGCTCCTCCTCCTCCTGCTCCTAAGCCTAATCCAGCACATGACACTCCCTATTACATTCTGCAAAAGATAACACCATACATAGGGATGCCAACTTGGATGTGGCTGTCCAAGATTGAACAAAAGGCGAGGAAGAGAAGCAGAAGATACTCACCTCCTTCAGTTCAGAGATATAGAAAAGATCCACCACCTCCTCCTCCTCCTGCAGCTGGTGCTTCTGGCTCTAGTTCTCAGAGATCTGTCCATATTCAAACTTATCAGAGACATCAAGGGAGATATTCTGGAAGCAGTCAGCAAAAGCATCACTCTTCAGGAAGTCAACAGCAACAACATCAACAGTAGCAACATCAACAGCAGCAACATCAACAACAGCAACATCAGCAGTAACAACAAACTCTCTATGCAGAACAGAAAGCTGATAGTCCCAACAGGCCATACTCACCTCCTGTTCCTTTTGAAGATCTAGAAACAGCCAACACAGCTAAAATGGCCAGGTTCCAGGAACTTATTGGTCTCTCTATGATCAATAAAGCAAGAGCTGAAGGCAATGATATCTCATGATACTCCACTATGTCTAAGTACAGAAAAGAAGAACTCAAGAGATATAATAAGGCAAACAAATTCTTCAATGTTGATGACTACATGAAGCTGTACCCAGAAGCAGTTGTCCCCAGGGCCACATCTTTGAAGATTATAGGAGCTGCTGACATGACAATGTCCAAGGTGGAAGCTTCAGATCCTAAGAGAGAGATTATGTTTACTAAGCCAGGAGAAAATACTAAAGAAGATAAGGCCACAGTTAAGAAACAGAAGAAATAATCTTTATATTGCTTCAATGTTTTTTCTTTTCTCTACATTAGCTTTAAAACTGATTTGTCTGTTTAAAACAAAGCTCATGTACATATATATCTTATGCATGTGTTAGTAATCTCTGCCAGATATACCATTTTCCTGCTTTGTTTATTCTTATGTTTTTGTTTTGAGTCTATTAGTGACCTCACCCAAATAGGGGGAGATTGTTGGATCCCTAGTTGATTTGGGCTAGGTTCACTAACTTAGGATGATTTGACCCAACATGTATAGTCAGGGTCATAGATGTGTCCTAGAGTCTAGTCCAAGAGTCAACATCATATGGATCTGCCTACAACAGCTTATCAGAGACTCAAGCAGTTGTGTCGACACCCAGATGAATTGTGTCGACACACAGAAAGGCTGTGTCGACACACAGAGGATTTGTGTCGACACAACAGACTATCAGTCGACACAGATAATATTAGTCGACACTAGCTCAGTCGACACAAGAAGGATTTGTATTGCCACAATTCACAGAAGCTATTTCAGAAGGATTAGTCAAATTCTCAGCTCGATGATCTTGAGATATTTCTCTGAGCTGAGCTCGACGATCTTCGTTCTCTGGTCGACGAAATCTGGGATATTTCTTCAACTATCTAAAGTCAGGATAACTCCAAGTTATTCTAAGTCTAACTTCAAACTTTGCTCGACGAACTGGATCCTGAGCTCGATGAATTTGGACCTCAACTTCACAAGAACCTTCAGTTAGAAGTTCTCAGGTCGACGAACTTTGTTCATCGGTCGATGAATTCTGGATCCTTTACTTCAACAACTATATTCATGAATTATTCTAAGTCCAGAATAGTTGCTGAACTCCAGTCGACAAAGTTACAAACTCATCTCGATGAACTTCAGACAAAAAAGGCAAAGGTTCTGAAGCATGCAGTTCTGTTATCAGCTCGACGATCTTGCAACTCAGCTCGACGAACAAGAAGTCGTCTGGTCGACGAATACAATATCTCAGCTCGACGAACTGGTAATTTAGTTCGACGGATTCTGCCAACTATTCGACAATTCCAGACTTAGGCATTTCCGGCATTCTACCCTCACTCAAATGCGATAATTCCTGAAAAATTAATGCTCTAACATTCTCTAAATGTATCCGTTAGAGGGAGCATTAATTACAGTCTTCCTCAGGATTATTACTTGCCGATTTTCCACAAGACAGTTGGGGAAATTAATCAATGCTGATTATTCTCAAGGCCATCAGCATTAATGACTGAGGCATTCAAAATTTTAAAAGATAGAGAAGAATAAACATATGGAGATAGATATACAAAAACAAAGAGACAGAACAAAGAAATTAATCAGCAGCTTTCAGTGACAAGCAGAGATCATTATTCAGTAGACGAAGAACAATCATACAATAACAAGAATCTTATTCTTCCTTATACTCTCCAAGACTTCCAAGGACAACTACTATCAAATCAGTTAAGAAGTTCCTGCATATCTACTAGTCAAGAACTCGGCTAGAAGGCCTATTACCCTGCAACAAAGCTCCAGATCTTCCCTGAACCATTCTACATCTCAGGGGGAGCTGTTTGCTAACATCAGTCCACATAAGTCTTCTCTCTGATTGTTGACAGAGAAGACATAATCAACTCTCTCACCCCCACCTCTATAAAGGGTTGTCATCTCCCTTCAAAAGTGATTCCTGTTTGCAATTCTCCTGATCAAAAGACTTGAGTTGGTTTTTGGGGACCTGATCAAAACCCATTGGTGTCAGGCACCTGATCAACAACCTGAGTGGATTCCTACCAGGGTGGTAGAAGAGTGAACTACCGAGATTTGGGGAACCACTATAAATTTCTTGTGTCGTCTGGTTGCCTATTTTTCTTTTTGTTCTTGCTGTGCTTGTGAATTAGGTTTACTATCTGCTAGCATTTCATCATTTCCTGCACTAGGACTTAATAATTTTTTTAAGTATACTCTATTAACCCCCCCCCCCCTCTAGAGTATTCTAGATCTAACTCTAACTTTCAGGTCCTATGCAAGTTCTTAGTTTAGGAAGGAAGTCTTATACCTATGTAATTGTGGATGATCACTCCAGGTTTGCTTGGGTGTTCTTCTTAAGAAAAAAGTCTGAAACTCTAGGCATCCTTGCTAATTTTGTCAAACAAATTCAGAATGAGATGAGATGTACTGTGGTCAAACTTAGAAGTTACCATGGTGCAGAATTTCAATCTGAAAGGATGACAAATTTCTGTAAGGAACTAAGAATCCTTCAGGAGTTCTCCTCTCCAAGAATACCACAGCAAAATGGAGTTGCTGAGAGGTAAAATAGAACTCTTATTGAGGCTACTAGAACAATGCTGAGTGATATATCTCTCCCAGAGTATTTCTGGGTTGAGGCTGTAAACACAGCATGCCATGTTCAAAATAGAGCATTGATCAACAAGTATCACAATAAGACTCCCTATGAACTAATGAAAGACAGAAAACCAAATCTGTCCTACTTCAAAATATTTGGAAGCAAGTGCTATGTATTGGACAATGGGAAAACTTATCTAACCAAGTTCTCAGAGAAATCCTATGAAGAAATCTTTGTAGGGTATAGTCTTCATAGCAAAGCATACTTGATCTACAACTTGAAACATAAAATTGTAGAAGAATCTATTAATGTAGTATTTGATGAATCATCTGTTTTATGTAATGATATCTCTAACAGTTCTAGTCTAGGTGCTGTAAAGTCTAGAACGGAAAAACTAAATATAAGTGACTCACCTAACATAACGTTAGACATTAGGGACAATATAGAAGTTCCTATAGAAGATACTGCATTAGCTCAGGGGGAGGAAGAGAATCACCCTAATCCTACTGTACACTAGATGATAATAGACACCTTCCTGCAGCTATTACACATTTTAGAGATCATCCTATAGATCAAATTATAGGTGATGCCAGATTAGGTGTGACTACTAGAAGTAGACATCACAATGAGGTTCTATACTCTAGTTTTCTCTCACAGGTAGAACCTAAAAGGTTTGAAGATGCCAATTCAGATCCCAACTGGATTATGGCTATGCAAGAAGAGTTAAATCAATTTGAGAGATGCAAAGTCTGGTGTATATTTCCTAGACCTAGTGATCACAATATCATAGGCACTAAGTAGATCTATAGAAATAATTAGATGAGTATGGGGTTATAGTCCAGAACAAAGCTAGATTAGTTGCTATATAATATAGACAAGAGGAAGGATTAGATTATGACCAAATCTTTTCACCTGTAGCTAGGCTAGAAGCCATTAGATTGTTTTTAGTCCATGCAGCATTCAAAGGACACAAAGTCTACCAAATGGATGTTAAGTCAGCATTCTTAATTGGTACACTGAAGGAAAAAGTCTATGTAGAGCAGCCACCAGGTTTTGTTGACCCTAAACACAAAAACTATGTTTTCAGATTACATAAGACTTTGTATGGGTTAAAACAGGCACTTAGAGCCTTGTATGAAACCCTCTCTACCTTTCTTATAGAGAACAAGTTCTCTAGAGGAAAGATAGACAAGATACTATTCCTTAGGAACATCAAAGGTTCAAGCATATTAGTCCAGAATTATGTAGATGACATAATTTTTGGGTCTACTAATAAGATGTTGTGTAACAAATTTGCAAGGTTTATGCAAGACAAGTTTGAGATGAGCAGCAAGAGTGAGCTAAAGTTCTTCTTGGGATTCCAAGTTAGACAATCTGAGGATGGAATATCCATCTCTCAATCTAAGTTCACTAAGAAGTTGATTAAGAGATATGGTATGGAGAATTCTTCTACCATGAGAACTCCAATGGGTTCTACAGTGTCACTACACAAGGATGAATCTGGAAAACCAGTTGATGAAACCTTGTATAAAGGCATAATTGGATCACTCCTATATTTAACTGCTAGTAGGCCAGATATTATGTTTTCAACATGTGACTGTGCTAGGTACCAACCATGCCCCAAAGAGTCTCATTATAATGTTGTTAAGAGAATACTGAGATACCTTAAGGGCATACCCAATCTTGGGCATTGGTATCCTAGGGATAGTGATTTTGAACTTATTGGGTACACAGATGCAGATTTTGCAGGGTGTAAAGAAGACAGAAAAAGCACTTCTGCAACTTGCCATTTTCTAGGGAAAAGACTTATAAGTTGGAGTAGCAAGAAGCAAACAAGTGTTGTTATCTCTACAGCAGAATCAGAGTACATATCTGCTGGAAGTTGTTGTGCACAGTTATTGTGGATTCAACATCAACTACTGGACTACAATATTCAGCTAAGTAAATCTATTATGTTCTGTGATTCTACTAGTGCAATTTTTATTGCCAATAATCATGTTTCACATAGTAGAACTAAACATATAGAAATTAGATATCACTTTCTCAGAGAGAATGTAGAAAAAGATAATATTAGCTTACAACATATTTCAACTGAAAGACAAGTTGCTGATATCTTTACAAAACCCCTAGATGAAAATAAGTTCAATTATTTTAAGTTTGAACTAGGTATGTTGAATATTAAATAAATATTTACACTTAAAAGAATGACTAATTAGGAATGCAAATATTTTAAAATTTTTACTTTAATTAGTCAGGACATATAAGTCAGAATAGAAAATTTGTCTAAGTCACATAATTGTGTCGAGACACCAGGGGGTGTGTCGACACTATTAGTACAGGTGTGTCGAGACACCACAACGTATGTAGACAATAGTAGAAAAGGTGTGTCAAGACACGTGACTGTGTGTCGACACTGATTAGTGGATGTGTGTCGACACTGATAAAAGGATGTGTGTCGAGACATTGCAAGTTTCTATCGAGACCATTAGGTCTGTGTCGAGAAACATAAAACTTGTGTCGACACATGTCGACACATCTTGACACATGTCGACACATCTCAACAGCTTAGGTTTTCTTTGTCGACTACAGAAATTTCATAATATTGAGAAAATCACTAAATGCAACGCGCCTTTTCAACTTCAAAAGACTGATGCTATAAATAGTAGATGTTAGGTTTTATTGACTTCACTCGCCAGTAATCTTGAGAGAATAATCATTGTGTGTCGAGACCTAGAAATCCATAGTCAACACAAGATCTTTCAACAAGAATGGCATCAAAGATGGACGATCACATCAGCGAGGGATATGAACTGGTGCGCAACGCATTCGACACTGCTTCTAAAGAGATAAGGAAAGTGAATGTACTTGTGAATGAGGCAGTGTTGGAGTATCTTCTTTTAGAATCAACTAAGATCTGGAAGAGAGAGGTATCTGAATTTTTCTCTAATGCCTCCTTAAACTCTAACTATGACAAGATAAAATCCACTGTTAATGGAGAAAGGATAAAGGTTTCTACCAAAAGACTAGCTAAAGTCTTTAAGATTCCAAGAATTTCACATGATAATGAACTGAATTCAACCAAGACAGCTGAGGCACTAGTTTGGTGTGGTATACCTCCAACCACTAGTATTGGACATTCTTTCAACAGAAAGAGAATGAATTCCCAAGGTAAATTCCTGTCAGAAATAGTAGGCAAGGTGCTCCTCTGTAAGACTGGAGCGCATGACAAGATTTCTAATGTCATGTTTAATCTGATGACTAAAATTATCTTCAAAATCAATACTGACTGGAATAGATTGCTGTTTGATAAGATTGTAGAAGGAATTCCGAAACCCAATATGGGCAGAATAATAAGTTTGTATCTGGTAAAGGTCATTCCAGATTGCATTAATTAGAAACATGACACTAAGATCAATCATATAAGGAGAATGGACCTAAGAATCCTGTCTCGGTGGGACAGATTCTTGATTAAGGAATCTCCTGCACCTAAGCAGAAAAATGAAATAAAAAGTAAGAAATCAGTTGTAGAGGAAGTAGTATCCTCTTGTGATTCTGAAAAAGACGTGAACTTCAGTTTAGATGAGAATCCAGAGGAAGTCAAAGGCAGGTCTCCTAGGCAATTCCCTAAGACCAGTGCACAAGTGCATGGGGAGATCATCCCAGACAAAGAATTAGCTGAGGGGGAGAACCTCACAGAATTGTCAATGGATACAACAACAACAATTACAATGGATGTAGTACAAGTCCTAAAAAATACACAAGTTACTGCACATGAAATATCTGATCAAGTACTGGAAGAAGCATCTATACAAGAGACTGAAGAAGAAGTTCCAATGACAAAAAATAAAAATATTCAGGAAGAGAGAATTATAGACTCTCAGTTTGAGATACCTGATGCTGCAATTCAACATGCAGATATTACTGTGGATAATATACCTCTTAATCAAGAAGGTACTGAGATTGAGGGGGAGTTGGCCCCTGTTACTGAGAAATCTAAAGAGGTACCTCAAGTTGAAGATTTTTTTTCATCTGAATCAGAGGATGCAGATGCTTCTCAATAGAAGAAAAGAAAACTTTCTGAAATGAAGAAGAAGAGCAAGAGCTACAAGCAATATCTTCAGTCAGGACCACCATTTGCTCCTACAATAGATCACAGCTCTTTGCTAGTGTAACTACAGCTATTGCTTGATAAGCAAAGGTAAGACTTAGAGAAATATGTGGATGAAAGCAACAAGGAGTTGCAATTTCAGCTAGCCCAAGAGATCAAGTCAATAAGATTTGAAGTAAATCTTTTGAAAACTGAAATGACTTCATTCTTTGGGAAAGGAGCTCATGCAGTAGTTTACCTGACAAAGCAACAATAGGATTCCAAGTTAATACAGGATGATGTGGCAATCAAGCAAGGATGTGTCCTTGAAAATCAGAACAGGCTAAATGAGAATCTGATAGTAATGCATGAAACTACCATGGGAGAAATTAAGACACAAACTACTGCTTTGAAAAGCAAAATTGATTCTACTGAAATGATATTAATACCAAATTGCAAAGTCATTATGAATCTCTCCTTAAGGATACTAAAGATTCCTACAAAACTTTGGACAATAATTTACTGAGGGTTAAGAATACAGTGACTACAGGTATCAATTATGTTGATGGACAGGTCAGATTTCAAAAGAATGATCTAAGAGATCATATTGACAGAGAAGTCATAAAGGGGGAGAGAGTCATGATTTAGGTAAGTGCTGAACAAGCTATCTGGATTGCAAACAATATTAGAGATACTTTAGGCTTTCCTCCCCTATGGTATGAGGGTGATTAAACAGCTGAATCTAGTTGTCAACAACCACCTCTACTTCATGCACCTCCTGCTGAATGGAATCCTCCAGCAGCCCCAGCCAATTTTGAGCATGTTCAAGCAGTTATTCACCATATGTATATTCCTCCTCAAGGCTTAAATAAGAATGTAATATTTGAGAAAGTGGACAGTACTGCTACTACTCCAGAGACTGAGGCTCAGTTATCAAAGAAAAGGTTTAGAGAACAAGCTGAGACTAAACTTGATTTTGAGCAATGGAGTTCAACCTCTAGATCAATCATTCTTACTGCATGAAAGCTGTGAATGATAATATTACTGATAGAGGAAAATGGTATTCTGAACAGGAATGGGCTAAACACTTGAAACAACAAGATGTTATTTAGAAATTCAGGCAAGATTTGAAGAGAGGAAAGCTTTATGCTAATTCCATAGAGCCCAACAAGTATTTCCCAAAACCATATCATTATTTTGAGAGACAAAGATTAAAGGAAGAAGCTATAGCAGAAGCTAAAGCTAAGGAAGCCAAAGGTAAGGCAGTTGCTGAGGACAAGGAGCCTGAAATGAAAGCTAAGATACAATCATGGAAAGACAAAGTTATTAAGGAACCTGAGCTGCCTTAGGATCTTCTAAGTTTTATATTTCATATGAACATTTTGATCTGTAGCTATTCGGAAAAAACTTGTGTCAGTAAAATAAACAATTAATGGAAATTATGGCTTATTTTACATTTCATGTGTTGATTAATTAAGACCTAAATTGTTTGCCTTATTTTCTGCTCTGCATCATTATTAAGTTTGTGTGTTTATATATTATAATTCACTTACTGAACTGCACTGGATGTCTATATGTCTTTATCTTTTTATTATGGTATCTTGTTGTATATCATTGTATTGGGGTTATGACTTCTCCAAATAGGGGGAGATTGTTGAGTACATTGGTCTCAATGTACTTGATTTGAAGAAGTCTTCTCAGCTCAATGATATACACATTGTTGTATTTGATGGATGTTAAGTTTATTTGTGGAGGTTAATAAAGCTAAG
Organism: Platanthera guangdongensis; assembly: GCA_039583875.1. Taxonomy (NCBI): domain Eukaryota; kingdom Viridiplantae; phylum Streptophyta; class Magnoliopsida; order Asparagales; family Orchidaceae; genus Platanthera; species Platanthera guangdongensis. Next base: position 230,713,268 of record CM077151.1, on the reverse strand, counting down.
TACAATGTGTCGACACTTAGGACTAGTGTCAACACACACTGAACAAGTTGTGTCGTAACATGGAAAAGTTGTGTCGAAACTTTGGACAACTGTGTCGACACGCTGTGTCGAGATTAAAGATAATTGTGTCGACACTCAGAACTAGTGTCGACACACTCTATTCAAGCTGTGTCGAGACTAAGACAACTGTGTCAACACTAAGGACTATTGTCGACACACTCTATTCAAGCCGTGTCGAGAGTAAAGACAACTATGTCGACACTCAGGACTAGTGTCGACACACTCTATTCTAGCTGTGTCAAGATTAAGAACAACTGTGTCGACACTCAGTACTAGTGTCGACACACTATAATCAAGCTATAACGAGACTAAAGACAACCGTGTCTACACACAGGACTTGTGTCGACATATTTCACAGAAGTTGTGTCGACACATATTAAAGAGCTTTGTTGACACATTTAGAAGTATGTCGACACCACTATAGGAGATGTGTCGATACCCAGGACTTTTGTCAACACATTTCACAGTCAAGTCTCAACACTTCAGTAGACTTATTTCCTAAGTACAGATATCAATATTGAGTTACTGACAGCTGTCAGAACTGTCAGGTTTTAATCGGATCAGCAGGTTACTCATGTTAGAGCCTAGTTAAATGGATGTAGTCTTCAGAAGAAAGAATACACATAATAGAGAGATAGAAAAGAGAAAAAAAGAAGTAGTACAACTTTGAAGGTCCAACTATAATTTAGAAGGTGGAGAGAAGTTTGATCAAGAATCATCTACAACATCTCTCAAGACTAGATCAACCCTAATTTCTACTTCAAGAAACTTTGAAAAGCTAAGAAGGGTTTGATCAGATCTGTCTTGTCAGAATCAAAGAAAGCACAATCATCAAGATCAGATCAAGAAGCAGTTACTCAAATCTCATACTGGGTGACATTTTCTGATTCATTTCTCTGTTATATTCAGTTTGTAAGATCTGTCTGTAGATCTGATTGGAGGAGATTTATTCTCTTGTTATTGTAAGCCTGTGTAATAAAGGCTGAGGTAGGAGTAGTTGAAAATTCTCTGAGTTGTAGGGCATTTGTTGCCTGAGAAGTGGGAGTGTAGATTATTTCTGAGGTAGAGTTCTTGGGAAGAACTTGAGGTGTAGGATCTTGGTGATCTGAGTGATAAGACTTGTGAAGTCTGAGTTGTAAGACCCGAGTGGGCTCTGAGCTTCAAGTTCTATTGATCTGAGTAAAGGAAAGTGGAGAAGTTTTGCCGAATCTAGTTCATTGCTAGATAGGCGAATGGGGAAAGTGGATGTACCCATAAATTGGGGAACCACTATAAATCTGTGTGTGTTGTTTTGATGTACTGTGTTAATTTAGTTATTTGTTGTTTGGTTTCTGTTGATTATCTGATCTGAGTATATCATTTCAATTAAAGTAATACTCTGATTAAAGAAAAGGGGGACCATATTTAAATTGGACCTATTCATCCCCCTCTAGGTCACTTTCAATCCTAAAGTAAACATTTACAAGCTCTGACCAAAATCCCTCTTTGCTTAATAGTGGATCCATTGATCACGGTTCTGCCATTGCTAATCTTCAGCCTCAACACTGCTGATTTTTTAGGTTTTTGACTAGCCTCAAAGTCCCTCATGTTTTTTTCTTAAGCTCTGACCAAAATCTGACCACTGCTAGCAATTTACAGAAGTGGATCCACTGCTATAGAAATGATGATATCATTATTGCTAGCAAAAATGGTGATATCGTTATTGCTAGCATTTCTTAATCAGTCCGATTACAGAAATGTTGATATCATTATTACTAGCATTTCTTAGGTTGGTGGTGGCCTCCTATTTGTTATAACTCTAGCTTTTATGTGGTTCATACATGATTTGTTTCTGTCTTTCTGTCCGTAGAGGCCTTGAAGAAATTGAGCAGAATAAGTCTTTGCTTCCAAATCTTGAAGTTCAGCAGAAGAAGCCTTCGCTTCCAAATCTTCTGAAAGGGTAAGCCATCTTTCTTCATTCATAAAAAATTATTTGGGCTGTTAACTTCCTTCATTCACAAAAAAATATGATTCTATTGCATCTAGCAGTGATGTATATTGAATTTCTCTGCTTTTTTCACATTTCCGCCTCAATAGGTTCTCCTCCCTTGCTGACCATGGTTCTATGATCTTTTCAACAACTTCTCCTCGCCGGATTAATCCAAGCCTCCTCGATAGGGCCTCCTGGACAGAGCCTCCTTACTTCACCGTGGGAGGTTCAATTTTGTTCTTAGTTTACTGATTTAAGCCATCTGGACAGAGCCTATCTCAATTTTTTAGACTCGCCTTCAGTTCAATTTGTTTTCAATTTCCTTCCTCTCTACTTTTTCCCAACAAATTTTTTAGTGCTTTCTGATTTAAGCCATTCCGCAAACTTTTTCCACTGCTTATGTTTTTGTAGCTTCCTAAGATTTAAGCCTTACTGATTTTATAACTCCCCTCCCGTCCACTGCTTATATGTTTTTGTGGCTTACTGAAAAGTTACTGATTTTACTCACTATACCTTACAGAATTTGTAGTTTTAGATTTTTCTCAACTTACTGAATCAGCATTTTTAGATTTTTCAGTAAGTTTTGTTCTCTTATCTATTCACGAGTTTTTTCTTGAAAAAAGTGTAGGCATTGTTGCACAACAAAATATAGTTGTATGATATGATAAAATGCAGTTTTATATTTTCCTCATTATAGCTCACTATATGGTCGTTGAATTTCACTATAGCTTAGTTTTACATTTTCATGTTCCACTTATATGATTTTACTGAATCTGTTGGTATGATTGATTCAAGTTCTCCAAGTTCATATTCACACCCTAAATATTTGTTGAATGGCTTAAATCAGAAAGCCTTAGAAAATTTGTTGGGAAAAGTAGAGTGGAAAGAAATTGAAAACAAATTGTTGCATAACAAAAATAGTTGTATGATATGATAAAAAGCATTATGTGTGTGTGATTTTCAATATATGAATATGTGAATAATGGCTGCAGTTTTATATTTTCCTCACTATAGTTCACTATATGGTTGCTGAATTTCAATATAGCTTAGTTTTATATTTCCATGTTCCACTTATATGATTTTGCTGAATCTGTTGGTATGATTGATTCAAGTTCTCCAATTCCGTATTTACACCCTAAACTTAAAATGTGAACTTGGATCACCTCTAAAATTGTTTTTTAAAACACACACCTCTGTTCATAATTTTTAGAACGACACACCTCTGAACTTGGATCACCTCTAAACTTGATTGAAGCTCTCAAACTTCACATGAACCTGGATCATCACCTTTAAACTTGATTCAAGCTCAGCAAGTTCACATGAACTTGGATCATCACCTCTAAACTTGATTCAAGCTCGGATCACCTCTATTCATATCACTTGGATCATATTTTTTAAATGCTTTTTAAGATGACACACATGTAACTAGAATCTAACAATAATATTAGCCCCCGACAGATGTCAACCCCCTCGACAAATGTCTCCACCAACGACCGATGCCGCCGCCCACGACCGATATTGCCACTCATGACCAATTCCTCCGCTCACGACTGATGTTGCCCCTTAACAAATGTCACCCCCCACGACTGACGTCGCCCCCCTTGACCAATGTCGCCCCCCTTGACCGGAGTACAATGGGCTCCAAAAGATCATAAAAAGGGTGCCAAGGGATCTAAGCGATGATGATCAATGGACTTTTGCTTTTCATGAGTTATTCACGCCGTCGAAATATCTGGTTCTGAAGAACTAGAACGAAAATGTCAATGTGAAGGAGTTGCTGGGAAAAAGGGATACTAAATGATTTTGCTTTGTTGTAGTGTTATGTAATTTATCTTTTTATCTTTTTAATTGTTATAAGAACTTACTCTACTTTAGTTTCTGAGCTTAATAAATATTTTATTAAATTATTTTGTTGAGTTGTGGTGTTATGCAATCTATCTTTCAAATTATTATTGGAACCCACTCTACTTTATTTTGTTAATGTCCAGTGCAAGTATCTTGAAATTATTTTTATTTTACAAAACAATGATATTTCAAATTGATTCCCCGTGCCAGATGCCCCCCCCCCCCCCCCCGCCCCGCGATAGATGTCGCCCCGTAGACAAATATCTCCCCCCTCCACAAATGTCGCCCCCACGACAATTGTTGATGCAGGCCCAAGGTTTCTACGGTGGATACACTATGCGTTCTTAGGTTTGACAACTAAAATAAACATCTAGCGCGCGGTTTCTCTACGAACCACTATCGAATACTCAAACAGTTAATGCCACAATTTCCACAACATTCAACGCAAAGGGACACTACCCCTTTTTTAGATTGAACAAGGGCTATATGCCAATGTTCGCTCAAGCAAATATGACATACCCAATCCAAATAACTAGCAATTAAAATTATTCGCTAGAAAGTCACGAAACCAATATGAGAGGATCCGGACAAATTAATGATTCAAAATAAAGACCAAACCAATCCAGAAAATTAATTAATATAAGGGTATACCAAATCACTTGAACACAAAAGAAATCAAGGCTAAGGAAACCGATTTCTACGAGCGTTCACGAGATCTACCCGCTACAATTTATAAGAAATATATTCGGGAAAAGTAATGCTTAAAATTTAGATTTTAATTAGCACGATTTCAATATAAATCAGGACAAATTACTAGCCTTCTAATTCCACCAATTCTCACAATAATTTAGAAGAAACACACATATAGTTGGTTTAGAAATCGTTACCCAAAATCCCAAGAAAAATCCATCCACAAGATGAGTGGAGGAGGCGCACAAGACGGTGGTTGAATCTATCTCCACGCGACTCCACAGATCCATACCGGACAATGAAGATGCTAGCCATTTTCTTTTGCAAAGCCGTAGGTGAGGGAGAAACTTGAAGGCCAATATATATGGAAAGATGAGAGAGGAAAAGTGGTGGGAATATTGCCAAAGTGGAAGGAGGTGCTAGTCGATTATTATTTTGATGGAGTTGGGTGCTCGGGTTGTGTGGTGGAGAGGGAGGAAAGAGAGGGGGTGGCCAGTTTTGCAAGGAGGGGAGGCGAGGTTAGCCGAGAGGTTGAAGGAGAAAGAAATGGCCAAACTTGGAGAGGGGGAAAAGGGAGGCCGAAAATAGGGAGGAGGAGGAGGAGGGAAGAGGAGGTGGCTGAACCACTAAGAGGGAGAGAGGGAGGAGGCCAACAGCCAAGAGAGGGGGCAAGAGAAGGGGGGGACAAATTTTCTCAAAGGGGGAGAGAGAGAGGAGGGTGGGAAATTCAAATTTGAATTCTTGGTTTCAATTTTTCATTCTTCTCTACTAAAATCCTTCATAACATAGCTATATATATCCTACACCACTCTATCTCCTCCAATTCAAAATTCAAAATGAAACTATGATAGTTATATACACCCATCAAAAAAACAATACAAAATTTAAATGCATGAAATTAAAATACTCTTGATGGTGATAGCACCCATCAGTACATGAAATTAAGGCTCCGTTTGGGGGGACTTATTTTCAGCGGTCAAGCGGTTACGACCGCATGTACCGGGCCTTAATTAAGGTTTGGTACATGCGGTCGTAACCGCTTGACCACTGAAAATAAGTCCCCCCAAACGAAGCCTAAAACAATAATGAAATTCTTGGAAATAAAAATGCTTAAATTAAAAATTGCATTAAATAGAAATTGCTAAAAATAATAATTGATAAAATATATAATTATAATTATTTAATTTATAATTATATATTTTATTTAATGGCGGCGGCGGACGTCGTGCAAAACATGTAGCGGCGATGGCGGTGGGCATTGTGGTAGAAATCCCATCCTCGAGCTTACGGCAACGGTCGTCACAGTCATCGAATTTTCTAAGGCGGAGATCAACGACCACATCAGCAACGTCATCACGAACACATGGCGAGACATCATCGCCAGCAATCCTCTCCGACTCAAAATCACTCATCACCGATGAGTGGCCCAGGAGGGGAAAATAATCGAAGGCAGTAGCAATAGAGGGCAAATCTGGCGCCACAATCCAAGTCGTAGTAGCGTGGTCATCCCACATCAAAGAGAACCTCTCAGGCAAAAAGGAGGTCTTGGGGAACCTTGGAAAAGCATTAGTCAAAGAAGGAAAAAAATTTTCAACATCAACATTCAACATACCTCCAGTGAAAACCGTAGGAGAGAGCGATCCAAGACCCAACTCACCCCTCAACCCATTAGAAAACATAGTGGATGGAATAAACGGAGAGACTTATAATTCAAGTGGTGGAGAGACATAAGGCGTTAAATCCGAAATATTGAAAATAGGGGATATACCCCAATCAGTGGGTATCTTCAAAAGATATGCATTTTCTCCTAACCTCTTTAAAATTCATAAAGGACCTGCTAGCCGATCCACAAACTTTTTTATGGAGCCCGAAGGCAACCATTTAGGGATGAGACGCACCAAGACTAAATCATTAATATTAAAGTGAGACGCTCTCCTACGTACGCTAGCATGAGATTTATAAAACGCATATGGGGCAACTAACATTACATATTTGTGCTTATGTAAATTGTGAACATGAAGAGAGAATTCTTGCGCAAACTCACTTGATTTATACGTTGGAGGTAACAGAACTAATTCAGGTGGCACTAGTGCTAAATAGTTTAATCGATTTAATTTATATTTAAAGTTTAGCGGACGCAAACCAATGGGCACACCCGTCATGAAACCTGAAATGGACACGATAGATGACCTAATCGTAAATGTATAATCAGAGAATTGATTATTCATAGGAAGTCTAGAGGATACAAAACTAGAAAAATTTGTGACAAGACCGAACATGAATTCTATCAACTCACTAATACCTATCTCAGCTATCGTCGTAGTCACGGGAAAACCAACGTCGTAAGTATATGGGAAAAAATATGTGCAACCTTATTGGAGGAGTTAGCACATCGTGATAAAGCTAAGATAAGAGGCACAGTCGCCACAGAATCATAATCGATTGCAATCGAGGACAAAACTGTAGATGTACATGCAGAAAAATACACAGTCAAAGGTGACACGTAGTTAGATCCAGGAGGCACGATAAAAAAACCGGCAACAAAATCTAACAACCCTAACAACTCACTATAACTTGTATGACAAGACATGTCCAATGGAGGGGCCAGCAAGGTTGGCAAAATAAAACGACTTAGATCAGACATACCTAACTCGTATCCTAAAGAGTCCACTAGTCAAGTCAACGGATCAGGAGGGAGAGTCGGTAAAACTAAACCCTAGAGAGAATCAAAATCATCTTCAATTTCACACAACAGAGACAACATCAAGGGACGCTCATCCGGGTCTACTTCAATATCGTCATCCAAAAGTACAACTCTTCCACTTGAAAATTCTTCCAATACACTGGTCGCATTATCTAATTCAAAATCAGTAAAAGGTCTCAGAAATGGGCAAAATCAAACCCACAAACGTTCTAATTCACATGTAGCTTCAGGAATGGTGATAACATTAAATAAAAATCCTTCGGGTTCTCAGCGCTAAAGTCATCCAAAATTAACCTTCCCTCATAAGGTAAATCATCCATAATAACACTAGGGAAATCCTCACTCTCAAGCTCCTCAGATGACTTAGATACATTTTCAGTGGGTGTAATCGTAGGCTCTATCACGATGGGGATCGTAGCCTGGAGTGGGCACTCAATGCTGGGGTGATCAATCAAAACACTAGCAGGATAAGTAATAGGCAATTGGATACTCTCACAGATCGGAATATATTCATCACATACATCATCTTCCAAATCACTAGGATATCGAAGCTCCTCATAGTCACTAAAATCATCAGTCAAATCATCCTCGCTCTCAGTGGCGGGCTCAGTCCTAGACACTGCCTCAGACTCTTCAGGAGAGTCAACAACTAGATCAGGCAACTCAGGGGGAGATTCAAAAGGGACTACGGGCGTATTCAGAATAGGACGCACAATAGAACCAAGTTCAGATACACCACTAGACTCACATGTCATAATCATCTGTCTGCCCCTACAAATAGGACTACTCTCACCCCGCGGGTTCATGGCAGTCCTAGTAGTCACTTGTACAGAACTATGGATAGGGGACCTCACCTTTTTCTTTCTTCCATAGGTGGGTGCAGGTATGCTATGGGTAACTCTACCAACCTGAGGAAAGGGTCTATCCTGATGGAAAATGTTACTCCTATGGTCAGGTGGGGATCTAGTGTCATAACTTGCCAATGGTTGTAGTGCTATTAGTACGAAGGTAGTCGGGGTCAAATTAATCCGCAAGTAAGCTACGCATGTGCGGCCAAGCATATTGATAGGTACTAACACGGCGCTCTTCGTTTAACCAAAACACACGGGCTTGACCTACTAATCGCTCTCGGGCGATGATAACCTTTTGGTGGTTGTCCCATAAGTGTCAGTCAAAATAAATTTCTATCCCCTTAAGGCAGTCTCTAAAAATTTGGGGACACCCTAAACCATCATAAGTAGGATATGTGTGCGGATGGTTAGAATTCATATGGTATGTAGGCACGGCTGGGCTGTGATTAGCCATGACTTTATCATACCAATAGTCTAAATGGGACACAAAAACGTCATAGGTCATGTTTAGTGAGAACCGGAGAGAAAACTCGATCCGGGTCTTGTGCACATGCAATGAAATAAGGATTCTGACCCTTATAATCTAAGATAGATGTAATTGTTCCCGCTAAATAATTAAGGCAATATATATATATATATTTTTGATTTTCTTGCTGAAAATAATATGAAGATTATTAATAAATATTTTTATATTTTTTGGCAGAAAAATAAAAATTTTAGGCCACTATTGGCAGACCAGAATTTTTTTTTTTTGGAATTTTGACAAATAAACGTGCAAGACAAGTGCGTGACAACATACTAATGAAAAGGGGGAGGGTGCCATTTAGAAAATTGACGTGAACCTCCCTCTGATACCAAATTGATGCAGGCCCAAGGTTTCTACGGTGGATACACTACGCGTTCTTAGGTTTGACAACTAAAATAAATATCTAGCGCGCAGTTTCTCTACGAAGCACTATCGAATACTCAAACATTTAATGCCACAATTTCCACAACATTCAACGCAAAGGGACGCTACCCCTTTTTTAGATTGAACAAGGGCTATAGGCCAATGTTCGCTCAAGCGAATAGGACCTACCAGATCCGGACAATTAGCAATTCAAATTAAAATTATTCGCTAGCAAGTCACAAAACCAATACGAGAGGATCCGGACAAATTAATGTTTCAAAATAAAGTCCAAACCAATTCCAAAAATTAATTAATATAAGTGTATACCAAATCACTTGAACACAAGAAATCAAGGCTAAGGAAACCAATTTATATGAGCGTTCACGAGATCTACCCGCTCCAATTTATACGAAAAATATTCGGAAAATTAATGCTTAAAATTTAGATTTAATTAGCACGATTTTAATATAAATCAGGACAAATTACTAGCCTTCTAATTCCACCAATTCTCACAAAAATTTAGAAGAAACACAAAAAGTGTTCGTTTAGAAATCGTTACCCAAAATCCCAAGAAACATCCGTCAACAAGATGAGTGGAGGAGGCGCACAAGTCTGTGGTTGAATCTATCTCCACGCGACTCCACGAATTCGTACAGGACGATGAAGATGCTAGCCGTTTTCCTTTGCAAAGCCCTAGGTGGGGGAGAAACATAAAGGCCAATATATATGGAAAGATGAGAGAGGAAAAGTGGTGGGAATATTGCCAAAGTGGAAGGAGGGGCTAGTCGATTATTATTTTGATGGAGTTGGGTGCTCGGGTTGTGTGGTGGAGAGGGAGGAAAGAGAGGGGGGTGGCCAGTTTTGCAAGGAGGGGAGGCGAGGTTGGCCGAGAGGTTGAAGGAGAAAGAAAGGGCCAAACTTGGAGAGGGAGAAAAGGGAGGCCGAAAATACGGTGGAGGAGGAGGAGGGAAGAGGAGGTGGCCGAACCACTAAGAGGGAGAGAGGGAGGAGTCCAACAGCCAAGAGAGGGGGCAAGAGAAGGGGGGGGGACAAATTTTCTCAAAGGGGGGGGGGAGAGAGGAGGGTGGGAAATTCAAATTTGAATTCTTGGTTTCAATTTTTCATTCTTCTCTACTAAAATCCTTCATAACATAGCTATATATAGCCTACACCACTCCATCTCCTCCAATTAAAAATTCAAAATGAAACTATGATGATTATATGCATTCATCATAAAAACAATACAAAATTTAAATGCATGAAATTAAAATACTCTTGATGGTTATAGACACACATCAGTACATGAAATTAAAACAATAATGAAATGCTTGGAAATAAAAATGTTTAAATTAAAAATTGCATTTAATAGAAATTGCTAAAAATAATAATTGATAAAAATATATAATTATAATTATTTAATTTATAATTATATATTTTATTTAATGGCAGCGGCGGACGTCGTGCAAAACATGTAGCAGTGATGGCGAAGGGCGTCGTGGTAGAAATCCCATCCTCGAGCTTGCGGCAATGGTCGTCACAATCATCGAATTTTCTGAGGCAGAGATCAATGACCACATCAGCAACATCATCACGAACATATGACGAGACATCATCGCCATCAATTACTACCGCAAACAATTGTTGCCCCCATGATAATTGTCGCCCCCGCAGCAAATATCGCCTCCACGACAATTGTAACCTCCGCGACTACAATTGTCGCCCCCATGAAATTTGTCTCCCCCACGACATTTGTCGTCCCCACGAAAAATGTCGCCCCCACGACAAATGCCGTCCCCATGATAAATGTGACCCCCACGATAAATGTCACCCTCATGACAAATGTCTCCCCACGACAAATGTTGCATCAACGACAATTATCCTCCACACGACAATTATCGCCCTCACAACGAATGTCGCCTCCACGACATTATCGCCCCCGCCGAATGTAGTCTGCATGCCTATTGTCGCCCCCACGACGAATATCCCCCCACCATGACGAATGTCGCCCTTACGATGAACGTCGCCACCACAACAAATGTCACCCCACGACAAATGTTCCCCCCACGATAAATGTCGTCCCCATAACAAATATATATATACATATATGTATATATATATGTATTTATATACATATATATATGTATATCTATATACGTATATATATGTATACATATATATATGTATACATATATATATGTATATAGATATATATACATATCTATGCATATATATATACATATCTATGCATATATATATACATATCTATGCATATATATATATACACATATCTATGTATATATATATATACACATATCTATGTATATATATATACACACATATCTATGTATATATATATACACACATATCTATGTATATATATACACACATATCTATGTATATATATACACATATCTATATATATATATATATATATATATATATATATATATATATATATATACACACACATATATATATACATATATATATATATATACACACATATATATATATACACATATATATATATATACACACACATATATATATATATATATATATATATATATATATATATATATATATATATATATATATATATATATATATATATATATATATATATATATATATATATATATATATGCATAGATATGTATATGTATATGCATAGATATGTATATGTATATGCATAGATATATATATATATATGCATAGATATGTATATATATCTATATACATATATATGTATACATATCTATGTATGTATACATATATATATATATATCTATGTATGTATATATATACGAGTGCCCGACACGGGGCTCCTCCCCTACGGCCAGGCGCGACAGTACCCGGCTGGCGACGGCGAGTTTCGCCCGCTCCGGCTCAATGCTCTCGGGCGGCCTTCAGCCGCATCCCGAAAATGGATGGCGGTGAAACCCGACCGGCGACGACGGGTTTCGCCCGCCCCATTAAGGCAGGTTTCGCCCGCAACATATACATATGAGTACTCAAAATGACCATAAAAAATATATATGAATTTGACAATTTTTATTTTGTAAAACAATATATGTTTTGACCTAAAAATATTAATTTTGACTTTAATAAAGTTGATTGATTTAATGTCATCGCCTCAAAAATACCACCGATATGCCTAATGACAACCTTCCTTGAATAGAATGCTGACATGCCTAATGACAACCTACCATAGTAGGTGTAGGAGCTCTACTAATATTTTTTTTGAATTTAAATAGATTTTCATCATTACTTCTAATTTTTTGATAGTGTAATTATTTGAATGAATATTGTATTTTAATTTCTTTGAAATAAATTATAATATATGTCAAGTCATTAAAATATAAAAATGAGGGCATAATTGATATTTTTGAATGTTTCACCAAAGACAATTTTTCCCTTATAATAGTGAAAGATATGTATATATATATACACACACACATATATATATACATATATATATACATATATATATATATATATATATATATATATATATATATATATATATATATATATATATATATATATATATATATATATATATATATATATATATATATATATATATATTTGTATATATATAAGAGAATATACATGTTTTGTGCTCTTACCTAGTTTCAATTAACACCGTACGATCATGTGATTCAACAACGGCCGCGATTACTCTTCTCAAAAAATTCCCACGGATTAAGACCTTTTTTAATTTAACAACAACACAAAAAACGTTGGACAATTTTCCACTGCAAAACACCATTGGACACGACTGTTTGGCCGGAAAAAACCGCGGCATCACTCCTCATTTTTGTTCATACCCGATTTTAGGTCTTTAGGCTCATTTTCTCCACACCCCCGACTCAGATCTATCGCCGAGAAACGACAACTCCCCGCTGAAAAACTATTGACCTCCACATGAAGGTACTCACCTCTACATGACACTACTCCGCTCTTTTCATTCCCGATTTTTGATCTCCCGCTTAGTTTCTTCACGTGTTGGCTCAGATCTCTGCCGAAAAACGATTGACCTTTCCTACACTACATCCACACAATGAAGGTACTCGCCTCCACACGACCCTAGTCTACTTTGTTCCGTCTTTTTCTTCTTCCTTACCAATGAGATGGTTGTGAGCCAACTATGTATTCAAAAGTTTTATTTGGTTGCCTACAAAATTCTATTTATTCAACAAATCTGCTAATTTTTTTATCCATTTTCATTTCTATTTTGATGCATGGCTTTACCATTGTGCTTTTATGCAATTACTAAGAGGCAACAATTTTTCATTTCTATTGCCTAGTAGTTGTTTGTCAGAATTCTTCAATGACAAACAATGTTATATATATATATATATATATATATATATATATATATATATATATATATATATATATATATATATATATATATATATATATATATATATACACACACACACACACACAAACCAAAGAATGAGTGTACACAAACATTTGACCATAAGACCTTGCAATATAGAGTTAATGTTTAGATAATCAAGGTGATTTACATATATTGACACACAGGCCGACGATACATGAAAACAATAAATCACAGCACTTGGGCCTTTAAGGGCCAACACAGCAAAAAGACTTTAGCCCGTTATTTCCCGCTCATCACGCCAACACCTGCACAAGTACATTCCACCAAGACGTGGCAAAACAAAACACCGGTCAGCTTTAGCATATCACAATTATAATGACCTCATCCCATACCCGGGGCGATTGTACTCCTTCCCTACAAGCAAGATCGCAGCATATATTGCATAATCACCACAAATGGTGGCACACATAGCTACACGCTTTGTGCTCTTATGACACATATTTGGTAACTCTCTTGCACGAGCAGTTCTACCAACAGGATCCAAGAATTGCCAACTCAGACACTTTTTTAGCATTCAATAGTCAATCTTCATGTCTAGAAAAACACAAGACGCAATAGCTTTCCCTCGGCCCGTTCTCGTCCCTTACTGTTGGCACACAAAGACACCAAGCTAGGCACAACAGGTCTTTCATCTTCTGATCCTGCACATCCAATCCCCAGGACCTGGGCTTCACATCCATCACAACAGCTCACTGGGAGATATCACCAGCGATATCACTATTGATGGGTGATATCAACAGAACTTTGATTCTACTGGAACTTTGGGTGTTTCCTGGAGTGAACCTCCAGTACGCCCTGCAGCAACCTACAACACCCAAGAATCCCTAAAACTACTCGTTTTTCAACAGAATATTCTATGACGCGCAAATCAAACATAACCATTCTAGACCAACTTATCACAGATAAGTTTCACACAGCATTCCTATGTCCATACAACGATTCAGACTCTATATGTAATTTCTACCCGGGATACTCCTTATCGACCCATTGAAAGCTTCACCTCCCACTAATTAACGAAGATACTTACATGCAACTATCTCAATTAAAAGGACTAGCATGTTTTATTGTTTATTCACTCTGATCTCGTGCTTGGAGTAAGAAGAACTCGTTGTTTGCGTAAACTTGCAGAACTATATTTGCAATCTCTCATATTCTCTCCGATAGAGAAAAAAATGTTGCTTACCTGGGTTCACTGAACATGGCTCACAATTTCCCCTGTTCTCACCGATAGTACTCCAAGAACTCGCTAGAACTTGAGCTCACTAGAATTAGAGCCCGTTATCCGGTAATCAGATTTGACCACATTTATTATTCTAGCTTTCTTTGTGATTCGGACAATGAGGTATTTATCTAACCCTAGCTTCAGTCTACTATTTTCGTTGTATGCTTTAGTTAGTTCTGTTATTATTCCAATTTTATTATTGTTGCTTAGTTACTTGATATCACAAGTGTCAATTAGGCTTTTGAAATGTTGTTGAACTAGGTAGAGGTGTTACAGGATGTGAGGCTCTCGTTTGGACTAATAGTGGGGCTGAGTTACTGTAATAATCAGAGATATATTGGAATCTGGGCAGTTCAAGAAGTGTACAATCTGGGATTCCTGATTCTCTCTGAAGTGGAGTGGACAGATGGGAAATAACTACTGAATGGGAGAAATTTTTGGTGGTTATGGTTGGGGATTTAGTAGGAATGGGTAGTTATCAAGTAGTTAAGTTGGAAAGGGGAGGTTAATGTGAGGGTTAGGGTAGTCATTTGGTGAAGTAAGGTGGTTTGAGGAGGAGATGGTGCTAGCTGTTGGCTAAAGGTGGCAGAGGGATGGTGGTGGTCGGCAATGTGAAGGTAGGAGGGAAGTCTAGACATCAATACCTAGACTCCACAAAATCAACACCGCGAAAAGATCACATGAACCCGAAAAACCGGTCTAAATTCTTCAATAGATGAAATCATCCCACTAAACTCTTATTTATAGGCTAAGGCTCTATTTGGTTTGGCTGCAGCGGTGGGAGAATCGGTGGTGAAAAATCTATTATTTTTGCAGAATTGTGGCAAAAATCTTTAAAACTGTTTAGAATTGCAGATTTCCTAGTGTGATTCAGAAATTTAAAACTGTTTTAACTCTTTGTTAATCATTACTAATATATTAGTCATTATTAATTATTTAAATGCTATTGAGTGTTGATTACAGTAATTAAAATTTATTGATAAATGCTATTAATTAATAATAAATTTTCTATAAAAATATTTTATTATTATTAATGATTGATATTGATATAATAATTTTTAACATTTTAGTTATTAATAATATTATTTCCATTAATAGTCTACTTTCTATTTACATTTTTAATAATGCGTTAATTAATAAAAATGTTATTATATAAGTCAAACGTTTTAAATACTGCTATTACTGAAAGTTAGTACTATTATATATTAATAAAAGTAACTGTAAAGCTGATATTCAAAAATCTCTATTCAGATCCTGGTCCTCCTTGCACGATCGGAAAATGGCAGTGTACAACTATTTTTCGAAAAATCTATATTCCCACCGCGGAGCCACCCTGGTCCTCTTTTCACTGTTTGAATGGGCTGCACAAAAGTAGTGGTCCACCACACTCAAATCATGGAGCCAAACAGAGCCTACATAAAATATCAAATCATTGCCCTGAACACAATTTAGTTCATCAAAAAATTCAAACCGTACTAATACACAACATAAAATACATAAAACATCAAATCATTGCCCTGAACACAACCATGGGCTGGGACCATCCATACGACCATCCTAACTCTTCATCTTGCATACCTAGCTCCGTGCCGACTCAAATAAGTATCAGCTCGTCTCTGATCTGTAATCCTCATTTGGTACTATCTGAGAAATTTATTCTTTTAGAGAAATCAACTATTTGATAACGTCAATGACAAGCAAGAGCCAGCAGTGATAGGCGTTGTGAGATGAGGAAGTGATTATGATGAAGGGAGCATGCAATGCCAAAGGGAACTATGTTAAAGTGACACATTAGTAAATGTAGTGCAAAAAATTAGAGCAACCACGACAAAGAAATAAAAAATGGAAGTAGTGGCGGGCTGAAAGGTAGGGTAGAATGTTAAGAATTACTCTAAAAAAGGGGATGATTCTTTCAGTCATTCACAACACATGCCACTGATTTATTTGTTTGTCTGTTTGCAATAGAAATTAGAGTAAATAAATAAGAAAACAAAGTGTTGTGATACTTATCAGCGCCATCCACCGGACAAGACCGCATGAATTTATCTTATGTTTGAAGCTTTCGTATTTCGTAGTTATTATAATTTGGTCTCACTTGTAGTATGCCCAGGTGAGGGGCGCGACTATGTAAACAATTTGGTTTGGGTTGGGACATATATGGGTCTGGTTGGTGTTTGGGAATAGGCAAGCAGTATTTTCCTAAAATCCTCCCTCTCTCTAAATCCCTCTCTATCTATCTCTAACCCCTCCCGATCGCAACCCTAGCAGCAGCTACATCCCGAGTTCGGGATTCCGCTGATGCTAGGCCCGTGCTCATCTCGCCGCCATACTTCTCTTCCTCCCTCTCGGTCTCCTCTTCTCCTACTCTTCTTCCGCTCCACTCTGGTTCCGGTAACTTCCAGTCATAGCACCGTTGAGGGATTCGGCCCCTCCACCGAAGAACCCCTCCTCGGTCGGTCCTCTCACGAGATATAGATCAGGAGGTCCTAACAACTTGATATCAGATCCAAACGATGGCACCTACCGCATCGCCCTCACATGACCATGTCGGGCTACTTCCATCTCTAGCAGTGCCGCCCTTTTCCTTGGCTGACGGTTGCCTCTCTCTCACCCAACTCATGGAAATTTTCCAATCAATGTGAAAATATTTTAAGTTGTCTTACCTAAATCACCTAGAGGGGGTGAATAAGTGAGTTGTGCGTCTTTTTGCGGAAAAAACATTTAGCGATCTATGCACAGAATAACAACCAAAGCAATCACAGAGGACACAGAGATTTATAGTGGTTCCCCAACCTTGGGTACATCCACTTTCCACTCACCGATCTAGCAAAGCACTAGACTCGGCTACTCCACTAATCTCGGATTGAAACCAATCCTACACCTCAGAACAACGTTCCTACAACTCGATCCCAAATCTGGATCTACACTCGGAAGATAAAAACTTCCTACAATAACTTGGAGAAAACAACTCCTACATCTCGGAGAAAGATCTCCTACAAGAATAAAATGAAATAATTTATACAAACAGTGATATATTCTCAGATCTGAAATCCTTCTGCATGTTCTTCTTCCTTTTGAACTTTGAGGCTTTATCAAATTTTGTTGAAGAAGAATCGACAATTTCTGGATCTGAAAATCTCTGGACTCACACGATCAAGTAGAGAATCTGACGCTAGAAAATAATATCGATCTGTGAATCAATCTTCTCTGAATCTGTCTGAATCGAAAGCCTTCGCGAAGAAGAGGAAGATCTGCGGCTCTCTCGATTTGGAAATAAAGAACGGATTCAGAAATTTGGAATTTCTGCTTGCGGTGGAGACTGAAATTCTTCTTAAAATTTTCTTAGAACTTCTTATGGTTAGTCGAAAATGACAAGACCTTTTATATAATTACCCTAATGGTAATAATCATCATTAATGACATCCACGTGGACCAATCACGCATTAATTATGTTTGAAATAATCGTCTGTCTGGACTTAGACATTTTCAGAAAAATGGACCAGGGTGTTCTCTAGAAGAAGGTTGTTAATCGAGAACAAATGAATTTAGTTCTCGAGAACAATAAGGAAGTTCTCGAGAAGAAGACTTGGAGAAATATGATGTAGAGGAAGAAAACAGCTTTCTCGGGAAAGAAGAAACTTACTTGAGAAAATTGTTGATTGTTCTCGAGAAGAAAATATATTGTACTCGAGAACAAAAGACTGTCTCGAGAAAAACACTTAGCAAATTATGTGGAGGTGGAATCCTGCAGTCTCGAGAATGTCATGAAGTACTCGAGAAAAATAACATTTTGTTCTCGAGAAGAAACATTCTGGTTCTCGAGAACAAATAACCATCTCGAGAACAAAAGTCTGGCTCTCGAGAAAAGTACTCTGCTTCTCGACAAATACATACTGCATCTCGAGAAAAGAACATAGTCTTCTCGAGAATAATATTGGTATTCTCGAGAAAAAGACTTAGAAAAATATATGCCTGGAAAACAAACATCCCGAGAAGAAATGCCATATATTACTCGAGAACAAAATCCTTTCTCGAGAATAGCTAGAAGCTTTCTCGAGAACAACTTCTATTACTCGACATGAAGACAAGTCTTACTTGAGAATAATCATAAGTCCTTCTCGAGTACAACTTATAGTACTCGACAAAAAACTTAGACTTTTTCTGAAAAACTTAAAAACTTCATTCTTCATAAAAATCAACATCCATCTTTTCTTTTGCCCTTAGTGCTTGAAAATGAAATGTGTCCCAATAGAGAGACTACACATGAGTCAATGCCATGGATCACACAATGAGGGATTACGTTATATGGCCATGTATTTGGTGACTCATTGTAGACTGACATTGGTCTACACTTAGCAATTAAGTTCTGTAAACACTTAATAAAAAGTGCATCAAATCCAAACTTAATTCATCTTAGTTTAAGGGTGACTTCGTACAAATCTGGGATATTGTGGATGCAATACCCAACAATCTTCCCCTATTTGTAGAAGTCAGAACCCTCTACACTAAGGTGTATTACATTAAGAGAAAAACAAATAAAGATACTAAAAGCATGAAAATTTAGAGTAATTCAGTAATATGTAAAATCAGATCAGAAATGGTGTTCATATAAATAGAAAATTGTCCAAGAGAATTAAATTCTACAATTTCAAAAACGAACTTCTATCATCTTCAGTTTACTGATCCTGTGAAGGTTGCTTTCCTTGTCTTTCAAGCTTCTCTTGTTGTCTCTTCTGATAACTGAAAGGCTTTGAGAAGTACTTGGGTGGTCTAGGTGGAGCCTTAGGATTCTTTTTGCCATGAATCCTATCATAAATCCTTCTTTTAGTGAGTGACTTCTCATATAATTCCCATTCATCTGAACTGTAGTGCAAGCTTCTGTTCTCATTAAAGTCAACTACTAGCTTCAAATTTCCAAAATAAGGGATTTGGAGGTTGGACTCCAAACTTCAGTATATTCTTGGGGTCTTCTCCCTTCAGCTTCTGGATGTGGAGTAGATCTGCTTGCAGAGGCTCCATTACCATACTTTCTTCTCTTTGCTTTTTGAACTTCTGGAGGACGAGGAGGCAGACCTATTTGCTCAGATTCTCATACATGCTCATAGAAATCAGGAGGAGGTCCTTCATTGTAATCTGGAGGAGGTCCTTCATAGTGTGCTGGAGGAGGTCCTTCAAAATACTCTGGAGCTGGAGAAAATGTAGGCATGTTGACATCTAGATTTGTAGGAGAAGGAGCATTTGGATCCATAGCAAATTCAGGAAACAGCTGATTGTACATCCAAACAGAGGTATCATAGGTATACAACTTAGTGCTCTCGAATTCTTTGAGAACAGATGTCTAAATTTCTTTTAACTGATCATCTCATTGACTTTTCATAGTAGCAGCTTGTTTTTCTAGCAATTCCTTCACATTGTCCTCCCCCTTTCTGACTTCTACAGAGAGGGTGCTAATTACATCTTCTTTAAACTTACCCACTTCCTCATAAGTTTTGAAGTTTCTTTCATTACCTCTTTTGTCCAGGAGAATTTGATTATTGGCAAGAGTAACAGATTGCTCCATGACTGTACCAATGCTGGTAATAGTATGGTCAATAGCTTTGCCACCAATTTGCAGAAGCTTTTTAAACTCATTTGTATTGTCTTGGATTTTAGCAAATCCTCGACTCATTTTTTTTCTAAAGCTGTGACTTTATCAGTGACCACTTTCATAGAATCATCAAAGTACTTTCTCTGTTCAACAAGCATTGCTTCAATTTTCTGTAGAATTGAACCTTCAAGGAAGACTTCTTTTTGAGGAGAGGGAAGTGGTTGTGTAGGGATAGTCCATGGAAGTATTTCTTCAATCACAATAGTAGAGGTAGAGGCTTTTCTTCTTGTTTCTATACTGATGTCATCTTCTTCATTAAATGTTGGTAGGAAGGTTGGAATCTGAAAATGAAGACTGGGAAATCTTTGTTCAGCAGTTTCAACTTGGATTTCGACATCTGAGTCATGGATGAAACTACTTCATCAGCATGTATATCTTCAGCATGAGACTTATCTGCTTCTTGTATAGGAGATTGATCAGCTTCATGTTCTGGAGACTGTGCAGGAGATATTTTTGCTTATGCCGGTGACTTGGGAGAAGTTGTTGTAAATGGAGGAAGATCTTCAGGAATATGAAAAGGAGCTTCTTTAGAGGTAAGTTTCTCAATCATCTTGTTGATATCTTCTTCAGTAAAAAGAATCTTAGCTTGTGTCTGAGCATCTGTTAGATTTTCATATTCTGGAATTTCTTCAACAGCAGGTTCTGAGTCTGTATGCAGCAAAGTGGAAGAAACAGCAGCAGTAATAGAATTAGAAGGAAGATCTGTAGCAGCAGGAATATCTGTAGCAGCTGGGGGACGTTCTTCTGAAATTAAACTTACAGTAGGAATAGGAGCGACTGGAGGAGGAGATTCTCTGGCAGCAGCAGGAGCATTTTGAGGAGGAAATGATGAGGTGGCAGGAGTAAGAGGAACTGAGGAAGATGGTGCAGGCTCCCCCTCAATAACTGAATCAGTTATTTAATGTGGAGGAGGAGTTGAGGTCCTGTCCATCTATTCTATGTCCTTTGGTGCTACATCAGTCTTCTTTAACTTGACTTCCTACCTCTGGATGGTGTGTATAGACACCTTCTTCATATGGTGGAGGGCTGTCCCCTTTTTCAAGGGAAAGGCAGTTGGATTCATTTGATTGAGGTATGGGTAAATTATCCTTCCATAATTTGGACTTTTAATGCAGCCCTTAATCTTCTCAAATAACATCATTCTCCATTGGAATTTCTTTCCACATATAACTTCAGTCATAAGATCAAAAAATTCTGGAGTGATATAACTGATAGAACTTGTCTTATACATCAGTACTTTGCCTAGAATATCAGCTAGAAACTTGCTTTCTGCATTCATATATTGTCTTCTAATGGTGTTAGAGGACTGAAGGATACCACAGAATCTATAGGCTCTCTCATAATCACTGCCTATTACATCATCCTCTACATCTATGACTGGAATTTGGAGAAACTGAGAAATAGACTGAGCAGACATCTTAACCTTAATATTCTGAACCTTGGACTTAATGATTTTGCCATTTCTCTTAATCTTGACATTCTGGAAGAATTCTTATACTTCAGAAGTGAAAATTCTGCAAGGGTGTTCAAGAATGAATGACAAACCGGCTGTGTCGAGCAGAAGAAGAACATTTCTGAAATCGTCGAAAATTTCTGCAATCCCGAAAGAATAGAGTTCACTCCCGATCCCTAGCTTTGAGGATGAAGCCATTGATGTAGAGAGATCGCTCTTACTATCCGGCGAAAGAGAAAAAAATGACTTGCGGCAGACGACAGAGACGGGGAAGACGAAGCGGCTTTTTCTCGAGAAGGGTTTTGAAATCGAGACTAAAATTTTCTTGGACTTATTTCTATTTATATTTACTGCTAATTATGATGATTAAGCATATAAATAAGCATTAAAAAATACCTGGAAGGAGACAGCTTAGCGCTTGTGTGCCAATATGAAAATTTGACCTTGAAGAGGAAAATGACACCACATTTCTCGAGGGGAATGATTTTTCTCAAGAAGAAATCCAGTAGCACTCGAGTATAGTACGCCTTTGTCTCGAGTAGAAATAAGTATTGTTCCCGAGTAGAATACACCTTGTTCTCGAGTAGAGATAAGTTGTTCTCGAGTAGAAATAAGTTGTTCTCGAGTAGAACACTTATTCTTGAGAAATAGTTTCCTTGTACTCGAGAAGTGATTTTTCTGTTCTCGAGAGGAATTCTGCTATTCTCGAGTAGAATACTTGTACTCGAGAGATGAAGTCCAAAATTTGAAATTTTCTGATTTTTGAAGTAAAACCAGATCTTGACCTTGCATATTGCCTTTGTCTTCATTCTCCTTCATCCTTGTTTAGCATGCCAAGTTCTGTTTTGAAAAACGTGAACTTAGCCTCGTCCAGCGGCTTCATGAAGAAATCTGCAATTTGCCTATCTGTTGGGACATATTTTATATCTATATCCCCATGCTCCACATGCTCCCGGATGAAATGATATCGCAACTGTATGTACTTTGTCCGGCTGTGAGAGACTGGATTGTTGGCTATTGCAATCGCACTAGAGGAGTCACAAAACAAAGGGATGTTTTGGACTTGCAAATTATAATCTTCCAGCTGATTCTTTATCCACAGCAACTGTGCATAACAACTGCCGGCAGAAATGTATTCTGACTCGGCCGTTGAAATTGCGACACAATTCTGCTTTTTGCTGCTCCATGATATAAGCCTCCTTCCAAGGAATTGGCAGGTCCCAAAAGTGCTCTTTCTATCATATTTACTACCTGCAAAGTCTACATCTGAAAAACCAATTAGTTTGTTGTCATTACTTTTTGGGTACCATAAGCCAAGATTTGGTGTGCCTTTAAGGTATCTCAAAATCCAGTTTGCAGTAGCATAGTGAGATTCCTTAGAGTTCACTTGAAATCTAGCACATACACATGTTGAAAACATTATATCAGGTCTACTAGCAGTTAGGTAAAGCAAGGATCCAATTATGCTTCTGTACTTAGTTTCATCAAAATGTTTCCCTTTCTCATCCTTGTCCAGAGACATAGTTGAACCCATTGAAGTCCTCATAGAGGTTGCGTTCTCCATTCTGAATTTCTTAATCAACTCCTTTGTGAACTTCGTCTGAGAGATGAAAATTCTATCTTCAGATTGTTTCATTTGAAGTCCTAAGAAATACTTCAGCTCTCCCATGCTACTCATTTCGAACTTCCCTTATATAATTTTGGAAAAAATTTGCAGAGGTTGTCGTCAGTAGAGCCAAATAAAATATCATCGACATAGATTTGCACTAGCAAAATCTTGCCTTATATTTCCCTAAAAAATAAAGTCTTATCTATCTTTCCTCTTGTGAACTTATTCTTAAGAAGAAAGTTAGATAGCATCTCATACCAAGCTCTAGGAGCTTGTTTCAAACCATACAAAGCTTTAAATAGAAGGTAGACATGATAAAGAAAGTTAGAATCAACGAAACCTGGAGGTTGTTCCACATACACTTCTTCCTTTATGCCACCATTAAGGAAGGCAGACTTCATGTTCATCTGATAGACGATGAAGCCCTTAAGTGCAGCATACGCTAGGAACAACCTAATTGCCTCCAGCCTAACCACTGGAGCATATGTCTGGTCGAAGTCGATCCCTTCTTCTTGTCGGTATCCTTTGGCGACGAGTCTGACCTTGTTCTTTATGATAATCCCATCCTCGTCCATCTTGT
Source organism: Platanthera guangdongensis (assembly GCA_039583875.1). Classification (NCBI taxonomy): domain Eukaryota; kingdom Viridiplantae; phylum Streptophyta; class Magnoliopsida; order Asparagales; family Orchidaceae; genus Platanthera; species Platanthera guangdongensis. The sequence goes on along the minus strand of CM077151.1, from coordinate 230,689,335 downwards.
TCTTGTTGACCCATTTTATCCCGATGATATTCTTGCCTTTGGGCCTTGGAACAAGCTTCCAGACTTGGCAATGCTTGAACTGATTCAATTCTTCTTATATTGCCATTATCCATAATGCGTCTGAGTTTGCTTCCTCAAACTTCTTCGGTTCAACCTGTGATAGAAAACTCAAACATAAATTCTCATTAGTTGTACCTCTACAAGTTCTGACACCATCTCAGGGACCTTCTATGATTTGGTCCATTGGGTGATCCTTCAAGTGCCTGAGCTCTAAGGTCCTTGCATCTGGAGCTTCTTCAACCACAGGAGTGACTTCATCAACTTGGATGGTGTCTTCATCTTGATCATCAACCTCTCCAATTGGGGTTGGAGTGGTGATTTTGATGAACTTACGTTTTTTTCTTCAATTTGCTGATCCAAGTTTAATTCTTTTAACTTTGAACCTGCATCTTCAATGAACACACTAGAAGAGTTGTCTTACAGCAAACTCGTCTCATCAAATACAATATGAATAGATTCTTCTACAACCAAAGTTTTTCTATTAAATATCCTATATGCCTTACTATGGCTACTATACCCTACAAAAATACCTTCAAAACTCTTTTTTCTAAATTTGGTAGTGTGATACTTGTCATTGTTAAGTACGAAGCACTTACAGCCAAAAATTCTAAAATATGAAACAGTTGGTTTCTTGCCTTTTAGAAGTTCGTAAGGTGTCTTATTGTGGTTCTTATTTATGAGTGCTCGATTTTGCATATGGCATGCAGTATTGACGGCTTCAGCCCAGAAGTATTCTGGTAGTGAGGCATCACTCAACATGGTCATGTAGGCCTCTATGAGTGTTCTATTCCTTCTCTCAGCTACTCCATTATGTTGAGGAGTACGAGGAGAGAAAAACTCATGAAAGATACCTAAGCTTTCACAAAACTCTATCATGGCCCCAGACTTTAACTTCGTTCCATTGTCACTTCTGATTTTGACTACGGAACAGTTGTATTCATTCTGGACTTACCTGACAAAATTAGTAAAGATATCAAAGGTGTCTGACTTGTGTTTTAGAAAGAACACCCACGCAAAGCACGAGTAATCATCAACAATAACCAATATATAATCCTTACCTCCCAAACTTCTAGCTTGCAGTGGACCGAACAAGTCCATATGGAGTATATGCAAACATCTATTAGAATCTTTGCAAATAATGCTTTTAAAAGTATCTCTTGTTTGCTTGCCTTTTACATATGCGTGACAAGGTCTATCTTTACCGCACTTGACTTTTGGGGCATCACGTACTAAATTAAGAGAAAATAATTTGTTAATAGTTTTGAAATTAATATGTGCTAGTCTCTTGTGTTATTGGTCAAAAAGAGACACACTATCTTTAGCCAAAAGACACATTGGTGTAGAATTGTCTATGCAAATAAAACTTAAACAAAATATATTACTGCTTTGAGTGCCTGATAGAATCATTTCCATATTGTCAATCGATTTTATCAAGAACTTATCTGCATGAAATTCAACTATGTATCCTTTATCGTAGAGCTGGTTTATGCCTATGAGATTGTGTTCCAATCCTTCAACATAAGCCACATATGAGAAGGATACACTACCGTTAGAAATCATACCATAGCCTTTAGTAATTCCTCGGTCTGAACCTCCAAAGATGACCTTTGGCTCGTTCAAGACTGGAGAATAATTCTGAAGAAGGCTTCTTATCCTGGTCATATACCGAGAGCATCCACTGTCCAAATACCAGATATGAGTTTTGATGGCCTTTGGACATACATGCAATCATAAATCAATTTTCCTTACGAACCCAAACACGTTTAGGTCCTTGGTCTCTAGTTAGAACACTCCCACTACGAGTATTAGCATTATGAGTGGTCTTTCTCATATTGCTAACTTGAGGAGTTACAAAGTTTCGGGAATTAGACCAGCAATCAATAGCAAAGTGACCAATTTTGCCACAGCACCAACAGTCGAACCTATTGTATCTTTGCCTGAGAATCTCCTTCTTGAACTTTTGAGATTGTGGTCTAGCAGGGGTAGTAGTCTTGGAGGAAGAAGCTTCATGGTGATGGCAATCACATGATTTCTTCACCTTCAGTGGCTTTTCCACAATAGGCTTTACCCTTGGTGCTTTCTTAATGTTATGATCATGATTATAAGGGCCATAACTCTAACGAGTAATCTCTTCATAAGGAGCCTTAAAGACACTTTCACCAAAATTCCGGGGACGAGTCAATCCTTGGTAACGAGACTTGGGTTCTATATAAGTAGGCCTAGCAAAGTGACCATAGGACGAGTCAAGATTAAACTCATTTGTTGGAAATATGACTTTCTTGAAAGAAGTCTGATCTTGAGGAGCTTTTCCCTTCTCCTTGGCCAAAACCTTCTTTGTCGCCGTATTCTTTCTCTGAGCCTTATTTCTCCTAGAAGATTTACTAGGAGCTTCAAAATGGCCTAGGCCAGCACCTTTGTCCTGAGTTGAGAATTCAGCAATGAAAGGAAGGACAGTCTTGGGCTTTGAGAAACTTTCAACCAAGTTTTTTTCTGCTTCAAGTTGTGCTTCCAGTTCTTTTATGATCTTCTCTTTCAAATCAAGGTGCTTGAGAGCCTTATTGTATTCTTCAATGGCAACATTGAAGTTCTCTCTGAGTGAGTCCGTCTTGGCGACTTCCTCTCTCAAAGTGCTCTCTTCAGCCTTGAGAGACTTTATCTCCTTGGCTTGAGTTTTCAAGACTTTTCGACAATTGTCGTAAACCTTGATCAACTCCTTATACTGGCCATGAGTTCAGACTCATCGTCAAAAGAGCTGTCCACATGATCATGATCAGAAACATCAGATTCAGAAAGAGGAGTATAAGAATTTACCTTCCCAGTGAACTGGGGTTCTTGTTCATCATCAGTTTGCGCCATATGCCCGAAGTAGGCTTCCTCTTTTTCACTTGACTCAGATGAGTCAGTGTCGCTAAGAGTTTTGCCCTTCTTGGCTATAAGGCCTCTTTCTGTCCTCTTCTTATTATATGAGGATTTCTTTTCCTCTCTCTTTCCACCCTCCTTCTTCTTATGAGGGCAATCAGCGATGACATGACCTGGCTTATTGCAACAGTAGCAAACAACGTCAATAGAAATATGTTTATTCTGTTTAGTGTTATACCTTTTATGGCTGCTTGAGCCTTTTCTGTGTGGATCACCATATTGATGTGATTTTCTATACGAGGCATCCTTGCCTCTCCATTGCTTCTTCTTGTTCAAGAATTTCTTGAACTGCCTTGAGAGTAGAGAAAACTCTCATTCAGATAATTCTGAGCCAGAAGTGCTTGGCTCTGAAGTTTCTTCTTCATTATCTTCTTGTGCAGGAACAGGTGAAGCGGCTTTAACCTTCCTTGAGCTTTCTGTCTTCAGTGCGATAGACTTCTCCTTGGAAAATGACCGGCTCTTCTCTTCTTCAGCTTTTTTTGAGTTGATCTGCAGCTCATATGACATCAGCTTCCCGAAGAGATTCTGACGATCAGTCTCAGCATAATTCCCAAACTCCCTGATAGCACAGACTTTATTGTCCAACTCCTTAGTCATGGATCTTAGAAACTTATCATTCAGTTCACCATTTGTGAAGACCCGACCATATAATCTTAGGCCGTTCACAATCTTGAAGAAATTTTCAAACGTATCTGCAATTGAGTCCTTGGATCCTTGTCGGAAGGCTTCATACTTTTGATTCAATAAGGATCTTCTGTCATCCCTAACTTCTTCAGTTCCTTCCATCAAGGTGATAAGAGACTGCCACATCTCCTTAGCAGATTGGCAGTGAATCAAATTTTGCAGCATCGAATCATCCACTGCAATTGCTATAATATTTTTTACTTTCTTGTCCAACGAGACAAGTGCAATCTCATATTTATTTAGATCCATCAATTTCTTAGGAACCTTTTTGGTAGGATCTATAGTGGAGATGGTCATTATAATATAAGGACCTTCTTCAACAATCATGAAGATCCTTGGATCCATAGCCTTCATGAAGAACTTAATCCTTTCTTTCTACATGGGAATGTTCGTCTTTGTGCATAGAGGAAGCTTGGCAAAATCCTTTGCCTTGTCCAAGCTTGGATAACTCAAAAGAAAACTTAGGGGCAGATCTGTTCAAGGTATTAACCTTTTTATGAACAACTTCCCTCTGATACTAATTGAAAATGTTTTAAGTTGTCTTACCTAAATCTCCTAGAGGGGGTGAACAGGTGAGTTGTGTGTCTTTTTGCGAAATAAAAAATTTAATTGTCTATGCACAGAATAACAACCAAGCAATCACAAAGGATACAAAGATTTATAGTGGTTCCCCAACCTTGGGTACATCCACTTTCCACTCATCGATCTAGCAAAGTACTAGACTCGGCTACTCCACTAATCTCGGATTGAAACCAATCCTACACCTCGGAATAACGTTCCTATATGTTGGGTACATTGGAATAAATGTACCTGATTTGAAGAAGCCTCGCCCTACTCAATGATATACATCAAAATGTATTTGATGTGTTTTGAGTTTAGTTGTGCAGGTTAAGTATTTGCAGGGAAAGCTGAAAAGTTTCTAAGTCCATGTGTCGACACTCAGAAGGAAAGTGTCGACACTTAAGAAGACTTGTGTCGACACCCAGACACGCAGTGTCGACACTTGGAGTAATTGTGTCGACACCAGGGATGCAGAGTCGACATCAGACAGAAAGTGTCGACACATACAGGATGTGTCGACACTCAATGAAGAAATGTCCAGTAAAGCAGTGTCGACACTTAGAAGCAGTGTCGACACCCAGAGGAACTTTGTCTACATCAGAAAGTGTCGACACTTGGAGGATGTGTCGACACTCAGCAAATTTCAACAGAGTCTAAGTATAAGTGTCGACATAATAAAGAATGTGTCGACACACAGCAGAAGACTCAACACATGAAGAATCTGTCGACACACAGCAGAAGACTCAACACATGAAGAAAGTGTCGACATAATAAAGAATGTGTCAACACACAGTAGAAGACTCAATACATGAAGAAAGTGTCGACACTAGGAGGCTGTGTCGACACTCAACAAAGTTCAACAAATTCTAAGTACAAGTATCGACACAAAGGAGATGTGTCGACACTCAGCCAAAGTCTCAACATAAGAAGAATATGTCGACACAAGGAGAAGTGTCGACACTCAGCAAGTATCAACAAAGAATACATGTGTCGACACCAAGAGGATGTGTCGACACTGAACAAGTTCAACACAAGAAGATGTGTCGACACAAAGGAGATGTGTCGACACCTACAAGAAATCAACTAAGTACTGAAGAACAAGGAGTTGTGTCGACACACAATATTAGTGTCGACACATGATGAAGAAGCAGTGTCGAGAAGTAAATTCTACAACACAAGGAGTTATGTCGACACCTTGAAGGCTAGTGTTGACACTTAGTCTACTTGTGTCGACACTTAGTCTATAAGTGTCGACACTTAATGACAGACTGTCTCGACACTTTCAGACAGTTACAGATATTTCAAGAAGTGACTGGATAACATGACAGCTGCCATTCCAGCCGGTCTACTGCAACTGTCAGAGTTTTCAGAAAGCTATTAGGAACCGGATCAGCCGTCACCATGAAGAAGACCTATATAAAGGCTTATTCTATCAACAGAAGATGATGATTGAAAACAGATTAACACCAATCAATTGAAGTGATCAAAAGATCTAAGTAGTTGGAGAGAGAGAGCTCCTTCTAAGAAGACAGCTGTTGGAACAAGGCTGTGAAGAAAGTTTCAGACCTAGTTCTGATTCTTAAGTTGTAGTGATTGAAGATCAGCTGCAGAGAGTATCAACCCTATTGTGTTCTACATTCAAGAAGCTTTGAAGAAAGCCAAGTGAGGTTGATCTCAGCAGAGTTCATTCAAGAACTCATCAAGAAACCTGTCAACTCTTCTCTCTTATTCTGAGTTGTAGGTATATACATTATATTCTTAATTTCTTGTAGGATCCTTAGGGATCTGAGTTATAAGCCTGCAATTATAAAGGCTGAGTGGTAGGGCCTGTGTGCCTGAGTGTAGGAGATTCATATCTCTGAGTGTAGGCCTTGTGGCTGAGTGTAGGCCTTGTTGAAGGCTGAGAGTAGGTCTTTGTGAAGACTGAGTTGTAGGGCCTTGGGCCTGAGCTGTAGGAACCTGGTTGGGGTTCTGAGTGTAAGATCTGAGGATCTGAGGAATAGTGGAGGAGTTTGGCCAAATCTAGTACACTACTAGATAGGCGAAGGGGGAAAGTGGATGTACCCAAACCTTGGGGAACCACTATAAACCTGTGTGTACTCTGTGTGTATGTGATTCTGTGGTTGCTGTTTTTATGTTCTGTGAAATCTGTGATATAATCTGCCTAAAAGTTAAAAAAGATAAGGTCACCTATTCAACCCCCCCCCCCCCCTCTAGGTGATTAGGTACAATTTATTTCAAGTGGTATCAGAGGGAGGTTGCTCAAAAAGGACTTAACTGTCTGAGTAGATCCTGTTGGCAGATTCAGTATAAGTAAAGTGCAGAATCAAGAAAATCAAGAAAATGTGTTCAATAGAGAATCATAAGGAACTTGGATCCATGAAGTTGCCAATTTGCAGAAAAGAGATCTTTGGCATCTGGAAAGAAAAGGTTAGACTGTTTATGTAAGCCTCAGACCCTAGAATCTATATCACAGTTAAAGAAGGGTCATATGTGCCTATGAAAGTATCAGTCCTGGATGCAAATCAGAGAACACCTAAGGACTTTTCTAAAATGACAAAAGATGAGATTATTCTGGCCACCATGGATAAGAGGGCTCAGAATATCATTGTAAGTGCCATAGATGATGCTACATTTCAGAACTTGATACACTGTAAAACATCAAAGGAGATGTGAGATACTCTGATAGTGTACATGGAGGGTTCAGAAGAAGTTAGACAGGACAGAAAGTCTTTGTTAAACCAAGAATATGAGAGCTTCAGACAAGGCAGGTCTGATAGTATAACAGAATGCTATAAGAAATTCTATAGGATTGCCAATGAGTTGATGTCCTATGGAAGAGAATTCAGCAATTATGAGCTGAATGATAAGTTCTTGAGATCCCTAACAAAGGACTGGGACACCAAGATCTGTGCCATTAGGGAAATGGCCAAGTTAGCAGATATTCCTCCTCCAACATTGTTTGGAATGTTGTTATCCTATGAGATGCAGTTGATGGCAAGGAAAGAAGAGGAGAAGACTACCAGAGTTGAGCATAAAGAAAGAGCAGTGGCATTCAAGACAGAAGCCACCAAGAAATATAAAAGTAAGTCTCCATCTACTCCTCCAAAAGTGGCTGAGACTGAGTCAGATGATTCAGAAAGCAGAAAGTCTGAAAGCAGTGAGAGTGATGAGGACTTTGCAGCTTTCACAAGACACTTTCAGAAGTTTGTAAAGAAGAAACAGTGGAGGTCAAAGCCATCCACTTCACAAGGAAAAGATGACTATTATCAGAACAAGAAGTCATCAAAGAAAGAAAGGAGAAAGCCCAAGTCAAGCAAAGCAACTTTATCAAAAATTGTATGCTATTGCTGTAACAAACAAGGACATGTTGTTGCAGACTGTCCAGAGAAAAGGAAAGAGTCAACTGATAAGAAGAAGACTCAATTCAAGGGCAAGAAGGAAAGGTCCTTTGTTGCCAAGAAGGACAAAAGCCTATCAGACATATCATCTTCAGAAACTGATTCAGAAGCAGAAGCTTATATTGGACTGTTTGATGAAGAAGAGGAAGAGGAGTTCATCCAGTTAATGAACTCTATATATGAGCAAGAGGACAATCACTGCCAAGGACTGATGGCCTTAACAGAAGGTGACAAAATCCAGGATCATCCTGGACCTAGTCAGGTACAAAATTGTTCTTTAAGTTCAATTTCTAGTGCTAGTTCAGATTCAGTTACATCAGCATCAAGTGATGCCAGTGGATCTGAATCTGAAGGGGATATTCATCAGTTGATTGATGAATATAGAGTTCTGTTGCAAGCTTTTAAGAAAAGCAAATCCTTGGCCAAGAGTCAGGCAAAGGAGATTACTAGTCTCAAAGAGGCTGCAACTGATTTTGATAAGTTAGTTGATCAGAAATTAAATGAAATAGCCAGGCTGAAGAACATTACTATTATTCAGATGGGAAGTATAACATTTAAGAATGATCGAATCAGAAATATGGAGATTAGTCTTCAGAAGGAGAGAGATATAGTTGCAAAGTTTTCTAAACCAAAATCTATTTTACCTTTGATAGATGAATTTGTACATCAGAAGGGTAAAACTGGATTAGGGTTTCCACAACCTGCTAGGACTGTAAAGTCCAAGTCTAAGGGCAAAGCCCCAGTACTCAACAAGCCTGCTGTAGATAGAACAGCTAGGGTTGTACCTAAGCAAAGGTACAATAGATTTGAGTGTTGGTGCTGTGGCAAGATAGGCCACTTTGCCATACACTGTTCGCACAATTCTAGTGCCAAGATGAGTAGCAAACTGCCTATTGGAAGATCTGCAGGTAGCTTTGTTAAGAGGCAAACTAACCAGCACCAAGGTCCCAAGAATTCTTTGGGTTCTAAGGTCAACTAATCTGTTTTGCAGGTGAGTCCAAGTGGCCATGACCCAATATGGTACTTGGACAGTGGATGTTCCAGACACATGACTGGAACTAGGGGATTGCTAAAGGACTACACACCAATCAAGGATGGTCCTAAAGTCACCTTTGGTGGTTCTGAAAAAGGAATCATCAAAGGTTTTGGTATCATTTCTAGCAACCTTATAACAATTACTAAAGTGGCTTATGTTAAAGGTTTGAAACATAACCTTATTAGTATAAGTCAACTGAGTGATTTAGGATATGACATCTCATTTGTCAAAGATGGTTGTCATATCAGGAGGTCAAATGATCAAGAGATCATTTTGACAGGTTATAGAAACAGAAATGTATATTGCCTAGACATTATGTGTGAAAACAATGTTTCTCCAGTATGTTTTGTAGCTGATGAGAAAGTCTCTCATTGTAACAAATGGCACAAGAGGCTAGCCCATCTTAACTACAAGACAATTGGCCAACTCTTTAGCAAAGAGTTAGTGAGGAATGGTCCTCAGGTTAAGTGTATTAAAGATGGAATATGTTCAGCTTGTCAAAAGGGCAAGCAGACTAGATCCACCTTTAATAGCATTGAGAACAAAGATGTTGTGAGGTGCTTATACCTCTTGCATATGGATCTCTTTGGTCCTATGCCAGTTCACAGCCTAGGTAGGAAGGTCTACACATTTGTGGTTGTAGATGACTACTCAAGGTTTTCCTGGGTGTTCTTCCTTAGACAGAAATCTGAAACACGTAGTATCTTCTATAGTTTTGTCAAACAAATTCAGAATTAGTTAGACAGTACAGTGGTCAAAATAAGAAGTGACCATGGTACTGAATTCCAGTCTGATAGTATGACAAAGCTATGTGAAGAGTTTGGGATATTTCAGGAATTTTCTTCACCAAGAACACCTCAGCAAAATGGCATTGCTGAAAGGAAAAATAGAACCTTGATTGAGGCTGGTAGAACCCTATTAAGTGACACATCTCTCCTAGAATATTTCTGGGCTGAGGCAGTTAATACTGCATGCCATGTAATTAATAGGGCTACTATCACCAAGAGCCACAATAAGACCTCCTATGAGATTGTGAAAGGAAGAAAACCAAATCTATCCTATTTCAGGATCTTTGGTTGTAAGTGCTTTATACTTAACAATGGAAAGTCTTACTTAACCAAGTTTGCTGCCAAATCCCAAGAGGGGATCTTTGTTGGGTACAGCAACAATAGTAAGGCTTATAGGGTCTACAACTTGTCTACTCAAGTTATAGAAGAGTCTGTACATATAGTATTTGATGAAGCTAGACTCATTAACAATGAATTGTCTAGAAGTATTTGCAGCTCACAGGTGTGACTAAGAAGATAGACAAGCTCACTATTGAAGAAGGATCTACTGCAAGTCAGCATGTAGATGATAGTGGCTGTTGTGCAGGGGGAGTACTAGATGCACCTGATGTAGAAGAAGACCAAGGGGTGCAGCAAGTTGAAGAAGCTGAAGGAGTTCAACATGAAGCCAGGCTGCCTCCAGCTACTAGGCATCTAAGAGATCATCCAGCCAATCAAATTATTGGTGATCTAAGTCAAGGAGTACAAACAAGGAGCAGAAATCTAAGCTCAATACTCAACTCCAGTTTTCTATCCCAAGTTTAGCCAAAGAAATTTGAAGAAGCCATCCTAGACCCTCATTGGATTGAGGCAATGCAAGAAGAGCTGAATCAGTTCAAGAGATGTAAAGTCTGGGACCTTGTTCCTAAACCAAAAGACCACAACATAATTGGAATCAAGTGGATCTTTTGGAACAAGATGGATGAACATGGAGTGATTATTAAGAACAAAGCAAGACTAGTTGCTAAGGGATATAGGCAGGAAGAAGGTATTGACTTTGATCAAACCTTTGCTCCAGTAGTCAGACTGGAAGCCATAAGGATGTTCCTGGCCTATGCAACCTATCAAGGATTTAAAGTATTCCAAATGGATGTTAAGTCAACTTTTCTTAATGGAAATCTGAAAGAAGAGGTTTATGTGGAACATCCATCATGTTTTGTTGATTCAACTCAACCTAATTATGTCTATAGACTTAGGAAGGCTTTGTATGGGTTAAAACAAGCCCCTAGGGCTTGGTATGAAACCATGTCTAGTTTTCTTATTGAGAATAAATTCACAAGGGGGAAAATAGACAAGACTCTATTCCTTAGGGAATCCAGAGGCAAGATCATTCTAGTCCAAATATATGTAGATGACATCATATTTGGGTCTACTGAAAGTGGTCTTTATAGGAAGTTTGCAAAACTTATGCAAGGACAATTTGAAATGAGCAGTATGGGGGAACTTAAGTTCTTCTTGGGTCTCCAAGTTAGACAAACTGAGAATGGTTTATCCATATGCCAGTCTAAGTTCACCCTAGAATTAATAAGGAAGTATGGTATGGAATCGTCCAGTACCATGAAAACTCCTATGGGGTCAAGTATGTCTCTTAGCAAAGATGATGCAGGGAAACCTGTAGATGAGACTTTGTATAGAGGGATAGTTGGATCCCTATTGTATTTGACTGCAAGTAGACCAGATATCATGTATACTACATATGTCTATGCTAGGTACCAAGCATGCCCTGAAGAATCTCATTTGACAGCTGTCAAAAGAATTCTGAGATATCTAAAGGGCACTCCTTATCTAGGCCTTTGGTACCCTAGAAATGGAGACTTTGAACTGACAGGTTATTCAGATGCAGATTTTGCAGGCTGAAAGGAAGATAGGAAAAGTACAACTGGTACATGTCAATTCCTAGGTGGAAGACTGATATCATGGAGTAGCAAGAAATAAACAAGTGTGGCTATCTCCACAGTAGAATCATAGTATGTGGCTGCAGGAATTTGCTATGCTCAACTTCTATGGATACAACATCAACTAGAAGACTATGGTATTCAAGTAAGTAAAACACCACTATTTTGTGATTCTACTAGTGCTATATCTATTGCAAACAATCCTGTTTCCCATAGTAGGACTAAGCACATAGAAATAAAATATCATTTTCTAAGGGAACATGTGGAAAAAGAAGATATTTCACTAGAGTATGTTAATACAGATAATCAACTAGCTGACATGTATACTAAGCCTTTAGAAGAAACCAAATTCAATAGGTTTAAAATTGAATTAGGTATGATAAACTTAGAATAAGTTTACAGAAATGGCTAAGGAAAATAGTGTCGACACACAGAGTTGTCTGTGTCGAGACAGAGAATTGGTGTCAACACTTCAGAGAAAAGGTGTCGACACATCTAGGAATTCTGTGTCGACACTTCAGAGAATTAGTGTCGACACATACAGGGTAGGTGTCGACACATCCAAGGTGGTGTCGACACTTAGACTTTATGCAGAATTAGTGAAGTAAAGTCTCGACTAAGTGTCGAGATAAGTGGTGTCGACACATAAACAAGTGTCGACACATATATTCTGTCGACTATACTTGTGTCGACACATAGATGTCGAGACATTATAAGTCTGTGTCGACACTTATCAACAGTGTCAACACAATTTAAGTTTATTGACGCACCCTTTCATCTTCGATCCTAGAAAGGTATAAATAGGATTTCGCCATTGTCTGTCGACACGCTCACCAAAGTTTCGAGACCAAACTTGTGTGTCGATACCTCTTTTCTCTCAATTCAAATTTCTTCAAACCCTAATGGCGCCAAGCTCGAAGAGAACGTGAATGAAGGATATGAACTGGTGCGGCACGTATTTGATGAGGCGGAACTCGCGATCAAAGGTGTGGTAACCCTAGTTGCAGAATCTGGATTAGAATTCCTTGTTTCAGAACCCATCAAGATCTAGAAGAAGGAGGTCCTGGAATTTCTGAATGGCGCAACCCTAGATGAATCAGGACTAAAGATTAAGTCAAGGGTTCATGGGGCTAAGGTGAAAGTTCTCCTAAAAGTCTGAGGAAGGTACTACAACTACCAAGAACCAAGGAGCAAGAAGATGTTTCTGCATCTAAGACAAGAGAAGCTTTGAGTTGGTATGGACTGGATTCCAACCTGAAGATAGGTTCTGTGTTCAACAGAAAAGGAATGAACAACCAAGGCAAATTTCTCTCTGAACTTGTTGGCAAGGTGATCTTGAGCAAGCCTGGAGGGCATGAAAGAGTTTCAGCTTATATATTTAGTCTAATGACAAGAATTATCTTCACACTACAAAATGACTGGTCTGTAGTAGTGTTTGAGAAGATTAAGGAGAGCCTCAAGAAACCAATATGGGTAGAATTCTAAGTCTATACCTAGCTGGTAGTATACCAGAGGTAATGACCCAAGCTGCAGGATCCAAAATTAACCACATGAGAAGAATGGATTTGAGGATCTTCTCAAGGTGGGATAGGGACTTGACCAAGGAATTGCCAACTCTTGAGAAGGAAGCACCCCTGAAGAAGAAGGAAAAGACAGCCCCTGTGGCTCAAGAATCATCAAGTAGCTCTGAAGAGCAAGTTGTGTTTACTCCAGATGATGAACAAGAAACTGGAAATGCTGGAAAGTCTCCAGCTAGACAAGATGATGCAGAGAGGCAGGGGGAGCTACCGCAAGCTAGCCCAGTACACCAGGATTCCATCCAGGGGGAGCCTTTACTTGTGGAAGAGCCAACCCCACTAGAAAGTGAACAAGCTACCCACACTATACTTGAGGTAAAACTGAAATCAACCAATTAGATTTCCTTATTGAAAATACAGATATGACTGACAGCTTATTTGATGTTACTCAGCAAATACAAACACATAGCCAACCTCAAGATGTTGTCATGGAGGACACATCTGTTTCTATTCAAGTGGAATCTAATCAAGTGGTTGATGAGATAAGAGAATCTCCACCCCATCCTCAACAAGAATTTACTTTGGAAGAACTGTTCCCTGACCTTCTTCAAACTGACATTGAAGTTGAAAAAGCTGCTGCTGAGGGGAGAAAGTCATTATTGAGGGGGAGCAAGTGGAGAATATAGAAGAAACTGCAGGCAAAGTGACTGAGGTGCCAAAAAGATGCTGAGCAGGTTCAAAGGACTGAGAAGGAGTTACCTCCAAGTCCTAAGGACAGAGTGATTATTGATAGCACATCTGCTTCTGAAGATGAAGAGGCTGCAAGGGCCAAAAAGAGAAAATTTCAAGTTTTCAAGAGGAGAAGCCAGTCATACAAAAAGGCTTTACAAACAATAGCACCACAGCCTGCACCACAGCCAGCCCCATGAACAGATTACAGTTCATTGATGGTGGCTTTACAAATTAAGCTTGATGAGCAAAGGCAAGCTCTGGAAAAGTATGTAGATGAAGGAAATAAATCTCTACAATTTGATATGGCACAAGATATTAAGTCAATCAGATTTGAAATGAATCTGAATAAGAAAGAGATGACTGACTGCTTCCATAAAGGAGGGAATGCAGTAGTCTGTCTAGCCACTCATCAGGAAAAGATCAAAGCTCAAGTAGATGATATTGTAGTGAAGCAAGGCTATGTTCTGTAGAACCAGCTAAGGATGAATGATAATTTAACTGCTTCACACAATGCAATAGTCACAGAAATGAAGAATATAGCTACTGCTCAGACTACAGCTAATGCTACAGCTAAGGCAGAATTTGATAAAGCCTTACAAGAGGGAATAACTGCTGTTAAAACTGCTATACAAGACTCTCAAAAGGCTATAACTGACAAGCTCCAAAGGTTGAAACCTTTCTTTAAGGATGGAGTAAACTCTTTTGATGCCCAAATAAGATTTCAGAAAGATGATCTGAGGGATCATATTGTTAGATAAGTCATAAAGGGGGAGAGGGTGTTAGTCAAAGCCAGCTCTGATCATTCAAAATGGATTTCCAATTCCATCAGAGCCGCCCTTGGATATCCTCCATTGTGTGATAATGATAATGTTGCAGAGTCTGGGATTAATCATGCATATCTTGGAGGGGAGCAAGTTGAAGTGGCTCAAGTAATTTACCCTCCACTAGACTTTGATATGATACAAGCAGATATACAGTCAATGTATAGCCCACCTGAGGGAAATCAGAAGATCATCATAGAAAAAGTGGTTCAGCCAGTGCCAGAGTCTATATTGAAAGAACAAGAAGCTTTGCTCAAAGAACAAGAGACTCAATTGTCTAAGAAGAGATTCAGGGAGCCAGCTGAACTTAGGCCTGATTTTGAACAGTAGAGTCCCACCGCCAGGAATATCATTCTGACTGCATGGAAGGCTGCCAAAGACAATATTGTGAATAGAGGCAAATGGTATTTTGATGTGGAGTGGAGGAAGCATGAGAACAGACAAGAGCCATTGTGCAATACAGAAGAAAGGCTAAGATGGGAAAGCTACCTCCTACTGCCCAGGAGCCTAGCAAGTACTTTCCCAAGCCTTATCATTACTTTGAAAGGCAGAAGATCAAAGCTAAAGAGTTAAAGAAGAAGGATCTTAAAGGCAAGAAGCCTGCTGCTGCTGAAGATGCTGAAGCTCCTGTTCAAGCAAAGATACAATCTGGAAAGGGCATAGTTATCAAGGAGGCTGAGCAGAAATAGAATAGCATTATCTTAAGTTTACTATGTGTAATTCATTTGTATTAAAACATTCTGTAAACTTTGGATAATGAGAATATTGAAGTTCTTAGAACTATGTGATGTGTGTTAATTCTTTTACATAATTGTTCTGAGATATTGGTATATACATGTTTTGTTTTAATACATGTTTATGTTTTCCCTGATTGTATAATCCTCTTTTTACATCATACTGTGGTTTTGTTATGTTGGTGTATATAAACATTGAAGACAAGGTTATGACTTCTCAAATAGGGGAGAGTTTGTTGGGTACTTTGAATAAATGTACCTGTATTTGATGAAGCCT